>OY755043.1:45291797-45644297 GCA_963576565.1 Aspidapion aeneum
AATATTGTTTTTGCAATGCAGTCGGCCACTGTAAAAAATGATTTCAAATTAGACCGGACCAGGCGAAACTCTATTGAAACGGAGCGACGCGACACCACGATTTTAATCAGTTAGAGCAAAATATTTGAAAAGGCTCTTCGTGTTCGGTCTAGAAGAAGAAGAAGAATCATATTACTTTTTGTCAACAGAACATTTTTTCTAATCCGACCCCGCTGAATCCGAGATCCCTCTTGCCAACTCGAAATATCGAGAGGGAGGGAGAAAATCCCCCCAAACCCCCGAAAACCTGTTTTTTTTAAGTTTTACTCAATTTTCTTAAAAACTAACCATTTTATCGAAAATTACACATTACAGTTTTTTGTAGAAAACAAAATTCTCTTTCCAACGATGCATTGATCGATATGGTTACGAAAAGCAAGTAAAAGTAAATTGGGATTATTTCGAAAAAACATGTTTATTATAGGTTTTATAAAATTTTCTCAAAAACTACACTTCTTGGAAAAAAATATGTAATATATTTTTTGTAGAAAATATAATTTTCTTTTAAAAGCTGTAATAATAATAATATAATGTTGGGTTTCTATTACAGGTAAGCCTCCAGGGGCGATAGGAAAATAATGAATTTTTATTACACATTGTATCTATTTAATAAAAAAATAAGCTTATTGGAAATGCCCTTTTACCTAATTCTATCCTACAGACCTCCGTCTTTGAGAAAATGTTACAAAAATTTTTTTTTGGTAATTTTTGATAGTGACCCTAATACACGGACGTCCCTGTAGAGTGAGCCATAAACTCTATCAGATTTTATAATACAGCTTTTTCATTCTCCACCGAACAGTTTCGAAGACATTTTGCCGTAGGAAGTTTAATTTTTATGAAAATTGGATAAAAACTGTAAAAAAAATAATGATTAGTTTGGTGGACTTAAATAATTACTTTAAATTAAAAACACCACTGCAGCGGTAAATATAGAATAACGTCCACTTTGTTATGTACGGTTTCAAACAAAATTTTATTGGCTATGACGAAGTAAAATACACAGTTTTTTGTAATAAAACTTGTGAAAAACATGTTTTTTAAATTATTTTTTTAAATCACCCACATTTTCGGACGTCGCTGGAGAGTTTGTTATAAGTCAAACCCCACCGAGCTTCACGCTGTAAAAAAGAGAATTCTACTATCTACAATAATGTATAGTATATATTTTTTTTGAGCCAATAAGATAAAACCTGTAACAAAAATGATTTATTTTCTGTTCTTTTTAATTGATTTAATTTACGCATGGCCCATAAGTTTTAATTCTGAAACCAATCCGATCATGTTAGACATCATTTTAAAGGAAATTTTATTGACTATAATAAAATATAGCACATGTTTTCCTGTAGGCATTATACGTATACGTAAGCTTTACTGCGATCGCAAACCACTAGCGCTAAATAGCATACGTTACTGTTAAATTAACTACTTTAGGTTTGGTCATGTCCTTTTGCTTTATGTTTACTATAAAATAATAGGGATATTGCGAGGCAATAGTCAAAAGACTGAACAAAAACAAGTTGTGGGCAGTTCTTTAAAAACCGGGAGAGGGTAGCTCGAAGACACCGGTGTTTCGTCCTCATTGGTACACATCATCCCGAGCGTAACCATATAGGATGGAGATGAAATAAATGATGATATCTGAAAAGGAGTCATAAAATGCGAATATTTACTAAAAAAGATCAAATTTCTGAGGCTTTAGTCATAATCGCCCACTAAGCGCAGAGATGATCTGACGTCACTACAGAGACAGATATAATCAGTCTCAGTAAATATCCCAGCCCAGAAATATACAATAAAATAATAGGAATATTCCGAGGAAATAGTCAAAAGACTTAATAAAAACAGGTTTGTGGTGGTTTTTACTGTCATTTACTTTTCAGGGACCTGCCTTACTTTTTGGTTGCCAGAGTAAAAGGAAAAAACTGCTGCCCCTGCCCCTTATTTAGAGACGAACATCTTGTGCAATCATTTTTTCTGCACCCTAGGAACAATAATTCGTTGAGAATAAAGCGTATTTTTAATCCCTCTTTCAAGGTACTAAAAGATACTTTTCAAGCCTTCGGAGAGTAAAAGCAACGGCAAAAATCCAGTAAGTATACAATACACGACTCTTTAAGGAGACCTACGCTCGGACAAAAACATTCTCGTAGTCTCTAGGTTTTCGATGTGCTATTCTTCTCCGACATCATATAATAACACAGCTACAGTGATTTTGATGTTTCAAAACTGTATCCTATTTTGCATATGTTTGGAGGCCAAGATACGCCTTATTTTTGCTCCATCACGTAAAATTTTTTTTGTGCTCTATATCTTAAAAATTATTTTATTAATATACCTATGACATAATTAAATGTGTGTGTTCATGTTAGACATGATTTTCGAATAAAGTGATTTTTATTAATTTAAATGTGATTTGGCAAGACTGGTTAATTTCAGATTTCTCTGCAACGCAATTGAGTTTGCGCAGAACCGTCGATAGAGCGTTGGAACCTGCTTACGTAACATATTGACCTTTACGCGGTTGTTGTCTTTGTGGTTGCGCATTTTTAGTGTTAGAATATAAATATGGAAGGAAGACGTTGTGTGAACAACTTAGATAACTTTTGTTATATCTGTCTGTTAGCTATGTCGTGGTAAAGCAGAAGCAAACTATAACTTCGTTTGTGAAAAACGTATACTACGCGTATTTTGATATGAAAATTGGCGACCAAGACAAGTCCTGGGCTCCTCATACTGTTTGTTCTGTTGAAGCATTAAGAAAATTCCAGAAAAACTTGGAGCAGTTAGCGAACAACAGGGAGAGAGATTTCACCAAGATATTAAGGAAATGAAACGGCGATACCAACGCAGATGGAGCATATCAATAATGAAGGACTATTGCTGGATGTTAAAACGGGATATGCCCTTAAGAAAAAAGACGAAAATTTCACTCTAAAAATACTAATTAAAGTATTTTTTCTACTGTTTGTTAATTAGTATTCCTTTTTACACCTGAATAAAAACATATATGTTTTTAGAAATTTCGTTTTTTTTCTTTAACATTTGAGAAAAAACCTTACGTGATACAAATAAATGAATAGAATTTTTAAAATCAGCGCACCAAAATTATATAAAATCAGTTTTCAAAATGGAAACAACTTTCAAAAAGTTTAATTTTGTAGACCTGTGATAATTTCTCTAAAAATGTTTTGAATATTTCTAATAATTTAGTGCCGCAACTATCCAGGCGATTTTGAAGGAGCTTGAGCACACTACTACAGAGGAGGCTTTCACATGGCAAGACAAAAAAAACTAGTAGAAAAAAAAATTAAAAATTGAACCGCATACGAAAATATTGAAAAAATTTATTATTTTTCGGAATAAATCGCGCCTTTTATTATCTTAGGTTTAATGAAAACAATTGTTTGAAATTACTGAAAAATTAAGTTCTTTTCAGCAAGAATGGCGCAACAGAAGAAAATGTTTGTGCGGTGGGCAAAGATGTTGTCAAATTTAAATATATTTCGAAAAATTACCCAGTTTTTCTCAAATTTTGGTTTTGTTATTAAAAAAAAATGCTGCTGCCTCACCCTTTGGCACGACCATGCCCTGCATAACTTTTGATATGACACTAATAAGTATATCAACCAAATTTTATATGCATACCTAGGTATGCCTTTGATATAGCATAGGAACTATCTGCTCACAAAAACATGTCTGGGGAATCAACTCGCTTTTGAAAAAACCCAAATTCAATTAAATAACATCAAGAACTAAACTTGCAAAGTTACTTGCCAAGTTTTGAGACCCTTGATCTTTTTGTTTGCAAACTCATGTATCAGCTTCTGATACCTCAGTTGCTTTTTCATTTCTATTTAATTATATTTGTATATAAGGGACCTGTCTAAAAATAATTATTTCCAAGCCGACCTAAATAAATATTTTATGAAAGACCTATAAAGTTAAAAGTTTTTTTAGTTGTATTTATTTACTACCAATAAGAGAAAGGCACTAAAATCGAGTTGACGATATACTTAAAAATAAAAAGGTGTCGGCTTTTACAAAGTTCCAAATACAAATTAATTAACATTGTGCCTTTTTAGTCGACGAAAATGATTTAATTACAATTACAAAGTAGGTACTTTTCTTTTACGTTTATGTAATTTAAAATTAAATTAAGCATAAAATTTCCGAGTTTTTAAGAAAGGCTATTATCTAGATGTGATTAAAATCGAGAAGAAAAAATATGAGGTTAATTATATTTAAAATTTCGTATTTAATTTTGAACCGTTTATTTATTTATACAAAACTCCGTTTTACAAAATATAGCACGGTAGTGGTATTATAAAATATAAAGCGGTAATGCTTTAAAAAGCAATTTTCCTTTACAAATAAGTAATTTAAAATTAAATCAAGATTTAAATTTTAAAGTTTTATTGAAAGGTATGATCTAGATTTAATTAAATTTTGGAAGCATAGGCGTGCCAAAAGGTGAGGCAACGACGCAGCCTCCTCAGGCAACCACCTTCAGACGGCAACCAAATTTTTAAAATGTTTCCGCTCTCTAAAAAACTAAATAATCTGCAATTAGAAAGTTAAGGTAAATTATGTGGTGCAAAAGGAACTGAGGTATGAAAAACTGATAGATGAGTATGCAAAGAAAAACATCAAGGGTCCCAAAACTTGGCAAGTAACTTTGAAGGTTTAGGTCTTGAAGTTATTTAATTGCATTTGGGTTTTTGAAAAAGCGAGTTGATTCCCCAGACATGTGTTTGTGAGCAGATAGTTCCTTTGCTATATCAGAGGCATACCTAGGTATGCATATAAAATTTGGTTGATATACTTATTAGTGTCATATCAAAGGTTATGCAGTGGCGCAATTAGGGTGGGCTTAGCCCCCTCGAGTTCAAAATTGTCCTTAAAGAAATAAGCATAATCATTCGGGGCGAACTGGCTATATATATGTCATTAAAAATTTCATTTCTGATTTGGCTCTTATGAACCTAACAACCTTTTTGAATTGATACCATTTTCCCGAAAATGTTAAGTTTTTTTTCTTTAAATTATTTTATTTTTCTGAAGTTGTCGCTTGCCCCCTTTAACAAAATTTTTTTACTGCTGCGCTAATTTGTTTAAAAAATACTTATTTTTTCTCAAATTTTCGCCTGCGGCCCTATTATTTTCGTCATATCTGCAAAATGTTTTACACGACGTGGTTGTTTCTTCGATTTTCCAGTAATTTTTATATACTGCACATTAAAAAAAAAATTATAACTAACTTTTTAGAAATTTTCGCTTGTTGCGCAGTTTTTTGAATTTTTTTTTCTAGTCGTTTTTTGATATTCTATTTTTTCATTTCTTAGTGTGTGTTAAGCCATCTCACACCCCTTCCGTAGTAGTATTTTTCGCATTCTCTAAATATTAAGCTTGGGGCTCAAGCTCCCCCAAAATGGCTTGGCTTGTTCCGCCCCTGGCTTGATGGGTGCGTACAAAAGTATTATTACATATTCAACAAATTTTTAGACAAATCAATATAATGTCGGACAAGAATAATAGATACAATCTAAAGACTGGGCGAAAATGTTACTGGATTTTATCAGTTGCTTTTAACCTCCGAAGAATTGAAAAGTATCTTTTAGTACCTTAAAAGAGGGATTAAAAGTACACTTTTAATCTCTAAAGTGCATAAAATGAATTCCTGTTCCTAGGGTGCATAAAAAACGATTGCACAGCAGTTTCTTCCTTTGCCTCAGGTAACTAAAAAGTTAGGCATGCCCGAAGGAAAAAAAAATAGAATTACATTGATAATAATGATTGACAATAAAAATTAAATATTTATTTCGAAGCTACATTCATGGCCTATTCCACTTAAAAGTGAGACCTAACCAACTAAAATTTAAACACACACACAACGACAAAACCCCAATAAATAATTATTTCTTAAAAGTAACCGCAACGAATTCTCGCTGCATCTCAGAATGCCATACAGCGACGTGGTAATGCCTTAAGTGGGAAACCAATTCCTTCTTACTACCACGGATTTAACACTTTAACTGCCTCCCTGATTTAGAGAAAAAAATGTGCCGGGTCACGTGGGCCAAAATATTTTTTTCGCCTTAAGCACTTTATTTGTGTTTGTTTTATTGAAAGTCAAGAAAGAAAATAAGTTTTTTGTTAAAAACGCCGTTTCCATATATGGTACACAAGGCTTAGCATTGCGATATGTACACATGGCAGATAATTAAAATTTGCCGTGTCACTGTAGTAGCGACCACAATATTATGTCGTTGCTAAATAGTTACTACGTCATATAGGATGCTTTTTTGCATAGTGGCGTCAAAAGAGTAAAAAATAATTAAAAATATTATTATAGTTACTTTTGGTTAAATTATTATTAAACAATACGGTGACAGTAAACAAAGTATTTTAGTTTAGTTATGACCATAATATATGTCGTGTTATCTAGAAGTGCGAGATTTTACCAGAAAAGGATCAAAACTCAACTGCAACGAAAATTTTTATAATATGAAAGATGCATCATGTTTATTGCAAAGAAACGAGAGCGCCGCTTTTTAACAGCTTATGCAGTTTTTACATTGTGGTTTTAGAGGTTATGTTTTTATAGTCGCCAGAGAACCCCACAAAATGGTGTTTAATTTTGATATAAACGTTTGGTAAATCATTAAATAATTTGTGTATAATATTGTATTTAATATCTCAAAAACCAAAATATTTTCTCTGTCCAACAGGCAAAACTACAAACGCCATTCTCTAATAGCCAAGAGGGCTATTTGAAAGTGGGCCTAAGTTGTTTCCTTTAAGTTCTAAATAGCACACTCGAATTTCTACTCTTCCGTCGCGACAACATAGTAGTCCCTAGCTTCAGCCAAGTCCGAAAAGGTCTACAGAATAGTATAAACCACGCAATAAGCAAAGTTACTACTGTTAAGTTATAGGGATGGCGTCAGTTGTCATTTATGTCAACAACAGTGCCTGGAGCTAGATTTTGTACAGGTGTTCTAGGTTTTGTACGATCGTGGTTTTGCTAAAAATAAGACAAAATAATATCAATAAATGAAGCGTCGGAAGTGTTGGTGGGCCTCTGGAAGATAACTTATTTCAATTAAGCCAGCTGGAATCAAATAGTCTTTTGTTTGCCCGCAGATAGAAAAACGATAACTGCAGTGGACTGTATATATTTTATTAAATGAAGCGCGAACAAAGATAAATATATTGATACGAAATCACGAAATAATCAAAGGTCCATAGGTTAAATGCTGTTACCACACAACGGAAATCAGAAACAAAGCACTCACCAGTTTGCAGCCAATTTCTCCACGTTCCAGGGGTCCCTGTCTTGATCTAATGATGGCACCACGTAGCTGAAGGGCTGAAGTTTCTAGTTCTATGCTTCAGTACACCAAAATCGAGCACTTTCAAGTGTAGATAATTGTAATAGTTGGAGAAAGAAATTAACATGCCATTTTCTCGAGGCGGTAGAAAAGGATCTCTCTGATTCTTGGTGCGCATGTCAAATGCGCGAAAAATGTACTCTGTCCTTCATCCAATTGTGTGGTTTTAAAAAGTAAAAACAACCGCGAAATTTAGCGGGAGCTAACAGTCTTTTGTTATTGTTTTTAAATATTTTCGTATTTCTAATACTATAATATTCAGTAATATTTGTTGATATCTAACTAAAAAAAATTAAGTTTGAATCTTTTTAGACCGATTGAAAATCCACGCAAAAACTATTCCTATCTTATAAAAGGAGTCATAAATAATTGGGGTAGAAATGCGCACGACCAATAAAAATGCGTGCGACCAAGATGCTTCCAGAAAATGTTTTCAAAGTAAAAATATGAAATAGCCTCTAATTTGTAGGATAAAAAAGGCAAAGTAATTTCGCCTTTAAAGTTTTCATAAAAAGTTATTTTCTCTACATTATAACATCAGATTTTACTATGATGACACAAACTTTTGGGGCAGAAATTAATAATATATAATAATAAATAATTAAAAGTTATAAGTTTTCGAATACACTTCTTTGCAATTTCAATTAAACTTAACCTTTTAGTGGAAGTCTGGGCGACTACGACTTAACGGCTAAAAAGAATATAAAATTTTGGCAGCGTCCTATTATGGTATATAACATACTATCCTAACAGACTATCAAGAAATAATCGTAATAAGCAGTTTAGAGGGTCGTTTTTAGGAAACATCTACTTTTTCGTGATACTGGATAGAAGTCAGAAATAAAAACCAACTTTTTTTGGGGTTATCACATTTCTACCATAAGGGTACCCACACAAAGAAAGCAGGTTGCCTGCTTGCTGGTAACAAGCTTTTATAAGCGCCATATGTTTTAATTCACGTTTAAATGCACCCGCACACAAACAAAGCAGGTCGGTGATTGTTGCCAGTGCGGATCGGCGCCGACTTTTTACCGGAATGAATTTGATGTTCTTGGTCGCTTGCTTTCGGAGCTGGACGTGCGTCGATATGGATGTCGAATTACTGATTTCTGCAATTTTTCAAAGAAATGCATTGTGGTACAAACGACTTAAATCCCACAGCAACAGGAATTTAGTGCAGAAATTATGGGTGGAAATTTCTACGAGTCTTTCTTCTGGAAGGATTGGCTGCTTGTGCCAATTACACTACGTTTTGGTTAGCCGCATTTTAATTTTTTCCAAGATGTAGGTGAATATCCCAAAGGTCATTCTCATATACTGAAAAAAGCGTTGTTCGTGTTGTTTCATTGATTGGAATAAATAGTTCACCATAAAGTTTCGTTTACGATATACTGGATGTATGCCTTGCTTTGTGCGTTGCATCCTAAGAAATGTATTTTCCGTTAATAAAAAGTCTTCATCTGAAGATGAACCAGACATCTTTGTAGTGTGGAAGTTGCTTTTAAACTGGCCGAAAACCGGCGTTCATTGTGTACTAATGAGATGACTTGTAAGCGCTGATTTTCGGCGCCGAAACTAGACGCTGATTAACCTGCTTTCTTTGCGTGCGTACCCTTAGAAAGTAGCAAAGCCCTTCCGCTACTATATAAATGATAGGTAGTCCGCCGTATTCTAGGGGTGCCAACTTTAAACCTAATAATGCGCAATAAAGCAAAATTCTTGTATAGACAAAATATTATCACGTCACTGGTTTTATTTCTAACCTAAAATGTAAAGGGCTAAAACTGCCCATACACGACGAAAAAGGTACGTGAAATTAAATAATTTGTTCATAGATCTTATTGATTTTTAGCCGATGAACAAATTACATGTAAAAATTCATTGAATTTCATTTTCGGTTAGTGGCTGAAAATTAATGTACACCTTACACATTTTTTTTCTGTGCAATAAAACAATTCAGTTTTACCTTTTTTATGCGAAAAAATGATTTATAGATATAATATTTTTACGCCACTGATTTTGTTCTTTTTTACGGAAAATAGAATGCGGAAATAATGCACAATAAACCAATTTTGCTTTACAAATATTTGCCCGTTTAAAGTAGCCAGATGAATTCTAATTTGTTCTACCTTTCCTGTTTTATTGTTTACCTATCTCAAATGAAAATTATAATTACAAATTTCTAAAATTTTGAAAACGTAAATTTACTTCAAACAAAAATATTTATCAAATTAATATTTATTTACTTTTGCCGCAAAAAAGTTGTTTTAGGCGGCTCATTTATCAACAATCAGTTGTATATTTTATGCCAGAAAATGTTGTTGATTTTGTGTTACTAACGCCATTTAAATATTCAACAAAAACAAGACTAAGTTAGTATTTACAAAATATAAACTTTTATGAAAATTTATAGAGCCGTTTTGCAAATATTGTAAAAAAGAAAATTATTATAATATTAATTATGACATGATGTTTGTTTGATATGGGTGTTTTTTTTAAACGGCCAAAATACGAAATTTCGTTAAACTCAAGGCAAAAAATTTGTTTCAATTTTTTGAGAAAAATTTCTAGTAGAAAATCTTAAGCACGATTCATTTTATCAGAACCAATAGAAAATTTGGTTTGCGTCACTCTTATAATGACAAAAAAACCTTTAAAAAGTAAAATACTCTGCCAATCTATGGGCACCTAAGCTCACACTGGGTACTATAGTTATAGTGTATCTACGTGAAAGCTAATATAACTAAAAACTGAAGTACGTTTTATTGAACTCAATTACCTTTCGTTTGATACCACACAAGCCATGTTTTGACTTAAACTCTAATTTTTCAAATCTACCCCCACCCTTTTTTTTAAAACTAAAATGTATTTTGTTTAACTCCAGACTCAATTACCTTTCGTTTGATATCACACACGCCATATTTCCACTTAAACACTAATTTTTGAAATTTACCCCCCCCCCTTTTTTTTTAAATAAACTAAAATGTATTGTGTTTAACTCCAGACTCAATTACCTTTCGTTTGATATCACACACGCCATATTTTTTCATAAACTCTAATTTTTGAAATCTACCCCCACCCTTTTATTTGACTTGTGTTCGGTGGATTTTGTTCATTTTTAAATGGGACCATCTCGACCCAAAACCCAGCCCGGATACCAAATTTCATTAAAATCGGGCAAGCGGTTTTTGAGTTATGCGCGTTGGTCGCTACAGACAGACATACAGACACACAGACAGACAGACATACAGACATACAGACAGACAGACAGACAGACAGACAGACGGCGCAACAAAAAAGTTTCAAAATCATCTGAAACGCAAAGATATATAAAAATTTTTGAAATCGGAGCAACTTTTTTTTCTCGAAAAAATTAGGATCACCATAGCTCACACTACTATAG
This sequence comes from Aspidapion aeneum, assembly GCA_963576565.1. Classification (NCBI taxonomy): domain Eukaryota; kingdom Metazoa; phylum Arthropoda; class Insecta; order Coleoptera; family Brentidae; genus Aspidapion; species Aspidapion aeneum. Next base: position 45,302,634 of record OY755043.1, read on the forward strand.
TATAGTATATGTGTGAGCTAAAACCATAAGAAAAAACATCTAAAAACGGTGTCACTCGGGTTAATTTTAAATGTCAAACGTGTATATTTTGTAAATTACGGTAACAAGAAGGAAAGATATGTACATAAAATTAAACCTTGAAGTTTCTAGAATTCTAAATCCCACATTTTTTCCTTAAAGTTTTAAAACTTATTTCAATATTGAAAACATATAGTTTATCACCAAGGTTTTGCAATTTCCCAAAACATCACAATTTTCTCTAAATAAATTAAAACTGTAGTATGTATAGGAGCAGTTTTAACTTAGTTAGCTTGAAGCTTTTCAAGTAAGCAAGTAAACTAAAAACATCCTTAAATTCTGGGTCGGACTGGGTACGTAAGGGCCCCGGGGTGGGGAGAGCAGGGACAAGGGCCCCGTAACCAGAAAAATTAAGTTGTGTTTTCTTAAGTTATTCTAAACTTTTTACTCGAATTTGATTTAAATTGATTAGGCTCAGTGGCAGATTTAGGATGTCTGAGGGAAGGGGGCAAGGAGGCAACAAAAAAAATTTTTTTGCGATTTTGTCAAAAATTGCAATTTATGTATTGGTTATTTTTTACTAGAATTAAAGATTTGTTTATTTATCTCAAGAAGGCGGGGCTCGGGCTCCTCAGGCCCTGTTTTCATAAGGCCACTATAGGCCATGCAACAACCACAGATAGTTTAAATATAAATTAACATAATCATAGTAATGTATTTGGTATTATTATCTTCTTAATTTTGATCACAGAAGGGCCCCGGCTTACCAAATAATAACATTATTTGACCAAAGTAACCCCTGGCCCTACCGTCAGCTACCCCGGGGCCCCGACTGGGTGGCCGGGGCCCCAGCGCGTATCCCCGCCCTCCCGCTCGTGCCAGTCTGGGCTTAAATTACCAATAACAAAGTAGTAGCAACCAAAAATGTTAAGAAACACAAATTTTTAGCCACGTTTACGTCATCAAGTTTTTTTATAATGATTTTTGTAATTGCAATTTTTTGCGATTTTCAGCGTTCTCTGCAATTTTTTTTGTTTGCGCGAAAAATTGCAACGTTTATTTTTTTCATTTACTCGAAATTTTATGCTGTACCACTTTTAGCTCACACATATACTATACTATAGTAGTGTGAGCTATGGTGATCCTAATTTTTTCGAGAAAAAAAAAAGTTGCTCCGATTTCAAAAATTTTTATATATCTTTGCGTTTCAGATGATTTTGAAACTTTTTTGTTGCGCCGTCTGTCTGTCTGTCTGTCTGTCTGTCTGTCTGTCTGTATGTCTGTCTGTCTGTCTGTCTGTCTGTCTGTCTGTCTGTCTGTCTGTCTGTCTGTCTGTCTGTCTGTCTGTCTGTCTGTCTGTCTGTCTGTCTGTCTGTCTGTCTGTCTGTCTGTCTGTCTGTCTGTCTGTCTGTCTGTCTGTCTGTCTGTCTGTCTGTCTGTCTGTCTGTCTGTCTGTCTGTCTGTCTGTCTGTCTGTCTGTCTGTCTGTCTGTCTGTCTGTCTGTCTGTCTGTCTGTCTGTCTGTCTGTCTGTCTGTCTGTCTGTCTGTCTGTCTGTCTGTCTGTCTGTCTGTCTGTCTGTCTGTCTGTCTGTCTGTCTGTCTGTCTGTCTGTCTGTCTGTCTGTCTGTCTGTCTGTCTGTCTGTCTGTCTGTCTGTCTGTCTGTCTGTCTGTCTGTCTGTCTGTCTGTCTGTCTGTCTGTCTGTCTGTCTGTGTGTCTGTATGTCTGTCTGTAACGACCAACGCGCATAACTCAAAAACCGCTTGCCCGATTTTAATGAAATTTGGTACCCAGGCTGGGTTTTGGGTCGAGATGGTCCCATTTAAAAATGAACAAAATCCACCGAACACAAGCCAAATAAAAGGGTGGGGGTAGATTTCAAAAATTAGAGTTTATGAAAAAATATAGCGTGTGTGATATCAAACGAAAGGTAATTGAGTCTGGAGTTAAACAAAATACATTTTAGTTTATTTAAAAAAAAAGGGGGGGGGGTAGATTTCAAAAATTAGTGTTTAAGTGGAAATATGGCGTGTGCGATATCAAACGAAAGGTAATTGAGTCTGGAGTTAAACAAAATACATTTTAGTTTAAAAAAAAAGGGTGGGGGTACATTTGAAAAATTAGAGTTCATCATATCAAACGAAAGGTAATTGAGTCTGGAGTTCAATAAAACATACTTCAGTTTTTAGTTATATTAGGTTTCACGTAGATACACTATAACTATAGTACCCAGTGTGAGCTTAGGTGCCCATAGATTGGCAGAGTATTTTATTTTGTGTGCCTGTGTAAATTTTCATGAACTTCGAAAATTTTAAGTTATTTGAAATACTCAATGTTTCTTTTAAATTTAACAATTTCATGAAATTTTGAATATACAGTATGTCCCCCTAAGTTGGAATCATATGGAAAACTTTTTTATTATTAATTTTAGGAAAAAAAGTTATTATTCATAAAAAGTATACCTTTAAATTTGCAAAATAAATGAATATGCACTTATTACACGTTCTAGTTGCAAAATTATTAGAAAACATCGAAAAACTAAAAGGTTAACATGTGTTTCGTAATACATGTTCATTCAAAATAGAAATATTAGTAAAAAATAAAATAATTTGAAGTTTTAATTTAAATGGACGTACTTGCATATTTAAACGTAATTTTTAATTCTGATCAACTTTGTCAAATTTAAAGGTACTTTACTCTTAAGCAAAACTCATATTTTTTGACAAACCTCGTATACCACTGAAAAAATTTGATATTTGATGACTGTATTCTAGGTTTTAGATAATGTAGAACTTTTTATGAAGAATAACTTTTTTTACTAAAATTATTAATAAAAAAGTTTTCTATGATAACAACTTAGGGGGACATACTGTATACAGGGTGTCTTAATTGCCATGGGTCACTATTGCTATCTCGTTAACTATAAGAACTACTAGGTTGTTCAAGTTAGAAAAAATGAGCAGTTTTTGGGGGACATTAAAAATCTGGTTCAGATACGGAGGTTTTTCAAAAAATTGCTCAATTCTATTTTATTAAATATCATAAAAAGTATAGTTTTTACAAAAAAATCGTAGTGGAATTTTTTTTGTATTTTTGACGTTTTTCAATATGGTATTTTTTAACAAAATTTACCACGTCTAGTTTACGAGATATTACCATTAATTACTGTTTTTAGATACGGACCTGTATTTTTGTCAAAAAATGGCATTTATGTTTTTTTTATACATCTGTTATATTTAGTTTGGTTACTAAGACGCCGGAGGCGTGATGTTGATATTTGCAAAAAAATGTATGGTTTGATGAAAGCCGTTTTTGCAATAATGGTTGGTACAACAGGAACTTGCATTATCGGTAGACACAAAAACATGAGCATTTTTAAAGAAAAACAGCATTTCAAGAAAGATTCGGGATAAATGATTGGATGATCTGCCTTTAGATTTTCGAGCGAATTTTGAGTACTATTAGCACGATGGTGCACCCGGCAACAGAGATCGTCGTTGTACCAGGTTTTTGAATAATTTCAAACCATATCAGTGGATAGGAAATAACGGCCCAATACGTTGGCCCCATAGGTCACTGGACATTACTCCTCTGGATTTTTCCATATGGGGTCTTATCAAAGATAAGGATTATAAAACTGGTCCTCGAGATTTGAAGGACCTACTTCATGATAAATAAGGCAAGCCTGTAACCAAATCAACCCTAGGATTCTAAGCAAGATCCAAAATAAAATAACGAAAAGCATCTCTGCTTGCCACAAAATGGTGAACATTTTCACGATTTGGATAAGTGAGCTGTTTTATTTTGAAAAAGCGTGTTACAATAAAAATAAATATTTTTAAATAGGTTTAATTTAATTAATCAGTAAAAAGTTTAAATGTTTTAAAAGTTTGTAAACAGTTTTTATTAAAAGCATCAGTCTGTTTTTTTATAAAACAGTCCATTGTTTTGTTGGTTTTAAATCTAATTTTTCATTATTGAAATACGCTGCCATGTTGGTTTAAACTAAATTTAACATATGTATTACGCATCATAGTTGTTTATAAGTAATTGTTTTTTTACTGTCCAAGCCACCTATGATAAAACGGTAAAAGAACAAAAAATTTAAATAGCATTTTTTTAGCATTAAAATAAAAGTAAATATGGACATGTAATACATCGTTAAAATCATAAAAAAGAGTTCTATAAAAAAATATAATAAAAACTACAAGTCCGTATCTAAAAAAAGTAAGTTAATAGTAATATCTCGAAAACAAGTCGCAGTAATTTCTTTTAGAAAATACCAAATTGAAGAACGTCAAAAATGCAAAAAAAGATTTCTTTACGATTTTTTTGTAAAAACTATACTTTTTGAGATACTTACTAAAATAGATTTAAGCAATTTTTCCAAAAACCCCCGTAGCTCGGGAGATAATAGCTTTTTTAAAATGTGAAACCAGATTTTTAATGTTTCCCAAAAACTGCTCATTTTATCTAATTTGAACAACCTTGTAGTTCTTATAGTTACCGAGATAGCAATAGTAACCCATTGCAATTAAGACACCCTGTATATATACTCTCGTCTTTTTGTGGCCAAATTAGAAATGGTCAAATAACCTAACCTGTTACATTTTTATATGTGCGATTTTTTTTAACGTGCGCCTTTTTACGCGTGCGCTTTTTTCCTGTACGCTTTTATTACATGCGCTTTTTTCCTGTGCCTTTATTTTCAGTCACCACTGGATCATTGCCCCCCCCCCCCATACTTTGGCTCTAGAACCTCCCCTGGGCCTCATTAGGCTTCATTTAGCTCGAGCGAAACCATAAAATGGAGGGAGATGAAATGATGATGTGAGTATCTAAAATAGGAATATGAAATATGGTGTTTACTCAGGAGAGAGTAACTGTCAATTTGCAGCTTCGGTCAGGTCAGTTTTGAGGCTAATTTTGACGTTACGACGGAGACAGATAATAAAAAGTCTTATAAAAAAGTTTTCACTAAATGAGCAGGGGCGGATCTAGGAACTTTATTTGGAGTGGAATTTTCATATTAAATGTTGCATAAAACTATTTTGCATAGCGACCAGGAGGTGTATTTTGTGTGTAAAAATTAAATATAGTTTGAGATTTTTGGGGGGGGAAGTTCCCCTTTTACCCCTACCGTAGATCGGCGCCTGTAATAAGGCGTAATGAGGCCGAGACGTGTCCCAGAGCTTCCTTTACTTTTAAGGACTTGCCCGTTAAACTTTTTCATAATACCATTTTTGTACTTTAATTTTTATAAGACACTAAATAAGCCATAAGTTAAGGACAATGAAACTTGATAATTATTAGTTATGGGTATGGCCTCCTTTAATCCCCTAAGTGTGGGAGCATTGCTGTCGACAGCGCCTGATAAATAAACTAACTATATAGATTGGAAAGTGACAGATACTTTTCAGGTTTTTTCTGGATCATTTCCAATCTCATTATAAATAGTATAAGCTTACCAACTTCATGACTGGGTCCCAGAATTTTGATCAATCGATAAAGCTCAATGAAACAGGAAATTGGGTAGTAATAGTATAAATATTTAACGCAAAAAGCGTATATCTTGTAAGCTTTTATTTGAAAATTACTCAGGCTCGTTATTTCTTGTTGCCATGTGCCACTAATTATCATCAACCATTTTAAAACTTTGAAAAGCTCTTTTTCACGCTTTTTCGCTATCATGTTTCCTTGATGTTTCGGTTTTGTTTATGTACAGGGAAAAATATATTTTGTTCCAGAAAATTACATACACCAAGATATCAATATCCCCCTAGTAGCTATTACTAAATGCTGTGTTGGTTTTTTTATTTTCCCTTTTTTTCTTTTGTAGTTTCTATTGTTCTTTGTATCGTGAAAAACAGATAGCTTATTATTTATTAATATTTCAAATACAAAAGATATTTTAAATGTGGTGAAAACCGTTCGTAATCCTATTTGACAAAAACGTTTTAGTCATTAATATTTAAATAACTAAAATTAAACGTGAAGCCCTCTTAAGCTGGCTCCAGCCTATACATATAACCAGTAGCCCACCCAGGAATGTATCTTGGGGGGAGGGGGCGAGACCCCAGAATGCCGTGTTTTATGCTATTTTCAAGAAATATATTGAAAATGTCTAAAAAATCCTTAAGCTTCGGGGGGGCGGGCCCAAGTCCCGAGGCCCCCCTCTGAGTGCGCCCTTGGAAAAAAAAACATGTTATGAGGGTTATTTAATAACATGCTAATATTTAAGAAAGTAATTTTTGGGTCCATTTTGAAAAAAACTGCAAAACAAATTTAGTACCTACATATTGGTTTATAAATGGAAAAGTCGCCATTTTGTATCCGCTAATTTTTAGTACGCAAAGATTGTATCAGAACCGATGAGATGAAAAATTAATAAACACAGACCACTCATTATTCATCATAATAAAAAGCTTGAAGAAAGCAAGCAACGAAGCTGTTCGATACCAAGATAATAGAAATATTAATAAGATATGGTGGACGGAGGAAATACAGGAAATGGAAAAAACTCAGATACTTGAAATGGCTCAGTACTAAAGAGCAAAGAGACCTAGAAATCCACAGGCAAACCAGAAGACAGCTAAGAAATTTGATACGCACACAAAAAAATTAAATGTTTTAGCGCAAATGCCATGATATACATACATAAGTATGAGGAGGATGAGAGACAAAGAATTACATGGACAGGAATTAATCATCGAAAAAGAAATGATAGAGAATCCAAATATGGATCAAAGAAACTACTAGAAAATCTTATATATATTATCAATCAATGCATAAACGGACATCCAGTACCTGAGGACTGGAGAATTCCATTCATATCCTTAACATAAACCAGGAAACAAGCTGGACTGCAACAATTACAGAGGAATTTTAGTAACCAGTAATCTAAGTAGATTGTACGGTAGGAATCTAGATCTAGATCTAATAGAGAATGATTTTCATGAACAAGAAGAAGAAGAGCAAAGTGGGTTTCTGGAAGGCAGATCTTGTAGTGATAATGTTATTTGGCTTAAACAAGTAATTGAGAAAAGGAGCTCCAGAAATATAAAGACTCATATAACCCTTGTGGACCTACAAAAAGCATATGATACCGTTTCAGTAGAAAAATTATGGACAGTGTTAAGGCAAACTAAATCCACTTTCAAAAGAATTCCTTGTAACGAAAGGCCTAAGACAGGGATGTTGTATATCTCCAACTCCTTTTAAAATATATATCGCAGTAGCTCTAAAAAACTGGAAACGTAGAACAGATCACATAAGAAATGAGATCATAAAAGAAAGAAGCATAACGGATGACATCACTAAAAGACAACTGATATGGTACGGCCATGTACAACGGTTGAACGATCAAAGATTACCAAAGCAGGTCCTAGAATGGCAACCAATATGGCAGAGAGGGCGTCCTAAACTAGAATGACAACAGTCAGTATAAAGCTCAATGAGTCAAAAAAAACCTGACAGAAGATGATTGTCAGGATTGAAGGAGGTGGAGAATAGGCGTCGGATAACATAGAAAAACATTCTAAACCGACATAGTAGTAGTACTTTTTCTTTTAAGTTTAATTCAAAAATCATAATCAGCGACACTCCAAACTTCCAAAGTTAGTAACATCGGTTCGTGAAGACAGTTTAAGTCAAAATTTGTATTACGCAGCCTTAAACACCGTACGTAAATTTTTCAATTTAAAACAAATCGATTAATAAATAAAAAAAAGTCCGCCATTTTTATTATTACAAGCTTTTATTTAGCTTCAGATGTTCTGTCTAACTATCTAACTATCTAACTATCCGATTTGGATGAATTTTGGTACACACATAGTGGTCCCATGATAATACAACATTAAGAAAAAAAATCCTCCCACCCCTACCCCCACCCCTTCTATAGAAAAATGTGTTTTTGACACACTTCCCGTTATCCGATTTTGATAAAATTTGGTATACACATAGTGGTCCGATGATAATACAACAATAAGAAAAAATATCCTCCCACCCCTACCCCCACCCCCTTCCATAGAAAAATTTGTTTTTGACACACATCCCGTTATCCGATTTGGATGAAATTTGGTATACATATAGTGATCCGATGACAATACAATATTAAGAAAAAAATATCCTCCCACCCCTACCCCCACCCCCTTTCATAGAAAAATAAGTTTTTGACACCCTTCCCATTATCCAATTTGGATGAAATTTGGTATACATATAGTGGTCCGATGACAATACAACATTGAGAAAAAAAATCCTACCACTCCTACCCCCACCCCCATCTATAGAAAAATGCGTTTTTGACACACTTCCCATTATCCGATTTGGATGAAATTTGGTATACATATAGTGGTCCGATGACAATACAACAATAATGAAAAATTGTCCTCCCACCCTACCCCCACCCCTTCCATAAAAAATGCGTTTTTGACACACTTCACTTCAAATGACTTTTATAAAATTTGGTATATGCATAAAGGTCCGATGGCAATACAGCCCAAACAAAAAGTATATTTCTACCTCTACCTCCACCCTCTCTTTCCCCCAATAGAAAAATGAAGTTCCAAACAACTCACGATCAGCGATTTCATTATAATCTAGAATAAACTCTTCTGTTCTGTTATTGAACAAATATTTTCATTTAATAGAGTAGATAGCTGAGACTAAAAAGTTGAAAATAAATTGGTAAAATTTTTTTTAAGACACAAGCTTTTATAAAATGCACTAAAAATTAAAAAATTATTTTCTAGCATTCTAATATTATCATAATAATAAAAGCGATGGCCGCAAATCAAAGCATAAGTTAATCTAAATTTGTGATCTAAACACTTAAAGAATATTCAACATAGCAGGTCATCAAAGATATGCTTGATGTGCCGCAATGCTATGCCATTGCCATACCTATGTCAAAGAAATGCTGGGGTATCTTGGGTCGGGTTGGATGGGTTTGGTACCTCTGCATTTTTCTGCTAGATTGATTCTTGCAAATAGTGATATTTAATTGATACGGATATCTTATCGTGCTAACATCGTCAAAATTTCCATCAATCGGCTATCGCATTTATTATTATGATAATATTAGAATGTTAGAAAATTATTTTTTAATTTTTAGTGCATTTTTTAAAAGCTTGTGACTTAAAAAAAATTTTTGACCAATTTATGGATCCGTCATTTTGAATTCTTTAGCGATAAAACATATCATAACAAAAACATTTCATGTAAAAAAAAGCCAAGTATGCGAAAGTGGTATTCCGTAAAAAGAATTGAAATAAAAGTAAAGCCAAGTTCTCCAATACAAATTTCAAAACGAATGGTTCTTACTAGTTTGGAAATGTTTTTTAAACTTTGCTATTCCAGTCAAACTTCTTTACGTTCAATTTAGCACTGTGGCTAAGAGCCATTTGATGACGTATTAGCCAAATTTAGAAAAACATTTCCAAACTAGTAAGAACCATTCGTTTTGAAATTTGTATTGGAGAACTTGGTTTTCCTTTTATCTCAATTCTTTTTACGGAATACCACTTTCGCGTACTTAGCTTTTTTTACATGAAATGTTTTTGTTATGATTTCACTCATTTTTTAAAGGATTTAGATAATATTTAATGTTTAATGTTCAAAACTTTTGCAATGCCTTATTAAAAATGTTGAGGTTTTTTTATATTTTCTCCTATCAGCGCTCTAAAGCTCAGCTCTCTAGTGTTCCTGGTAGTGGGCAATGTTAATTTTACATAACATTACATTCAAAGGGGAGGAAAGAAAATTAAAATTTTGATATTTTTAAATTTTTTTCTATAGTTTTATCATAGTTTCTATCAGTCCTCCAACGCTCAGCTCTCTAGCGTTGCTGAAAGTGGAGAATGTTATTTTTACATAACTTTACATTTATAGGGGAGGGAAGTTAATTGAAATTTGGGGTTTTTAATTTTCTTTTATAGTTTTATCATAGTTCCTATCGGCCATCCAAAGCTCAGCTCTCTACCGTTTCTGGAAGTAGGCAATGTTACTTTTACAAAACTTTACATTTATAGGGGAGGGGAGCAAATTAGAGGTTTGGGGTTTTTTAATTTTTTCCCATCGTTTCATTCATCATAGGTTCTTTGAGCCTTTCAAAGCTCAGCTCTCTAGCGATTCTGGAAGTGGGCAATGTTACTTTTATATAAATTTACATTTATAGGGGTGTGAAGTAAATTAAAATGTTGTTGTTTTTAAATTTTTTCCTATAGTTTTATCATGGTGCCTTTCAGTTCTAAAAAGCTCAGCTCTTTAGCGTTTCTGCAAATGGGCAAAGGTATTTTACATAACTTTACATTTATAGGCGAGGGAAGTAAATTAGAATTTTGGGGTGTTTTAAATTTTTTCTATAGTTTTATCATAGTTACTATCGGTCTTCTAAAGCTCAGCTCTCTAGCGTTTCTGGAAGTGGGCAGTGTTAATTTTACATAAATTTACATTTATATGGGAGGGAAGTAAATTATAATTTTGGTGTTTTTAAATTTTTTCCTATAGTTTTATCATAGTTGCTATCAGTCTGCCAAAGCTCAGCTCTCTAGCATTTCTTTTACATAACTTTACATGTATAGGGGAGGGGAGTAAATTTGATTTTTGGGGTTTTTGATTTTTTCCAGGGGTTTGGTCATAATTTCTATCAGTCTGCCAAATTTCACCTTTGTAGCATGTCTGGAAGTTGATGATCTATACATGAGTGAGTGAGTGAGTGGCAATTTCGACGTTTTTTGAAATTTAGTAACTACTTTATAGAATTCCATGAAACTTGTAGGGGTTGTTAATCCTATGAAGATCTACGACTGTGCAAAGTTTGAGATTCGTAGCTCATTCCGAAGTAGAGTTTTCGATAGGTCAAATATCGGCTGAAATGTTTCAAGAAAAGATGGTATGGCGCGCGAACTTGGCGAGGCACTGCCGTGCCCTCAGATTAAGTTGCAGTGTCACCATGCGGAACTCAACTCCCCTCTCAAATATAAAATCTGTAAACGTGAAATTTAGTACCCGTAAATTTAAAAATTAAACAAGTTTTCGTGGCTAATGTATTAAAAATTTCGCTGATTGACGCTCGCGTCTGATATGGGGTAAAAACGCTAACCAACGTTGATCTGGCCTGAAAGACAGAAGAGCTGTCGTAGGTCACGGATGGTTTCTTTTTCTTTGCAGTCGATCTTTTCATTGATTGATATGTATAGCAGTTTATTTTCGATTGCTCTTGTTCTAGTTTTTCTCGTATCTCGGTAGATGGCGCTTCTTGCGAGGGTTCTCTACGGTCACTGCATCCTGACGCCAGGCTTCCAGGATGCAGTGAACCTAGGGTTTTCTCACTATACAGGGTGTTTATTAATTAAATGTCAATATTTATGGGATAATAAACGTCTTACCTTTTGAGATACAGGGTGATCATATTAACGATATTGTTATGATCATGCAGAGAAACGGTTTTTATTTTTTATGCCAAAACCGTGCAACGGATTGAAAAAAATCAAGTGATCAACTTTGGTTAGAAATGATTGGGGATTTCAAAAATAGTTTTTATTTTAGGAAAAATCAGTGACGTGCCATCAATGTCTGCCAAAATAGGCAGGTCAAATTACGTAAGAACGCCACTGACGGAATTTAAAAAAAAAGTGAAACATTAAAAAATGTCTCTTGATTCATAGTACATGTATGACAAATTTCATTAAACTATCTGAAGTGGTATTGTTGATATTAATAATAAATTATTTATTTTTGAAAACTTTACCACCCTGTATCTGAAAAGGTAAGACGTTTAGGACATATGTTCATATGAAGTTTTTTTTCATAAAATGGGCCCAAAAATCACCCCCATAAATATTGACATTCAATTATTAAACACCCTGTATATGAGTCGCTCGGTTTTAGAGTGGCCTACTATATATATATTTATCGGTTTCACAACGTTCTACGTCTTCCGAGACCCAATCTCCACTCGTTTCTGTTTGCCCATAATTCATCATCTAGGCCTCTTATTCTTATTTCACTATCTATTCCTTCTCTCCAGCTTCTCCTTGGTCTTCCTCGTTTTCTTCGGCCAGTTGGTTTCCATTGTAATATTTGTTTAGGTAGTCTTCCATCATCCATTCTTTGTACATGTCCGTACCACACCAGTTGTTTTGTTCTTATATCATCCACTAGAGTACGTTCACCCACTGTCATAATTTCTCTTATTCTTTGATTGGTAACTCTTTCTCTTTTTGATTTCCCTGCTGCTCTTCTCCAATAGTCCATCTCCGTAGCGGAAAGCATTTGTTCTGTTCTATCCTTGATTGGCCATACTTCTGAGCCGTATGTAATAATACTTTTTACAATGGTGTTATATATAAGCTTTTTGTTATGTTTTGATATACTTTGGTCCCAAATTATTCCATTTAATAAAGTTATTGCTTATCTTCCTTGTACGTTTCTATCTTTTATAGCTTTGTCTAGTGTTCCGTCAGCTGTAATTTTTAGACCCAAGCATTTATACTCATCACAGGACTGAATTCGCTGCCCAGTATTTAAGATTAGATCCTGTTTCGTTCCACCAATACACATATACTCTGTCTTATTGATATTAACCTCTAGTCCCCACTTATTGTACTCGTCTATTAGTTTTCGTGTCATATATTCGAGGTCGTCATAATTCTGAGCCACCACTATCTGATCATCGGCGAAACATAAAGTATACAAGGTGGTTTCATTCAACGGAATTCCCATGTTTTGGCATTTTCTCTTCCAGACTTTAAGGACCTGTTCCAAATATATCTTGAAGAGCGTAGGCGAGATACAGCAACCTTGTTTAAGACCTTTATTTACTTGAAAGCCATTGGTTAGTTTTGCTTTTATTTTAACTTTTGCCTTACTATTGCGGTATAACTCTTTGACGGCCTTAATTAGTTGTACGCTTATGTTTGTCTTTTCCAACGCTTTCCAAAGTAGATTTAGTGGTATACTATCATATGCCTTCTGCAAATCTACGTAAAGCAGATGGAGCTCTTGTCCGTATGCCATTTTCTTTTCAATAACTTGGGTTATACAAAAGAGATGATCTGAAGTCGATCTACCCGCCCTGAAACCAGCTTGTTCTTCTGCCTCCATATCTTTATATTCACTCTCCACTTTATTTCTTATTATTTTGCCATATATTCTGCTTAGCGTACTAGTTACAGATATACCTCTATAATTGTCACATATATCTTTCCTTCCTTTTTTGTGTATTGTGGATATATATGACGTTTTCCACTCAGTTGGTACTACAGCTCCATTTAAATATCTTTGGAAAAGATTCCGTAATCTCCAAAACAATTCTTCAGTGCCATATTTAATAAGTTCAGCTGGGATATTTCCGGGTCCGGCAGATTTACCGCTTTTTAAGGTTTTGCACACGTTTTTGACCTCAGATATTGTGAGGGGTACTGGAGATCCCATCGTTCTAATGATATTGTCTCTTTCGTCTTCCTTGAATTCTGCTCTATCTTCAGTTAAAAGTTTTTTAAAATGCTCATCCCATTCTTTGTCTGGTATTGGTGAAATAATATCTCTGCATGTTTCTTTTTTGATCGATCTTATAGTTTTCCAGCTTTCGGTACTTCTCCCACCTCCCAAGTAAGAATCTATTTTCTGGCACTTTTGCATCCATGATTGATTCTTCTTATCACTGATCATTCTTCTCACCTTTGATTGCGCGATTTTGTATTCTTCTCTGCTTCTATCTGTCTTTTGGGATAAGTACGTGTGATATAATTTCCTTTTTTCCTCTATTTCACTTTCAATCTCAGCATCCCACCAGTATGGTTTTGTTCTTTTAGGAGTTTCTTCCACTAATCCTAGTGCTTCTTTTGCAGCTTGATGGATGCTTAATGTGATACATTCGTATTCCTCATCTGGGGTCTCACCTGAGCCTGAATTAAGTTTTTCGTTCAGTCTCTTTTTGTATAAGTTTTTTACGCTGTCATGTTCTAGGCTTAGTAGATTATATTGACAGTGATCATTTTCCTCATTCACTGTATCATCAAGATTTTGTTGATGGAGACTTCGGCCTTGATAAGGAAAGAGAATTTTGGTCTCCAGAAAATAGTGATCACTTCCGCATGTTGATCCACGCTTTGTTCTGACATCTTGAATTTTTAGTTTTGTCTTTTGTTTAGTGATAAGATAATCAATGACGGATTTCAGGTTTTGTGAGGGTTTGGTCCAGGTATATTTGTGTATTTTCTTATGTTGGAAAAAACCGTTTTGGATTTTTAGGTCTAATTGCTCACATACTGTGATAAGCCGGTTTCCATTATCATTAACAACATCTTCTCCATATTGGCCAACTGTCAGATCATTTACTCTGTTACCTGTTCTACTATTTAAATCTCCCAATATTACAATTTCTCTAGATGTACTTACTGCTGATATTTCATTGTGGAGAGTGGCCTACTGGATTTGCATAAATTATCAGTGGCACAGCTATACATCCGCTGCCATCTTTGGACGAATGGACAAAGCTAATTTGGGCCAGTTTTATTTAAAAATAGGTAAAGCATGGAATTAATTTTGCGTGTTATCTCGAAAACGACAATTTTGCAGTTGGGCCACTCTAGAGCTGAGCGACTCATATATAGGATTAGAGACAAAACCGTCTAATGAACTTCGCAAGGGTGTCACATTGACCAAGCAGTGTTCTGAGGAGTCCCATAAGGACGAGACAGTGAACTGCCAACACTTATTAGGTGTCCATTAGATCTTAAACCCCCGTGAGATTTAGCTTTCAAGCTACCCACGGAAAAATATGAGAGAAACAAAAACTTCTTTTTACCCGATTAGCCACGAAAACTAGTTTAATTTATAAAATCTGTAGCTCATCAAATAATAGTTAAAAAAGCTGTCACAAGATTTTAAACAAAAGAATAGATAAAGAAACAAATAAATATACAAGTTAAGCTAAATATAGCTGTTTAATAAAGAACATTTTAAGGTTGAACTATGACGGCGAGTTGGCCCGGTGGCTAATTGGGTCGGTGGCGGCCAATTGTCCTAGACCCTTACCAGGAGGTGTATTCTGGGTGTCAAAATTTAATATATTTTAGGATTAGAGGGGGAAATTTCCCCTTTAACTTCTCTAGTAGATCCGCGCAAAATTAAAATAAAATGTATTTCCGATCACTGGAAATTTCAATTAATCTAATCATAAGGCGACCAAATGTTTCCGAAAAATACCTAATAAAAAGTTTTCAAGAATACCCAAAACAGTTTTTTTAGAGTCGTTATACAGGAAGTTCCTTAAAACTTGGGAAAAGTATATGGCTGTAGTTTCTTATTTTATCCAACTCATGACAGTCATTATTTATGTCATTTTAGAAAAGTCAACTATCAAATAACACACTGGTCAGTTACAAATGATATAATATTAGTAAATTATGGTTTATAATGCATAAGATTTGCAAAATGACCACAAAGAATACAATAAAAAAACGAACTAATTTAAAAAAAATCGAAGTGTCTGATCAGTGTATGAATTCTAGAAATGGATGGGATTATGATCTCCCCACGTCAGGACCAATAGAGATGCGAAAATCAAGTGAGATCGCATGCGCGGTTTGACTTTCACCCGACTTTCAGGGTACTCGTTCTCACCCATTTAAGAATTCAGGTGGAATATCAATAAAGGTGATTTTGAGAAGATCAAACGTTCCTGAAACAAAGTTAATCAGTATTAGAATATATATTTTTAATAAACCTATTCACCATTGAGGACCCCTGTGACTGAATACAACTTTGTTTTGTAATGTTTGAGGGTTATTTTTCGCTTGATCCAAACTTAATATGTTCATTTTAACACTGAAAATTTGGATGACTGTTTCCTCTAAAAAATTTGAGCGACAAAAAAGGGTTTGCAAATTGTGTAACTTTATATTGCTCAAAAAGCACGGGTCTTTGTTTAAGCGTAAAAAATATCCATAAAAATAACCATTTACGTATCATAAAAAGTAATTTTTTGTGTTTTTTTAAAAGCCTGGATGCCTTCAAAGATAATAAAATGTTCATAAAAACATTTTGCCTGTCTTTCCGTTTACTATAAAGTTTTGACAAAAAAGGCCAAGAATAATAATATTTATAGATTAATCAGATAACCCTTTACCGACCATAATATATCCATAATTAATCAAGAAAGTTTTATTACCAACAGGGACGTGCGGTCCATGTAAGCAAAGGAAGCATTGCTTCCCTTAAGAAATCAGACATAGTAAAAATAAATTCTTAATTGTTCCCTATTAAAACTTGAAGTAATTAGCGCCAGTCCTGTAGGAGTGGTAAGCTAAAGTAGCTAAAATGGGACCCGTTTGACCTCAATAAATGACTGATAAAAACTAATTAATTTTGTGTTTTTTAGATGCCGCCTATTTACGAACGATTTTTTGTTTTCGTTAAGTCTCTGTGTCTTTTTTTATAATAAGCATTATTGGAATTATTTTACTGGTTATTATTATTTAACTAAGCAATATTTTGTTTCAGTCTGTGGCGTATATAAGGGGGGGTCTGAGGGCCCCGGTCCCCCTTCTCCTGATGGTATGATTTTTTTAGATATTTTTCACATATTTCATGAATACAAACATAAAATAGCATAAAACACGGCCTCATGGGGCCTCGCCCCGCCCCCCCACAAACAGTCTCGGGCCCACCCCGAAACTTTTTTCCTTATACGCCACTGGTTTTAGTTATACCTATCTTTGTGCAATATTAAAAATAAATAGCATATTATTGTTAAGATTCCCAAATGATTTGTTTAAACAAATTATATCTCATTTTAGTTTTATCTTTGTGTCGTATTTTCTTTTTTTATTAATCCAGTTTTTTTGTATTTTCAATGTTAATTTTATATCTCATTTTACCTTAATAGTATTTCCTATTTTACCTACACATAGAGTAAAATGAGAAAGTGCAGTGGTTTAGATTCTTCAAAATAACAAATTATTTTAAGTGTTTAAAATACTACAAATTGTACCAGGGGCCTGCGTGTGACAGTGGTACTGTCACCTCAAGTGGCCAAGACTTAAATGTTGTAAGCTACCAACTTAGGCTACAACTTATACAAATTATGAAAAGATTAAATGTTACTATATGTTATTAAATTTACACGATCTCGAAAGGGAATTTGGCGGTTCTTGGAGGAAAAGTATGCTATAAACGTTTTTCTCAAATGTATAACTACTGTAGGATAATCATACATACCTTTTCAACTTTCTTCTTGTAGCTTCACACTTTCACTTCTTATATTTACTAGTTGAATATCGACTTTTTAGTACTATTAAACTTTTGTATTCAAATATTTACACTTCTTAAACTTTTAGGTTTTATAAACCTTTTATAAATTTGTTGTAAATATATATATTTATCAACATCTTAAACGTTGATTGAATGAGTGAAACTATTCAATCAACTGTTTAATTTACTTAATATTACTGTTTAGGTTTGGGATATGTTATTAATTAAAAATGCTGATTTTAGGGCAACGAATGGTTTGTATTTTGTTGATAAAAAACCATAAAACAGTTAAACACATTATTTCAAAACACTAGAAACAGTAATAATTAATGACTTTACAATCAATAAACTCTAAAAGAAAAGACCAAAATAATTATGAATATTAAAGTTAACAGTTTTATACAATGTTAAACTAATTGATAAATTTCCCCAGTTGAAATAAAACCCCCCTTAAGAAGTGTAAATGAAAGTGTACCGTACTAGGCAAAGACAAACTAAAGAGTAAACTCCCTGACGACTTTCGAAAGTTTCCCGTCTCAGTTAAAGCGACCCTGCGCTTGAAGGGACAAATATCTTGGCGTTGATTGGCTAGAATTCTACTTCCTTTCGCTTTGGCGAGAAAGAAATAGACTGCGCTTTAAGCGCTCCACTAAGAGACGAAATAGCAATGCAAACCAGACTGAAAAACTCATTAGAAAGTAAAATTATACAGTGTGTTTTTTTTTAATTGAAAATAGTTTAAAATTTGTTTCCAGTTACAAAATAAGAATTATTTTGATGTTAGTGGCTCAAAGGACATATTAGCCGAATACAACTTTTATTAAAATACAGCGAACCTGAAAACATGCCTAAAAACAAGTCGCCGAGTTGCCATAAATTTTACTTAATCTTAACCTAGTCTTGCATATAATTAATGCTTGTTGATGACAAAAAGAATATTTAATTAAAAATCTTTAAAAACTTATAAATAGCAAAAATACCATTTATGCTCAAATCCCGTTTTGTTACATTACTCCCCCCTGATTAAGTATAAACAATTTTTTTTAAACGCAAGTCGAAATAAAATGGTTTATAACAACAAGCATTAAGTAGTGCAGACAACACAAATCTAAACTAAAACTATAACGCTCTTCGTTTCCATTTTTCTTCTGTGGATGACGGTCAATAAACATTCTGGCTGGAAATAACTTGAAGTTCCATTCTGGAACAAAACAGCAACACTGGATCAGGTACAATATCTTAGATCAGCTAGTCAGCAACAAACATGGTGAACGATCAGTAGACTCCAAACAATACTGAAAGAATCAGAATATCAGTGCAGCTTAATAACAACGATAACTTAAACTAAATGAGGGCAAAATAAAATTGACATATAAACCGAAAAATATATAGAAATAAATAATTTTAACACACATTGTTCGAAAACTACTACATTAAGGTATATATTATATACACGCTTATGCAGAAATTTGTGGAGACAAAAAAAAAGTGATTTAAGTTAACGTAAATAAATTAAGGGAGTCTCCAAACCAAACCATTTCCTCCATAGTGTTAAACAAACACTAGGTACGCAGCAAGAGCTAAGTTTCCACATTGGCCATCTTTGAAACTAAGGATGAACAGCAGACTCTGTATTGAATTTGGAAAGAAGCATCCAATTGCAGGTTTGCACAGCGACGGTAAGAAGACGTCGATTGTAGTGATGATGGCTGCTTGGCAGATCTAATGACTTTAATGGTGGAATGGCTGCTTGGTTGATAAAACTGTTTGTGGAAGAAATTTGTTGGTTGGTTGACAACACTTTGCAATAGCTGACCTAAAAACAAAATAATTTTAATACAAGAAAAACAATGTTTTCAATAACAATAAACCAGCCTTATGTAAAACAAAATTAATTGTTTAAAAAATATATTATTTAAAAAAATAAAAAAAAAAAATTAATTTTTTGATTTTATGATTATGTCTCCTAAATAAGTTTTAGGTGATCTAAAACTAGTTAGACGGTAAAGAACCCACAAAAGGTTGTCTAACCCAAAAAACGTGTTTGCATAAAAAACAAATTTTAAAACAAAGATAAAAGCAAGAAATTACAAACACTAACTGAAATATGAAAATTGATTATTTTAAAACTTTAAAACAGATATTTTTATACCGAACAAAATACGTTTACTTGACCATAATTTATAAAAAATTCAAATACTTTAAGACAAAATTAATTTACAATAAAGGATTGACAATATTTAACAAAAAACTAAAAAAAAATTTAAGTTGTTTTATTGTTTTCATTGTAATACAAAAAACAACCCTACCAGGTTAACACAATAAACTTTAAATCAAACATGGAATACTCTATCGAAGCAAAAACAAATCATATAAAAATAACTCATGTGATCGAAAGAATAACTGAAAATAAATACAAGTTAGCAAAAACGAACACAAAATGATACAAAAACTGAAATACAAGTTTTTATCATAGTTAAGATTTTAATGATTCAAAAATTTTTAAATTTTATAAAGAAAATCAAATAGAACAGAATTAATACAATAATCTCAAATGAAACAAATCCACATAGATTTTTTTTTTAAGTAGAACAAATCCAAATATAATATTTTTTATTAGAACAAATCAAATACAATGATTCAATATAGAACCAATCAATAAAAAAAAAAATTCATGAACAAATGAAAATAGAACAAATCC
This sequence comes from Aspidapion aeneum, assembly GCA_963576565.1. Classification (NCBI taxonomy): domain Eukaryota; kingdom Metazoa; phylum Arthropoda; class Insecta; order Coleoptera; family Brentidae; genus Aspidapion; species Aspidapion aeneum. The sequence goes on from OY755043.1 coordinate 45,322,608, forward strand.
AGCCAGATGAATATACACATTTTCAAAATCACTTAGAATAAAGCTCCTCCTAGAATTTTTACAGTTTTTCCGAAATTTCCTTCTAAATTTTTTTCCTTGAAACATTACCTGTTTCAATTTAAACTTTCTTTTCCATAGATCTTGCTAAATAATTTTTCTTTAAACGTGAAAAATATTTTTCCTTTCAGATTGATTTTCGGTGTGACTTTAGTATGTTTGAAAATGATAAGTTGGGTTTTTCATTTTCTAATTAATTTCCATTTAATTTTATTTTCCAATTAATTGTAAGCTGGTTTTACACAATTTTGAAAAACTAAGAACAGCAGCAAAACAAAGTAGGTTATTATTGATGTCATTGTTTGAAAATTAGACATCTTTGCTTCAAAATACTTGACTTAATGTAAGCAAATGTTTTAAAATTTGACCAATTTAGGTTTTTATCGAATTTCATGCGCACATACACAGGTGGCGATAGACGATTTTAAAGTGCATGAATCAAAACAAACAAAATAAAATAATCTTAGTTGATAATAAAATTTAAAAAAATATATAATAAATATTCCAATTGAAGCAAATGACAATAAAAAAAATTAAACAAAAATGACAGTTGATGGTTGCTTCAATCGACTCTTTTTGGTGTTATGAAAAGAAAAACTCTCTTGGGTGACAAACTTATTTCTTATTTTTCCAAAACTACTAAATAAAAACTATTTAGAGTCCAAGCAGGCAAAGGCTTACTTCGAAAATATGAAAAAAATAATTAAAAAAAAAAGACTTTAAAATATTTTTGGTATAACATACTTTTTTTCCAATTTAATAAGTTGACAAAAAAAATCAAAAGGTATCTTAAACGATAAGGTTCTTTAGATAACGCAAGACTTAAAATGAGCAAATATTTTAAAAAAATAATAATAAAAATAATAATAAATGAAATAATGCTTGCTAATATATGAAAAACAAACACTGATCTTAGAAAGACTAAGATTTACGCTAAGTTTTCCTTAAACGATCAACTAGTGATTTAATGATTTGTTTATTTACGCAAAAAGTATACATAAATTGATTTTTGTTTATCATTAATAGAGGAAATTATGTATAGGCTTTAGTCAATAACAAAATTACTTAAAGATGATAATAGAAATAAAAATAGTACAAAAATAATAATTTAGGTGTTCTTGATTAATGCTATGCCTGTGCACTAGCATATCATTTTAATAATGACGTTATAGAGAATATTTTTATATTATCGATTAACTAGGACAGCAAACAGAAAGGAACAAACTAACAAAAAAAACATTTTTAGAAAAAGACAACACATTTGTGTGATTTGTCATAGTTACCAAAAGAAAAATTCTACAAAAACAATTGTACTCAAAGAATAAAAGAAAAGTGGAGATTTTTTTTAAGTTGTTTAAAATAGTGTAGATTTTAAAAAATATCAAAATAAAAAACAATTATCAAAATTTATCCTTAAAATGGAATTTGCTTGGCTTAAATGGTACAGACTGTACTTAAAGTTCATATAGTCGAATATTTTCCATATAGGAGAAAAACATAAAAAATAAAATATTGTTTTATTGATAAACAATACAAAAATTCAAAAATAGTTTTAAAGAATCAAATGTTATTAATTTAGATAATATTGATTTTATCAAGTTATAATATAATGAGAAGAGAAAAAAAAAATAGAAAAATGTATCTTAGCAATGTTAAGATTGCTATGATAATATCCAATTGGATTCGAGAATGACTTCAAAATGGAAATATATATATATATATATGTACATAAATCGAAAAATTTTAACCGTTGATGACGTAGTTTTTATTCGGTTTATGGGATTTTAGAAAAGCACTGATTAAGAGCAAATGATCCCCATTTAAAAAAACAAAGCTTTTTGAAATAATGGACTCTAAAATATACTATATATAATCGATTTTACGTTAATACTTTAACCAATAGGTGTTGATTTACTATAACACACATATCCATCATAAAAGAACAAAACCAAAAGGCATGTGTGGATTTTAACAAAAATAAAATGATATTTTGTTTTTTTTAAATATTAAAAAATTAAAAAAAAACAATTAAAAGTTTACAAAAAGTGACTTTACCAAAATAATAAAAAGTTAAATATTACACTTTTTCCGTGTAACACAAAAAACAAGATTAAAATTACATATCTGACAGATGATTGATGCAGATATTATCTGAAAAGATACAATTTACTTCTACTAAAACAAAGTACAAAAGAGATTAAAGAATTACGGTATAGTTGTCACTTATTACGCATAATTAAAAATTACAAAAGTTCTGTACACTTATAGATAGAACTGTGGCCATAACGCGATAGAGACACTGTCTCTAAATCCAGCGATTTTTATGCCAACTACCAATCTCCACAGCTAATTAGTTATTTTTTTATAAAATTTGTGCTTATGCACTTAGTTTTATGACAATTAGTTTTACGGGTAACATTTTACAGAAAAAAAAAAACAGTTGTTTTGCTGTACACTAGAAATTTTTTTTATACAAAGATTTTATTAACATGATTTTAAATATACTCTTCCATTAAGATGTTTTTGATTAAAAACTTTCTAATTCAAATGAGACTTTTTTCGTTAGTCTATAGGTGTTATCACTGCTAAAGCCAAAGACAGTGGTTTTATTTATAAAATTTCAAGACAAAAGAAAATATATAAATTTCATAATGTAAATATTACCAAATGACATAAAGATTAGCTTAAATGGCTTATCAACCCTATAAAGTAAAAAAAGTAAAAAGTTGATCATAAAATTTTATAATAAAAGAAAATACTTCTTTATTTTGCTGTTCTTGTCTGTTTTTCCAATATCTGATTATTTCTTGATGTTAATATCTTTTTTTAAAATATCACTGATAAAAATATAACGGTTTTCATTTGATATGGCATGACTCAAGAGTCGTCTACTCTTTATGGTTGTATCTTCTAGGTTTTTTCTATTCCTATACCATTAAACATTAAATTTCTAAATATCCTAACTTTTAGTTACTATCTCAAATATTATCTAATTAACCTATTTTTTAACCAAGTCAGAAAAATTGTCCAAATGTCTACCATAAAACCTGTTTTAAAATAATATCCCATCATCACTTCAACACAGATTCCAAAAACGTATAGTGACTCTTGTATACCAAATCTAAATCATGTTTCGTCATAATAAAAAAATTAGGTAGCTACCATTTTAAATTGAAAATTGTATTGTAAAATATAAAATTTATTCAACGACAACGCTTTTGTCTCCCTAATTAGAAAACATAAGTCACTGTGAGCTCAGTATTTCCGGTTACTGGCCAGATTCCTGAAATTAGAAGATCACAGATGTGTACAGAAGAAAGAGACTACTCCAAATCTTCTTTTTAAATAAATTTTCCAGTCTATTGTTTATCCAGTATAACTCAAAAATGAGTTCCCAACATGACGAAATAGAAAATAATTACCTTGGTCTCCTACTGGTAACTACTAGGTGTGACGTCACTGTCTTCATTAACCTACCCTGATATAACTTTTATTCGTTTCATAGGTAAAGTTTTACCTCTACCTTGAATAGTTTTTCCTAAATTTAAATTCCCATTTTTACAAAATGACTTGAAAGAAACCCAAAAATCCAACCCATATATTTTTCCGCTGTTTTAGACCAGTTCACCTGTAGACCATGTAAGCTATAACATGACGATTATTAATTCAGTAGTTTTCTTGAAAAAGATTGGTTAAAACATCTAACTGACTATACCGTAACCCTATCTTTCAAAATTGAGTTACGATATTAGGAGATACGGCAACAAACAAAACAAATATAGATCAATTGAAAATTTTAATTATAGGTATACCATAGAAACACCCTCTCGAGTGGAGAAGAAAAATTCCCTAATTTACTCCTCAGCCTTCTTCTCAATGACTGGGGAGTTTAAAATCCAGCTAAAAACACTCATTCCATAAAAACATTTTATAAAATAATCTATAATATAATGATACAAACAGCGAAAAAATTAATTCGCCCTCGTCTTACAAAAAAAAACAACAAAAGAAAAAGAAAACGCGACGATTCCACTTGGCGAATTATTATTGGTCTATTGTTTTATAACATTCCTTATACATCAAAAGATGCATATAACAAACACAGATCCATTTTGCCATACCATATAGCCATATCAAAGTTACGTTAAAAGAAAATTCTAGGACGCTTTAATTCAAAAATACTTCCCTCTCACATATTTACTCAACAGATAGTAATAGACTTTTGTCATTTATAAAAATATCAACAATTTTAGAACAAATAGTTTTTAAAAACTCTCAACTTGATGTTTTGGTCATTTACAACCCAATACAAGCAATACAATTCCTAAAAATAAAAATATTAATTAAGTAAAATTTTTGAGGGAAGTCTCCAGAGAATCGTAGACCTCTACAGTTGTCGGATGTCATGGTCCTCACCTATAAAAGAAAACGAAGTTATAGCACTAATTTTATACATGGTTTTAACAAATATAATAAAACTTTTTCTTTAAAACATCATTTAATGAATTTATTATGCTTTTGACAAAGTGTTTAGACACTATTATTTTTCTTTTCATTAAAATCGGTCTCGTAGTTATTAAAAATTATAACAAGTTTATAAAAAATTTAAATGAGTGCTCATAAATTACGAGGATTAGATGATAATTAAAAACTTTTTAGGTGAATAAAACAATAAAAGCTCTACAAATGCAAAATTTTAAGTTAAAATGCTAAGGGATTGCTTAATTAATTTATGTTATATATGTCTATGTAATGATAGACAGGCTTGCTTTTGCAATGCAAGAGAAAAAATATCTTTAGTGTTAAAATTGCAAATATTGAAACAAAAAAAAACTTAAAAACTTAAAACAAAGATTGTCCTTTTTGACATCGACGATCTAATCTAAAAACTCAAGAGAGAGATTGTCCCTTTTGACTTTCAGATTGATCCAGGATCTAGATTAATATTTTTTTTATAGGTTTTTTTAATACGTGTGTAGCTTGAGCTATTACGAAAAAAAAATTAAACTTTTTGGCAAAGAATGGGTAGGGGATGAAATGTCAACTACCTCTAATTCAGAAAAATTAATCGTTTATTTAAACAACTACACTTCCCATTCCATTCCAATGGAAAGTGTCGAAATGGATGCAATAAGAAGATAAAAAAAAAATAGCAACCAATAGGTTTATGTTTTAATAGTTGTCTTAAACAAAAAAAAATTAAGGTTTAAAGCTCAAATGACACGTTTAAGATTGACAAAATTAGAAACAAAAGGTCTTATTTACTTCATGGTATAATTTATAAAAATGAAATATAGTTTAAAAAAAAAATGGTAGACATTTATGTAAGCGTTTTCAGTACTCCACTGTACACGCGGGTCTATTGTGTAACACTGTGTTTTACACGACGTGGTAGAAACTCATGGTTTTGCCAATATACTTATTTATTAACTTAGTAGCAAAATTTTAAGAAGAAGAATGATCTAGATCTTACGAAAATGTTGACCAGCACATAAAAGTAAAAAGTTTTTATGAAAAAGTTTATATCATATAGATATCAAAATACCAATTTTTTTTTTAGTTTGTAAATATAAATCCTATATATTTTTTAATTTAACGCACAAAAATCGTCACATGTGATGTCGTTACGAGAATATTAGGAATTATGTACATAAGCCATTGTTTTCTAGATTTAGCTGGCAACTCAAAAATTACCGACCGACCTTAATGAAATTTTAAATCAAGGAACTGCATTTCTCACTATAGATCTTTGTTTGAAAAATATTAATTTAATAGTACCCGTGAATGAAAAATCAAACATTGGACCCCCGTGAGCGTTCAAGTTACTCACGGAAAAATATGAGAGAAACAAAACTTTTTTTTCACGAAAGCTTGTTTGACCTATAAATATAATATCATAGTTTAATTGATAGATACCGTAAAGTTAAATGTGAATAGATGCGTCAGACGCGGATCTACAGGAGGGTAAAAAAAAGGTGAAATTTCCCTCCCAAATCTTAAAATATATTTGTTTTGGACACACATAATACACTGGTCTGGACAATATGCAAAATAGTTTTATGCAATATTTATTATAATATTTCCTTCCCCAAATAAAATTACGATACGCCACTGTTACGCGTACAGACTAACGAAGTAGGCTACGAAAGGTTTTTTCCCAGATGTGTGTTTATTTAAAAAAAAATTCTAAACCATTTCTTTGTGGACCTGAATGAATAGAAGAGCCCTTTTTAGAATGTAGGTATAAAATATGGTGAACATGTGTTTCAAAATTACCAAAATTCAAGTATATCTTTGTTTATATACCCAAGTGGTCTGGAATACTTTAATAGCCTGTAAATTGATTTATGGGCCAAGACGTTTTAACTTGGAAATAAAAGATCAACATTTTAAAAAATATTTAACGGTTTTTAAAAAATTAAATACAGTTCAATAAAAAAAAATTGATTCAAGCAAATATACAGGGTATCTTTTTGCAACGGTATTTGCAATAATTTTCAAAAGTTGATTTTGATAGTTTTTCAAAATAGTTTATTTGCTTGAAACAAGTCTTTATCATTAATTAAGTCAACTAATTATGTCTCATTTTCTTACTACTTCACATCCTATCTAATGATTATCAACCAAAGGGTTTTACTTTTGTTGTTTGATTTTAATTAATTTTATAATTAAGTTAGCTTATTGGTTATGTATAACGTAAATTTCCATATTTCCATATTGCGTTTTCTCTTTAACCAGTCTTTAATTATTAAATGGGAATTATGTTATATTTATTTTAATAATTATTATTTATGTTAAATAATATTATTTTTAAGATTATGTAATTATTACTAACTCAAAATACGCGAGTTTTTATTTTAGGAAAAATATCAAATACCTTTATCCAATTTCAAAGGTCAAGTCAAATTTAGAAAAATAGATTGATTTATCATTATCTTTGGTTAAATTTTAGAAACAATTATTAGTACTTCTCTTATATAGTATGGAAAAGGAACTGCTAAGCAATTTTTTAGGTTATCTGGTGTTTTGGTGTAAACCTATATATTACATCAAACATGGTACTTTGATCTTATCGAATTTATTTATTTAAATTGTTTATATTTTTAGTTATTTAAAACATGCTACTTAATTTGTATATCTTTTATTAAAAATCAATAATGTACCTATATAGTCATAAAGACATGGACATGACCTGTAAACTTGGTCTTTTTAATAAAAATTACAAGAAAATATCTTCTAGCTTCAAACTAATCAAAACGATTTCACTGTCACCAACTATAGTGACAACAAATTATCGTTGTAAACAAGCAAAAACGGTTAAGAAAAGCCTTTACTGTGTTAGGACATTGATTTGTGGCTTTCTTTAGCCTTATGCAATAAAAATGCTATGATATTATGTTTTTTTTCAAAAATTACTGTATGGCTTTACAAAATATTATTTCACTTAAGACATGGTCGATAGCACCAATACATTTGTTAAATCGATCGTCCTTCTGTCAAACAAAAGTATTGTAAACTGGAGACCTTGGGAAAATAAAAGAGGTAGTGGAAGACCACAAATGAGATGGGCGCACGATTTGAAGAAACATGCGGACTAGATGGATGAACACGGCGTCATACAGGAAAAGGTGGAAGATATTGAAAGAGGCCTATATCCAAAGATGGATCGAAGAAGGCTAAATAAATAGATAGATAGCACCATTCTTTTTAAAGGGTAATGAATGTACTGTTAAAATTACCAATGCAAAACTTGTTTAATTACCGTGCGAATAAATACCTAACTCAAAAATTACTGTCAAAAAATTCACACACATTATGCACAGAAAAATGAGATCTTCACTCTTGTTATTAGACAATAAAACTAGTGGTAGTTTATAACAAATAATGTTTAATTACAACTTGCGCAATGTCAACCATTGCTCCCCCTGGTGGCATTTTAGTGTAAAATACAGATGATAAAATAAAGGACTTTATAAATAAAATTTTTGACTCGATCTAAAATATGTACTGAGATAAAAGCTTATGGGCAGTTCTCAATAGGTAATATAATCCTTTCTTTAGTTTAGTTAACGTGTTTTGACTTTTAAGTTAATTGGTGGATAATTTATTTATCTTTTCAGTAGTAGTAGTAGTTATTATTCAATACAATAAATAAAAAATATCCTCCCTTAGTTATATTTGACGGGTGTCTTCAAAAAAAATCAGTGGTTTGTCAGAGGAAGGGTTGGCAATTATTGTTTCAGCCAACTAATCAAAAATAAACAGTTGCAATGGATTCTTTTTTTTGTGTTTTTAATAAAAGATTCTTAAAAAAAATTCAGCTAGAAAGACAAAATAGGCTTTTAATGGCAAGAGAATGATAAGTTTAATGAGACTTTATTTTAACAACACTGTGCTACAATTAAGACAAAATAATGGACTCTTTTATCCATTTTGTTTAAATAATGTTTTGATGGAACAATTTTAAAAGTTTACCAACGAGTTTTGGAGTTATAACTCAAATCTAGAGTTCAGTAAAGCTTTATTAAGGCAAAAGGTTGATCCTTTCGCATGCTGGAGAGTCCGTCCTCCAGATAGAAATGGAGAGCATTTTATTTGCTGGCATATTTGGATAGTATTTAAACTTAACTTTTCAATAAAAAATATTCTACCAATTTATCATTTAAAAATTTAAAGTGATCATATATCAATAGAAAAATTGTCATGACATTGACATTTTCCTTGTATTTACTGTTTCAAGGACAAAAAATATTCAAGAATATTAAAAAATTCATAAAATAATTGCAACACAGATTATAACGTTAGTAAATTAAACAACGAAAAACAGTTATGGCACATCTTCCAACAAATTAGTTTTGGTTTTCAAAAACTAGACAAGACTATTTCTTTTTAAGCGAACAATTTTACAAAAATTTCTTTAGTTTTTCCAACAAAATACTACCAATGGGTTAACTAAAGTACTACTGAGTTTTTCTCAAACTTTCAACATAAAATTTTCACAAATTTTTCAAAATTTTTTCCAAATTTTCCAAAATTTTTCCCAAATTTTCCAAAATTTTTTCACAAATTTTCCAAAAACTAAATTACCCCACACCTGACACCACTTTGTACCAGGGGCCTGCGTGTGACAGTGGTACTGTCACCTCAAGTGGCCAAGGCTTAAATGTTGTAAGCTACCAACTTAGGCTACAACTTATATAAATTATGAAAAGATTAAATGTTACTATATGTTATTAAATTTACACGATCTCGAAAGGGAATTTGGCGGTTCTTGGAGGAAAAGTATGCTATAAACGTTTTTCTCAAATGTATAACTACTGTAGGATAATCATACATACCTTTTTAATTTTCTTCTTGTAGCTTCACACTTTCACTTCTTATATTTACTAGTTGAATATCGACTTTTTAGGACTATTAAACTTTTGTATTCAAATATTTACACTTCTTAAACTTTTAGGTTTTATAAACCTTTTATAAATTTGTTGTAAATATATATATTTATCAACATCTTAAACGTTGATTGAATGAGTGAAACTATTCAATCAACTGTTTAATTTACTTAATATTACTGTTTAGGTTTGGGATATGTTATTAATTAAAAATGCCGATTTTAGGGCAACGAATGGTTTGTATTTTGTTGATAAAAACCATAAAACAGTTAATCACATTATTTCAAAACACTGGAAACAGTAATAATTAATGACTTTACAATCAATAAACTCTAAAAGAAAAGACCAAAATAATTATGAATATTAAAGTTAACAGTTTTATACAATGTTAAAATAATTGATAAATTTCCCCAGTTGAAATAAAACCCCCCTTAAGAAGTGTAAATGAAAGTGTATCGTACTAGGCAAATACAAACTAAAGAGTAAACTCCCTGACGACTTTCGAAAGTTTCCCGTCTCAGTTAAAGCGACCCTGCGCTTGAAGGGACAAATATCTTGGCGTTGATTGGCTAGAATTCTACTCCCTTTCGCTTTGGCGAGAAAGAAATAGACTGCGCTTTAAGCGCTCCACTAAGAGACGAAATAGCAATGCAAGCCAGACTGAAAAACCCATTAGAAAGTAAAATTATACAGTGTGTTTTTTTTTTAATTGAAAATAGTTTAAAATTTGTTTCCAGTTACAAAATAAGAATTATTTTGATGTTAGTGGCTCAAAGGACATATTAGCCGAATACAACTTTTATTAAAATACAGCGAACCTGAAAACATGCCTAAAAACAAGTCGCCGAGTTGCCATAAATTTTACTTAATCTTAACCTAGTCTTGCATATAATTAATGCTTGTTGATGACAAAAACAATATTTAACTAAAAATCTTTAAAAACTTATAAATGGCAAAAATACCATTTATGCTCAAATCCCGTTTTGTTACAAAATGAACTAAAACAAACAAAAAATTTCATCAACAGCATAATGTTTTAAACCAATAACGTCCAATTTTTTTTTTTTTTTTTAATTTTTAAAGCAGTGCCCCGCCAAGTTCGCGCGGAAACTGCTGTACCATCTTTTCTTGAAAAATTTCAGCCCATATTTGACCTATCTAAGACTCTACTTTCAAATGAACTACGAAACTCAAACTTTACACAATCGTAGATCTTTATAGAGCAAACAATCCCTCCAAGTTTCATGGACTTCCATAATGTAGTAAAGTAGTTACGAAATTTCAAAAAACGTCGAAATTGCTACTCACTCACTTACTCACTCATGTAGAGATCATCAAAATTCTATTGTACTTCCAGATATGCTACTAAGCTAAAATTTGGTACACTAATAAAAATTGTGACCAAACCGTTGAAAAAAATTTAAAAACCTCAAAACTCTAATTTACTCCTCTCCCCTATACATGTAAAATTATGTAAAAGTAACATTGCCCACTCCCAGATGCGCTAGAGGGCTGAGCTTTGGCAGACTGATAGGAAATATGATAAAACTGTAGGAAAAAATTTTAACTTGTTACTCTCCCCTATAAATGTAAAATTATGTAAAAGTAACATTGCCTACTTCCAGAAACGCTAGAGAGCTGAGCTTTAGAAGGCCGATAGGAACTATGATAAAACTATAGGAAAAAATTTTAAAACTGATGCAAAAAACCTTGGAATAGCAAAGTTTAAAAAAAACATTTCCAAACTAGTAAGAACCTTTCATTTTGAAATTTGTATTGAAGAACTTGGCTTTACTTTTGTCTCAATTCTTTTTATGGAATACCACTTTCGCGTACATGGCTTTTTTTTACATGACACGATTTTGTTTTGATCCCATTTTAAGTACACTTCCCCTACTAGCTGCTTAAAAGTAAAGACAAAATTGTCCTGTGCATTTATAGCCATTATAGCTGAGTCATATTAGGAATTCACCTGAAAAAAAGTAGGTGCAAGCTGGATTTTTACCCAACTGCAGCACGGCGAAAGATAGGGTAGTGTTTTTCGATTGGGATATGTATATATGTAAATATGTATTTTGTGTCACGCTAGAGGCTAAATGAACCGATTTTGACAAAAAAGGTGTTGTTGAATTGCTACTCATCCTGAAGGTGCTATAGGCTATATTTTTTTTAATGGGAATCAACATAGCGGTCTTCAGACGCCATTTTGTCAAATGATGTAGGCTTTAAGGCATACAAATTATCTAACTTTCAGGCGATTTTAATGAAATTCCTTTGATCACCCACTGCAAGTGTCCTCTAATTTGCTGTAATTACTTTATTCTCCTCCCTGCTACCACTTATCTCCCCTCCTATCATTCTCCCACCCTATTCAAAAACCATATTCGCATAATTTTATTAAATTTAGGGCGATTTCAAACATTCTTTCTGCATACGCTTTCAAATTTATGGTCCAACACCATTTTACTAGTTCCTAACCCCTTGTCTCTCCCTCTCTTCTCCCTTTCCTCCTTATTAGTAATAGTTGTAGCTATACTTTTCATAAATATAAAGGGATTTCAAAAATTCTTTCTGCACATGCTTTAGGATTTTTTTCGACACCATTTTACTAGTTCCCTCTTCCCTCTCTCCTCCCCACCTTCATTCAATGGAAGGTAACACTTCGCGTCCTTAGAAAATCTACACGTACTTTTTGGGTAAAGCTAAATTAATGGTAAATGCATAGTGCTTTTTATAAGGCTGAATAAAAAATAACCTAAAAGTTGGATTTTTTTTAAAATAAAAATAACACCCAACTGCTAAATTTACTTGGAACTACTAGTCGCAGTTGGGTACAAAATTACCCAATAACCTGATTCATGAAAATAGAAAACTGTATAATTTCGTCAGTGCGCTTTGGGCATCAAAACTAAAAGCTGAAGCCTGTCGTACGGTATAGGTATACCTATCAATTTTGTACCCAACTGCGACTAGTAGTTAAAAGTAAATTTAGCAGTTGGGTATCTTTTTTATTTAATTTTTTTATTGTATAATTATTCCTTAGCATCTGGGACACATTTCCAAATATTCTCCGCCAAAATCCTCCTTGAGCTTCGCTAGATATAAGGCCCCAAATATTCTAAAAAACAGTTTTTGTGATTTTCTCGAAAACTAATAACTTTTTTCAAAAAAAGTTAAGAGGGAAAAATATGCAGAATCATTCGGACTATACTACAACATTAAGAAAACAACCTAACCAAATATTTAAAAAAATATATTTAAAAAATAATGTTTTTTTTTATTTTATTTTTTCCCATCCTGTAGGTTACTCGTTTTAAAATGTTAATACTTTATAATATTAAGCTTGATCCCCACTTGTACCAAACATCATTTATTAAAATTTAGTTTCGGTTTTTTTAAAGTTAAACATCCTTAAGTAAAGGTTAGGAAAGTAATTAACACTAGCCGGAATTGTACGACACAAAAAAGCGTAATATTAAAAATATTTAACTTCTGGTTAGAAACAGTATTAAAATACGCGCAAATGTGCACACTTTTATTTTATTTGAAATTCCAGCTTAACAGATATCAAAGTAATTTTTATAAAAAATTTAAAAAAATTTTTAGTGTTTGATTAAACTTAAATGTGACAAAGGGGTTTAGACAAAATCAATGGAACATAAGGGTGGTTTATTAAGGGTTGAAAATTATAAACAGAGGTACTTACATAACGTTTTAACAAATACTCGTATTAATATGAAGTTTTCAGTTTTTCATGTCAACATTTTTCGTCAAGGCTGTATGTACTGGATATATTATTTTTTGTAGATATCTTAGAAACTAAAGCTTTTAGTATACAAATTATATATTTGAGGAAAATCATGATACAACGACTATTCGGTAAAACTGTGGCCTTAAAAAAAGTTAAAAAATAATTTGGGCGCCAATTTGTGGCCTATTTGAAATGCATTGTGTGACATTTGTGGCAGCTTAAAGACGTTGCCGCCATTTTGTGACATTGTAATGAGAACAAACACAATTTGCCAATCTGTGACACAAAAACCCACTGAATAATTAAACAAATATCTGGAAGCAGAACTTTATTTTCCAGCTAGGTAAAACATTGATATGCCCGGTAACTTTTATACAGTGGAGAAGGGGGGGGTTCAGAAATAAGAAACTTTTAAGTGCGCCACATTATTTAATACCAATGTTTTACAAAGAAGATCTTAAATAAAATACAGTTCAACCCAAACGTTGCAGCCAAACAATGAAATTCTACTTACTTCCGAGGCTTCCAGAGTATTTGTGTAATTAAGAATAACCAAAAAAAATAAACAGAATAAAATTCTAAAAGATTGAATTCAGATGACAAAACAGAAATACCTTACAGGTAGATGGACTCCTTTAACAGGTCATAGTGTACCTACATCTGAGTCAGCAGCGTAGGACTCAATTATATGAATGATTGTAAAAAAAAATATATACTTCCAAAATCGTTCCATCATAGGGGAGATCTAGACCAAATATCTACTGTCATCATTCTACATTGGGTAGAATGAGACAGACAGCAACCCAGTCCGAGATCCACCCCATGAGGTAAAAATGTGTAACGAAACCGCTAAAAACATATAATCTCATCTCTCTTTTGTCTCCGCAAAGTTGGTCACTGGGTTGCACAAATAATACAAAGATTTAGTTCATCTTGTATAATTAGATCTGAGAAAAAAATCCCAAATAAGTTAGGGCCAAAATAGCAAGGCACTCCAAATTCCACAGGAGAAATTGTCTTAAATAAATGAAATGAAGGAAAACAAGTCAATTTAGTAAATACGCCGCAAAATTGTGGTTATGACGTCATACCGTTACCTTGCGTTTACAAGCAATGTTGGAATTATACTGTGAAAAATTATATATGAAAAGATTACGTCTAAATTATATTAAAAATTTATGTGAAAAACTGTATCTGAAGCTTGCTCCTACCTTGGTCCTTGATGATTTTATGTGTGTTTTATTTTGTAAACCTGGAATTCTGTTGTCCCATTGTCTCACCACTGCTCCCGGGTCTCCTGCTCTGCTCGCGCCTTCCCTCGTGCCCGCTTAGCACATGATGTTAGGCCAGCACAGCGTGGACAAAATGTTGTTGGTTTCTTGCCCGAGCATAAAAAGTTTGTGGGATACTTGCCCGAGCGTAGAACCCTGTGGAAAATGAAATGTTTCAGTTTCCTGGAATTCGTCAATTTTGCACGAAGTTCCCCTACACAGTAACTTAAATCGAGGACCCCATGTCGACTCAATAAAACAAAGTAGATTTAAACAGATGAACTAAAATAATCCTAACGTACCTTTCCCAGGGTTATAACTGGCCCGTCCGGCTTCCCACCAGCGTCCAGCACCGCTGCCGATGGAATGGACAGGGCTGTAGACAAAGGAGAAAAACAATATATAGTTTTCATCCAACACGTGGTTAAAAGAAAAAAATGTAAAAACGCCAAAAATTCCCCACGTCTTTTGTCAAAAAAAAATACATTTCACACGAAAAATAATTACAATTTGGGAGGCAATTATTATCTTTAAGAGTCCTCAAATAATAAAAAAAAATGAAAAAATAAAATCGAACTTACCAATGCTCTTTCCGTGCAAATGGCGTAGGCCGACTTAAATCCCTCTATGTAGAGGATATGAGCCGTCCACGAGATACGCCTCACGACGGACTCACTCTTTACAGTCTCTGGGACAGAACCTGCAGTTTTTGCAGTGCCACTACACAAAAACAATGGCGATCCCAGAAACTGTTGTCGACCCAGCCAAAATTTGTTAGCAAAGAGACCAGCCAGAACACAAAAACCGAGGTGGCCGGAAACCGTTTTGTAAATTTGGTGGGGAGTGGGGACAGTAAAACGCAATACCAACCAACCAGAAAAACCCGCGATTTTCAAACTAACCAATGAGGTACAGCAATAGTTCTATACAGGTCTATAGGGGGCAACACCGACCAAGGGGATAGGAAGTACGTAAAACGCACCTTGAGGTGTTGTCGGATCTATTTCCACGGTTGAAATTTTTATAACAAGGACGTCGAGACACCCTCCATACATTTGACCGAACATTTGCCTACCGGACCCCCGCCAACATATCAAGTAAGAGGAAAATAACCAGACGGACTATAAGAAGCTCAGCATTGAAACCATCAATTGTAAATTCAATCACTGGAGATTCGAGCATGTATCAACCCCAGGAATATTTGAACATTCAACCAATTCCCATATGAGTAAAGCTATACTAAGTGTAGAATTTAGTTGTATTTTAGTTACAGTTTTCGTCAAAAGTTTCCTTTGCTCTTTATAAATGTTTTCTCTAAGATTCATATGGTTTGACGCCATTTTTGTAAAACATTTCTACATTAATAAAGTTGTTTCTGAACCTGAACCTAAAAATACACACTGAACTACTGCTAAGAAGCTCGGCACAAGAGTGTTCAGATGTTAACTCACACCATTTCGTTTATTCTTTTAGTCTTGGTTTTTATCCCTCGTTTATCTCCCATTTACAAAAGTGCACGACTCGTATTTATTCCATCCTCTCCCTATCAAATTAATAAAGATATCAAAGTGGTCGGAGCCTCGGTTGTTACTGGTCAAACCGTGGACCTAAATATGTTTTCGTGCTGTCACAACTAGCTATGAGGTTCGGATTGTCCCAATATCCTCGAAAATAAACGTAAGGGAATGAAATGTTCATCTAAATGTTTCCTTCCTGTTACTGAATCCGTTTGCGATGCGGCAACGCCGCCATTCCCCAGCATAACAGCTGTTCAACTTTCATGACGACAAGAGAATCACAAAATTCCACAGATAAAAACAAAACAATCAAAATTTTTATGTGATTTTCCCGAAGCCTGTGATCTTAAATTCCAATTACGATGTCCAGATAATGCGATGTGCGTAGTGTCCACAGTAATTCGATGGAATGCCTCCTTTTAAGGTAATTTCCTAGACACTATATAACCTCCAAACCTAGCTCTATAAAATACCCTTACTTTGTGTACAGAAAGACGAATCAAAGAGCCTTGATTATTTACCTAAATAAACAAATATGTAACGTTGTCTTAAACGTAAAAATGACACGTTACATAATCCCCCCCCAACTTCAAGACGATTAACCTAAAAAGGTTAATCGGAGAGGTCCGCTGCCGACTTAAGGTCTTTGGCATGCCAACTCCCTGGTAGTACTTTACCCGATGGTTCCTGAAGCTCAAATATCCATGGAGAAATTTTATTCCTAATCACATAAGGACCAACGAATTTCGGTGCTAACTTCTTCGAGAAAAACTTCGCAGCATCTGACAACACATAATTTTTCTTCCAAACACGCTGACCCACAACAAAGTTGGGTACCCTTGTACGCAAATTATACTGAACTACGCTTTTCTCTCCAGCCACCTCTAACCTTCTCTTAACATCAGCATAGAGCTTCCGGAAACCTTCGTTCTTACTTTCAGCTGCAGTTTGTACACCATTCTCTTCAGATAACAAAACTGGGTTGGAGTAATCTTTTCCTGACAAACACATATTCCTACCAAAATTAACAAAGAAAGGAGACATCCTGGTTTTCTCATGGGTTGCAGTACGAATCGCGCAGGCAAGTTTATGTATTTGTTCGTCCCACTTCCTGTTGTTGTCTTTCACATAACAACATAACATGGTTTTTAACGTGCGATTCGTCCTTTCTGTTGGATTTGCTCTGGGGTGATAATACGGATTATACTGAATTTTAACCTGATAACTCTCAGCAAAACGCTTAAACTCATTACTTTTGTACTGAGGGCCATTATCACAAAGTATCAAACGGGGCACTCCGAAGACCATAAATACTTGCTCCTCAAGATGTTTGACAACCGCTTGAGTAGGGGCTGTTCGCATTGGAAAAACTAAGGAAAACTTACTTAAATAGTCCGTCACGACGAGAATCCAGCAATTACCCTTTGTTGAACGAGGTAGAGGTCCACATAAATCAGTCGAAATAATTTCCCAAGGACGAGTTGGTTTTGGATGAGATATCATCTGATCAGATACACCTTGTGTATCACCTTTATGAGCTGCACAGACAAAGCATTTCTTTACAAAAGTTGCCACGTCCTGGCGCATTTTTGGCCAATAATATTTTTCTGCCAGTCTGTGGAAGGTTTTATACACACCCATGTGTCCTGCGGTAGGAGCATCGTGAGCTTCTCCAATAATTCTACGCCTGTGGTCTTTGGGGACTACCTCTTTCCAATATTCGTTAGATGGTGAAAGTTGAGGGTATTCTTGTTTGACATATTTATACAACTTATTATCAGTGTATCTCCAGTTCATAAACTTTAACGGTGATTCTACGACCCTCTTTACCATCTTTTGGTACCATCGATCTTTAATTGTTGTTGAAACGTCTCTGGGCTGCGAAATTGTATCAATCATAGGTACTGCACGAGACAACATGTCCGGGACAACTAAATCTTTCCCTTTCCGATGGATTACTTCAAAGTCATATTGCTGCAGTTTTACAGACCAACGAGCAAGTCTTCCACTGGGCTCTTTCAAGCTATGAAGCCATTTTAAGCTAAAATGATCTGTAATGACCTTAAATGAGATCCCCTCAATATAAGGCCGGAGCTTCTCTATCGCCCAAACCAATGCCAAACATTCTCGCTCGGTGGTCGTGTAAACACGTTCTTGCTTAGTCAAAGATCGACTCAAATAGCATATGACCTTGTCTCCCTAAGGATAGGGTTGCGTTAAACATGCTCCTATTGGTATAATCTGGACATGTAAGAATCGGTGCAGTCACTAAAAGTTCCTTAATCTTAATAAATGCTTTTTCGCAGTCTGGAGTCCAATCGAACTTTTGATTTTTCTTAGTTAGAGCTGTAATTGGAGCTATTATCGCTGAAAAATTCTCTATGAAACGTCTATACCAGGATATTGTACCTACAGCTCTACGAACTTCTCTGACAGTTCTTGGCCTCTGGAGCTCTAACATGGCTTTAATTTTATTAGGGTCAACTCGGATGCCTCGACGGTCCACTACGAAACCTAAATAAGTCATTTCTGGCCTACACAGTTGGCATTTCTCCCAACTTACTGTTATCTTTGCATTCTGCAATCTTCGTAGGACTTCCTCAAGAATTCTAAGATGTTCAGAAAAGCTCTGTGTGACAATTACGAGGTCATCGAGATATACGTACACGTAGGGGTCTAAATCGTTTCCTATGATGCTATCTATGAGTCTCTGCCAAGTTGCAGGTGCATTATGAAGACCAAATGGTAACCGCTTAAATTGGAAGAGACCTCGTCGACAGATGAATGCTGTTAGTGGCTTCGATGATTCTTCCATTGGTACTTGCCAATAAGCGCTTTTGATATCTAAAGTTGACAAGTATTTAGCATCTTTCAACTTGTCAAGAGTCTCGGATACGAGTGGTAAAGGATAACTATCACGCGCCGTCACTGAGTTCAATTTGCGGTAGTCTACACAGAAACGATATTTCTTTGTGTTTTTCTTTTGAACCATTACCACTGGTGAAGCCCATGAACTACTACTACGTTCTATCACATCCATTTTCAGCATTTCGTCGATTTCGTCATCAATAAGTTTCTGAATGACCGGTGAGACCTTATATGAACGTTGTCTTATCGGTGCTGCATCTGTTGTAATCTTATGCTCTACCCTATCTGTACATCCTAGTGAGTCACCCATAATAGTCTTATATTTATCGACCAATTCCTCTAGTCGTTCTGATTCATAAGGAGTAAGAGTAGTTTGTTGGTCTGATGTTTCTAAAGAACAAATCACATCTTTATTATCGGCAAAGTACCACTCATTAGTACTTAAGTTCGGTACTATCCCCATCGAAATCCAAAAATCTAATCCTAAAATCAAAGTGTGCGGCAACTCAGGAACGACGACGACCTCTATTAACCTAAATTTGTCCTGAACTCGCATAGGAAGCTGCACTGTTCCAATACTACTCGTGCTTTGACCATTTGCCACAATACAACTCGTCTTCTTCGTCGTATCAAGTGAAAAACCAAACCTCTCGATGATTGACCAACCATGATTCCCTAAAAAGGTACGTGAAGCCCCGGAATCCAACAAACCTAATAACTTATTTCCGAGCACATCCACCTCTAAATAAGGCCTCTCATCTTTACGAGCATGACTTATCACATAATCTAAAACGTACGTTAGCCTATCGGTCGATGCTTGTTCAGGCTGACTCGAAGGTCGACCACCTACGAACGCCTGGGTCCGTTTCCCTGACGATTACAATTACGACATTCTCTTACTGTAACCCCTGCCTGACCACACGAATAGCACTGTTTGCCTCTAGGTAGTGCGCACCCGATTGCCATGTGCCCTGTTTGGTTGCATCTGTAACAAACAACGTCCCTGTTCGCCCTACCAGATCCAACACCCTGTGGTTGTACATCCCTGTCATTTACACTAGACTGACCACTAGCTGGTTGCTGTCTATCTCTATCAGCCCTAGCAGCAAAATTGCTTGCTGGCTGCTGCCTATTTCTGTCGAATCTATTAGCAGGATGATTTAAATTCTGTTGGTTCGATGTCCCGGCACCTGATATTTGAATTGCATCAACCCCTGTTGAAAAATCGTCACTGTCGCTCTCTACGTCAACGTAGGCCAAGTCAGGTTCGATTGATTGGTTTCTCCTAGGTGTAAAATTCTCCTCTTCTAAACCATATCTCTGGTCTATTCTACGACACAGATCCTTTAAATGTGATAGGCTATTGACCTCAGTAGCAATTAACCCATTTTTATAGATGTCCGCGATATTTCTGAAGACGATAGCTAATTTCGCCTCTTCGGAAACAGGACAGCCAAGTCTTTGGAAATATGTGTTCATGACAGCAATATAGGTCCCTATAGACTCTCCAGGGCCTTGTTTACGTTTTTGAATCTCCTTCAATAGCTTCTCGCCATATGAAGAAGGAAGATATTCTGCCATGAACCTCTGTTCCAGCTGTTCCCATGTATGGACTTCTCTACGTACATCTTTGTAAAAAGTATAAGCTGACTTTTCAAAAAGATCAATGCCCGAATTCAGTAAAACCTTTTTGCTGACTCCTCTAGCCTGACTCAACTCGTCCACTCTCTCGAAAAATGCGGTGACGGAGATTGTACCCCTCTCGCCTGTAAACTTAAGGTTCCATTTATGCGGAGGTACAGGTGCAACGTGATATGAGGTACCAGGATCACTTGACATTGGTACTGGTGACGAACATGAAAATGGTCGTGACTGAGCAATTGGTGCAATGCTACTTTGGAGGGCAGCTAGACTCAAAGGAACGGTAGACGGTTGTTGGTAATGAAAAGCTGATGCACGGTCATTCTGAATTAGCATTGGGGGGTGGTGCGTGTATTGGTGCTTGAGTTGGGTTCGCTAGCACTTGCATTTGCACTGGAGCAATGACCGACGGTTGGTTCGTAGGCTGTTGTGTGCTCGAGTGCTGTGGTTGTGGTAGTTGAGACTGGCTGGGAAAGTTGCCAACATTTGTCGAGTGATCTGAGCTTCGACTCGTTGATTGGGTTTCAGATGCTTCATCATCATCTGAGTTCACGCCAACTCTTAATAAATCTGTTGCTTGGCTCTGCAACCTCCCAATCAAACTCAAGGTTTCCGCAACCAGTATGCCTTTTGTTTGACTTTCTTCAAAGTTTGACGGATTCATGTTATTTATCCTGGCTAACACGTGTTCCAACCTCACAGCGATTTTTCTAAACTCTCCCCCTTTACTGGTACCAGAGAACTTCTCTACCAGCGGTACTAGACTATCTAGCTTCTTCATGCAGCTAAAAGCATTTTAGCCAAATTTAAAGGGATACGGAGGGTATCTCATACTTCCATCGGTCCTTTCTCTCTGTCTAATCAGTATGAGCTGTTGCTTCATCTCTTCCACCGATCCAATGGCTATGCCTCTCCATGTTAATTCGTAGATTAACTCGTCCTTGACTAAGTACCTTATGTCAGACAACCGACTCAAAGAAATAGCCATGGTGCCTTTTATATTGAAACTTTAAACTTCAAAACTCTTAATTATACCTCCCAATTATAAAACCAAACAACGCAATAACAAACACAAAGTTCACTTTAAATTCACTAGTGAAAACCACTATAAATTTTCTCACAAATGTAGAAAATATAAAACTTAAATACGGGCAGACGCGAACAAAACCGAAAAACACCGGAGCAGTAAGAAAGTAAAATTTATTTGCATTTAAAAATGTAATCATAATTTATATTAAGTATTTGTACAACCAACTATGACGTCCAACCTTGCAGAGAGAAATAACTACTTAAATCCTAAATTAGAATTAACAAGTAGCCATAAAAAAAAGTTTAAAAAAATAAAAGAGAGACAAGAGTTTTGGCAGTGTTTAGGTCTTATGTTTCACTCCTGCGTGAGTAAAACCAAAAAAAAAAAACAATTGCGCTTATCCTAGCTGAACTGGATTAAAATTAAAGTTAAGTGATGTTTGTTTACCTCAGCAACCGAATAGGTAAATGTATCCCTAAATGGAACGTACAACAGACTACCTATAACAAAAATCCCAAAGCTGTTGTACACAGTTAAAGCTAGGGTATACTCCTGCTATTGCAGAACGGCTCCACAAATAAACTCCTCAAAAAAACCCAAATCGCCGTATACAATGATTTTTCTAAAAAGAAAAAATCAAAACCCACTTTAACCTGCTTACCTACTCTGAGTTTACACGAAACATGCATTGCTTAAGGTCACATCATCCCTTAATATATAAGTGAACGCAATAAACATCGGAACAGATGTTCAGTTATAGAATTCGTAAAATATGCTCAATTAAAAAAAAACCGCTCGCTGAAATTGCGTCGAATTAGACTAGTAAGGATGTTGTGTGTAATAAAAAAAATTTAAAGAAAATTAAAAAAAAAATTACCGATGATAATAAAAAATTTACACAAATAACGTCTTGGTAGGACTGCAACTCTCTAATAATCGTTAAAATGAAATTCCCAATACTTTAACTAAATTGATGCAAACCACGGTCAAGAAGACCCTAGGATCGTACCAAAAGGTGTCCAAAAAAAAATAAAAAAAAAAATTTTTGGTGTCGACCACAGTAGTCCAATAGTCAAAAAAAATTAATTAGTGACTCACTAAAATTTTCAAAAATTACTCCACTCTGATAGGTGGTTTGGAGTAGGGAGAAGAAAAAAATAATTTAAAACAAATGATGATAGGTTGTTAAAACGTGAGGGTTCGAAATAAAATTATATTTTAATTCAGAAAAAAAAATATTTAAATAAACTGGTAGAACCATTGTAGGGACAAGGTACTACTATGCACCAAGGAAAAAATGTCCAACAAGAAAATCAAGTCTCCCTTTTAAAAAAAAATATTAAAAAAAAATATTTAAAAAAAATATTTTCAAAAAAAAATTAAAAATGTTTGAGTGGGGTTGCAGCTCCTTCCCTCTCCCAAAACTGTGGCAATGTGAAAAGTAAATGAGCTAGAAAAATTAATTTACTATACAAAAAAAATGTTGAAAATTAAATTTACTTAAGAATCATAAGGTATAAAAATCGTAATTGCAAAAAAACCAATCAGTTTAGGAAAAGTAAAAAAAAAAATATTTATGTTCAAAAAAAACAAACGATGTTAGTATATTTGTTCAAAATTATCACTAAAGGAAATAAACAACGTGAGTACTTATTTACTGTACCACTATAATAGTGTGAACCTAAGTTTTAAACTTCGCACTCAACTCCGTAAAGAATTATCCTGGGTGTACTTTCAAAAAACAAATATGAAAACAATTTCAAGGTTCACCTATAAGAACGTTGTAAAACTAAATCTGCCTACTCAAGTGTCTTTACACACAACATCTAATCAAAAAAAAATTTACTGCCTAATGCATTCTCAGATCCCTATTCCTGGTGTTTACGAGATATAAAATTAAGTTGGGCCCACTCCACAACTATCAGTCAAAGCAAATCTACCAAATGTCCAAGGGCTAATGAGACCCCATCACCTACAAATGATATTTTGAAATGAAACAGTTGGGAATAATCCTGCGTAAAAACCAGAGAACAAAATCAAGAACCAAAAACTATTACATTAATTTTAAAAGAGCATAATAAAACTCCCGGCCCCAATTAAACTTTTGTTATCTCAACAAAACTCGGCCTAAAACCAAAAAACTTTTTATTAGACATTTCCCCTATTCCCTAAGTATAATGTCAATAAACCCAAAAACTTGTGATTTCCATTCCAATCCCATCTGTACCCTATATATTTTTAAACAGTTAAACACCCACAGGCGAAACAATATCTTATTTCAAAGAAAGGGTGAAGATATTTTGAAGCACCCTGTAAAAATAGGACACTATTATGGAAAATTGTTCAGATCAGTGTTCTTACTACTTTTAACCTAAATATATCTAGTTCCCTCATGTGCATGTTACTATTTTAATTCCTATCATAACTAAACAGATCACAAAAATTGTCTTTCTCCGCAAATCTGCAAGGTCCTGGAAGATGTGAGATTCAGCCTGTAGGCCAAATTTGGATGTATTTTAATTTAGCGAAAACCGAAGTTGCGAAATCCTAAAAAGATTAGCAGGAAGTCCTCGTTCCTCGATTTCTACACTCCGAACCAAACATTTCTTCCATTTCCACCCAGCTCGCGGGAGGAAAACCCCTAATTATTGCAATACGAAAGGTACTACTATCATATTATGCATAACAAAAAAAAATATATGCCCTCATCATTGTTTAGTCACATCAAAGAAAACCTATTGTTTTTAAATTTATTCTTAGGTTGAAATCTTTTTTTAAAAATCA
The DNA here is from genome assembly GCA_963576565.1 of Aspidapion aeneum. Taxonomy (NCBI): domain Eukaryota; kingdom Metazoa; phylum Arthropoda; class Insecta; order Coleoptera; family Brentidae; genus Aspidapion; species Aspidapion aeneum. The sequence goes on from OY755043.1 coordinate 45,346,916, forward strand.
ATCATCTTAAATTTATTGTTTAACCTGAACACTTTCCCATTTATTCCACAAAAGTGTATTGTAATTTAAAAATTTGCTTCATTATTTGAGGTCACCAGTATGAAACTATTTTAAAATTAAAAAAAAAATGAAATAAAAAAAAATTATTTCCCGATTGTCCACAACTTCCAAGTTTTCATCCCTAAATACCTAGGTACTTTCTTAGTCTAACACCATCCATCGTTATCCAACATAACGCTTTAATTTCAGAAGCAACAAAACGAAGATTAAGTGAAAAGCTAAGCAAGTATGTTGGAAGTTGCTTTACAATGGGCGCAGATGACAGGCCCCCTTAAGTACACGCCACTGTCCTGAAATGCAACTATTAAAAAAACTGAAGACTAGTATATGTGCCGTCAAACAACATTTGGCATGAAATTAAAATAATTCCATATCATACCAGTATCCTCAAAACCAAAACGTTTTTTACTATAAGACCCAAACACTTAACCAATAAATATTGTTATTTAAAATTATGATTCGGAAGTAAAAAGATTTATTTATTCCTGCCTGATCAACTAAGACAAAAAAAAGTTCACCTTTTTGTAACTCAAGAAATTCCTGTTTGGTCCCCTAAAAAAAATATAACCTGTCTGGTCACCCTTTAAAACTACGACCCCTATACAAACCGTTTTGACCAAAACAAGAATTCGAGAAGTTATGCTTACAGAAAAAAAAATAATCTTTTTAAGAAAGATTAAATTATTTAAAAAAAAGTAAAATTTTGAAATATTTTTACCAATTACCACCGACTAGCATTTATATTTAGTTGAAAGTCTCTCTTAAATTCACTGACTCAAAATGACATTACTTAAAAAAAGTTACTGAACTTTACAAATGAACTCTACAAAAAAAAATCAAAACTTATATCTATATCTGTCTCAGTTAAACATTTCTTTTGTGGTATTATATCTAGTTGGGCTTCAAATTCATTTTCCCTGTATTCAATCCGGAGCAGGCAAAACTTCTCAAGGCTCAAACATAAATGTTTGCTCTCCAATGGCCATGACCAAGCTATGACCTGAACGCAGAAAAAAAATACAGAAAAAAAATAATTGTGAACCAGAAAACTTTAATTGGTAGAAATACCCGTAGGTCATTTTTTAAAAAAAAATGCACTCCAAAGCCCAACGCTGTATTTTCTACCAAAAAAAATTGACCAGTCACAAAAACACAACTAGACAACTAAACTGGCAACCAAAGACCTAAAAAAAACTGCTCCAAAAAAATACCCCAAAAAAAAAAAATGTTAGCTGGACTTTTGGCATTGATCTTCAGCCAAGGTGTCACTCTAGGGGTTTTAGCCTTGTGTTTCCTAACCTCCCGAGCCGACACTAGTAGTAGTAGTACCCTCCTCTGACCCGATGTAACTGAGTGACGTAAGTTCTTAATTGTCATCAACAGTTACCTCCAAAAAAAAACAAGAAAAGAAAATGACAAAGCAAAATAAACTCATTTTCCCTTTCTTTCATTACTAATTAATACTTTCAACTAAACAAAGCTACCATCTGTCAAGCTATATTTACTTTAAAACAACTCAGCCAAGAAAAATTTGTGTGAAACCCTGTAAAAATATTCCAATTTCCAACAAGAAAAATTAAAATGACCAAAAAAAACTTGTTGACCTAAATAAATCGACTGCACTAAAAAATAATCGGTGAAACAATTTCTATCTTATCACAAGCAGGAAATAATAAAATATAAATAAATGATCCTGCAGAAAAAAATTGTTAGAAAAAACACAGTACCTATGTCATATATTTAAAACATAAAAAAGACCATGTCTGGAGGTCCATCCACCTATAAATCAACAAAAAAAATTGAAGTAAATTTACATTACTCTTATTTTCCTAAAAAAATTTAAAAAATTCAAACATGTTTTCCTACAAAAAACTTTAAAAAGAAAAGAATTAAGACATGAGTTGGGCTCGGTTCAATAAAAACTCCTATGTTTTTTTTTATCCACTTATTCTTCCTTAATAAATAAAAATGAATCTTTTATTTTCCAAGAAAAAACTTGTGAAGATAAGCTAATAAAAACTAAGAGGATTACTAAAACAACAAACCGAGTTCCAAATCAACGTTCAAATATTACTAAAAAAATATTTAAAAAAATGTTATTTCCAAAACCAATGATCTTGTTTTTTATGAAAAAAAAAAATGATTGAGTGTCAAAACCACCCACAGCCACTGAAAGCCTTTAACCTGGCTTTGGCTGTACCACAAAAAATTTTCTCAAAAAAAAAATTAAAAATAATTTTGTCTTTTTCTTTTCCAAATTCAATTCCAAAAAAAAATTACATCAGATGTTAAAAAAACTAGCCAAAACACACGTAGGGCGCCAATTTGTGGCCTTAAAAAAAGTTAAAAAATAATTTGGGCGCCAATTTGTGGCCTATTTGAAATGCATTGTGTGACATTTGTGGCAGCTTAAAGACGTTGCCGCCATTTTGTGACATTGTAATTAGAACAAACACAATTTGCCAATCTGTGACACAAAAACCCACTGAATAATTAAACAAATATCTGGAAGCAGAACTGTATTTTCCAGCTAGGTAAAACATTGATATGCCCGGTAACTTTTATACAGTGGAGAAGGGGGGGGTTCAGAAATAAGAAACTTTTAAGTGCGCCACATTATTTAATACCAATGTTTTACAAAGAAGATCTTAAATAAAATACAGTTCAACCCAAACGTTGCAGCCAAACAATGAAATTCTACTTACTTCCGAGGCTTCCAGAGTATTTGTGTAATTAAGAATAACCAAAAAAAAAATAAACAGAATAAAATTCTAAAAGATTGAATTCAGATGACAAAACAGAAATACCTTACAGGTAGATGGACTCCTTTAACAGGTCATAGTGTACCTACATCTGAGTCAGCAGCGTAGGACTCAATTATATGAATGATTGTGAAAAAAAATATATACTTCCAAAATCGTTCCATCATAGGGGAGATCTAGACCAAATATCTACTGTCATCATTCTACATTGGGTAGAATGAGACAGACAGCAACCCAGTCCGAGATCCACCCCATGAGGTAAAAATGTGTAACGAAACCGCTAAAAACACATAATCTCATCTCTCTTTTGTCTCCGCAAAGTTGGTCACTGGGTTGCACAAATAATACAAAGATTTAGTTCATCTTGTATAATTAGATCTGAGAAAATAATACCAAATAAGTTAGGGCCAAAATAGCAAGGCACTCCAAATTCCACAGGAGAAATTGTCTTAAATAAATGAAATGAAGGAAAACAAGTCAATTTAGTAAATACGCCGCAAAATTGTGGTTATGACGTCATACCGTTACCTTGCGTTTACAAGCAATGTTGGAATTATACTGTGAAAAATTATATATGAAAAGATTACGTCTAAATTATATTAAAAATTTATGTGAAAAACTGTATCTGAAGCTTGCTCCTACCTTGGTCCTTGATGATTTTATGTGTGTTTTATTTTGTAAACCTGGAATTCTGTTGTCCCATTGTCTCACCACTGCTCCCGGGTCTCCTGCTCTGCTCGCGCCTTCCCTCGTGCCCGCTTAGCACATGATGTTAGGCCAGCACAGCGTGGACAAAATGTTGTTGGTTTCTTGCCCGAGCATAAAAAGGTTGTGGGATACTTGCCCGAGCGTAGAACCCTGTGGAAAATGAAATGTTTCAGTTTCCTGGAATTCGTCAATTTTGCACGAAGTTCCCCTACACAGTAACTTAAATCGAGGACCCCATGTCGACTCAATAAAACAAAGTAGATTTAAACAGATGAACTAAAATAATCCTAACGTACCTTTCCCAGGGTTATAACTGGCCCGTCCGGCTTCCCACCAGCGTCCAGCACCGCTGCCGATGGAATGGACAGGGCTGTAGATAAAGGAGAAAAACAATATATAGTTTTTATCCAACACGTGGTTAAAAGAAAAAAATGTAAAAACGCCAAAAATTCCCCACGTCTTTTGTCAAAAAAAAATACATTTCACACGAAAAATAATTACAATTTGGGAGGCAATTATTATCTTTAAGAGTCCTCAAATAATAAAAAAAAATTAAAAAATAAAATCGAACTTACCAATGCTCTTTCCGTGCAAATGGCGTAGGCCGACTTAAATCCCTCTATGTAGAGGATATGAGCCGTCCACGAGATACGCCTCACGACGGACTCACTCTTTACAGTCTCTGGGACAGAACCTGCAGTTTTTGCAGTGCCACTACACAAAAACAATGGCGATCCCAGAAACTGTTGTCGACCCAGCCAAAATTTGTTAGCAAAGAGACCAGCCAGAACACAAAAACCGAGGTGGCCGGAAACCGTTTTGTAAATTTGGTGGGGAGTGGGGACAGTAAAACGCAATACCAACCAACCAGAAAAACCCGCGATTTTCAAACTAACCAATGAGGTACAGCAATAGTTCTATACAGGTCTATAGGGGGCAACACCGACCAAGGGGATAGGAAGTACGTAAAACGCACCTTGAGGTGTTGTCGGATCTATTTCCACGGTTGAAATTTTTATAACAAGGACGTCGAGACACCCTCCATACATTTGACCGAACATTTGCCTACCGGACCCCCGCCAACATATCAAGTAAGAGGAAAATAACCAGACGGACTATAAGAAGCTCAGCATTGAAACCATCAATTGTAAATTCAATCACTGGAGATTCGAGCATGTATCAACCCCAGGAACATTTGAACATTCAACCAATTCCCATATGAGTAAAGCTATACTAAGTGTAGAATTTAGTTGTATTTTAGTTACAGTTTTCGTCAAAAGTTTCCTTTGCTCTTTATAAATGTTTTCTCTAAGATTCATATGGTTTGACGCCATTTTTGTAAAACATTTCTACATTAATAAAGTTGTTTCTGAACCTGAACCTAAAAATACACACTGAACTACTGCTAAGAAGCTCGGCACAAGAGTGTTCAGATGTTAACTCACACCATTTCGTTTATTCTTTTAGTCTTGGTTTTTATCCCTCGTTTATCTCCCATTTACAAAGGTGCACGACTCGTATTTATTCCATCCTCTCCCTATCAAATTAATAAAGATATCAAAGTGGTCGGAGCCTCGGTTGTTACTGGTCAAACCGTGGACCTAAATATGTTTTCGTGCTGTCACAACTAGCTATGAGGTTCGGATTGTCCCAATATCCTCGAAAATAAACGTAAGGGAATGAAATGTTCATCTAAATGTTTCCTTCCTGTTACTGAATCCGTTTGCGATGCGGCAACGCCGCCATTCCCCAGCATAACAGCTGTTCAACTTTCATGACGACAAGAGAATCACAAAATTCCACAGATAAAAACAAAACAATCAAAATTTTTATGTGATTTTCCCGAAGCCTGTGATCTTAAATTCCAATTACGATGTCCAGATAATGCGATGTGCGTAGTGTCCACAGTAATTCGATGGAATGCCTCCTTTTAAGGTAATTTCCTAGACACTATATAACCTCCAAATCTAGCTCTATAAAATACCCTTACTTTGTGTACAGAAAGACGAATCAAAGAGCCTTGATTATTTACCTAAATAAACAAATATGTAACGTTGTCTTAAACGTAAAAATGACACGTTACAAAACTTTATGTACTCATGTTTATAATTTTAAACCCTTAAAAAGCCATGGGCGGTCCAAACATTACTGACCATTGGCCTAAGCCTTACTTAAAGTTGTTTAACTTTTAAGAAACAAAAACCAAATTTAAGTACATGATGTTTTGTACAAGTGGGGATCAACTTTAATGTTTTAAAGTATCAAAATTTTTAAACAAGTTAACTGCAGGGTAGAAAAAAATTAAATAAAAAAAAAATTAAAATATATTTTTTTAAATGTTATAGGTTTTTTTATTAATTTTACGTTATAGACCGAATAATTTTGCGAATTTTCTCTTTCTTCACTTTTTATAAAAAAGTTATCAGTATTCGAGAAAATCGCAAAATACTGATTTTTAGGATCTTTGTGCCTTATATCTAGCGAAGCTCAAGTGCGATTTTGGTAGAGAATATGTGGGAATGTGTCCCAGATGCTGCGGAATAATTATACAAAAATCCAGCTTGCACTTATTTGTTTCCAAGTTTCAGGGTTTTTTCACCTAATATGACTGGGCTATTACCGCTTTATTTGACCAAAACTATCAATCTTAATTTTTAGGCCTTCGCGACGCCGCGCCGGCTAAAACTATTTTTTCATAATATTATTTTAAAGATATCTGACAAAAATTAATAATTAAATCTTCAATTTTAGGGCGTTGCGACGCCAATTATAATGCGACGCAGAGCAAAAAACTATTTTTTTTTGTACAAGATATATTATGTAGGGGAAGACGGGGGAATTCCTCCACCAGGTATCTAGGCAACCAGAAACACCAGAGAGCTGCCAGTTACGACAAACAGAGCAGCAGTGGTGCCAGAAGAACTTAAAGCTTCTAATTTTTACGTTGTCGTCAACTGGTGGTTAGATTACCGTTTTTAAAATTTTAGATGAAGGTTCGAAAAAAGTTCATGTTGGTATTGGCTAATGCATTTTTATAAAATATGTTCATGTGTTTTTATTTATCAATCTTTCTAAACCAGTATAAGGTATCAGATATGAACAAAAATTAATATGGCGGTATTACCCCAAGGATGTGGCGGTATTGCCACGTACCACGGGGGAATTCCACCAGCTGCAACTTTTTTAAAAAATCTGAGGGCGCGGCAGTGCCTCGCCAAGTTCGCGCAACTGCTGTACCATCATTTCTTGAAACATTTTAGCCCATATTTGACCTATCTAAAACTCTACTTCGGAATAAATTACGACTTTTAAACTTTGCACAGTCCCAGATCTTCATAGAGTTAACAATCCCTTTAAGTTTCATGGACTTCCATAAAGTAGTAAAGTAGGTCCGACATTTTAAAAAATGTCGATATTGCCACTCACTCATGTATAAATCATCAAAATTCTACTGTACTTTCAGACATGCCACAAAGCTGAAATTTGGCAGACTGAAAACAAAATTCTAATTTACTTCCCTCTCCTATACACGTAAAGTTATGTAAAAGTAATATTGCTCACTTCCAGAAACGCTAGAGAGCTGAGCTTTGGCATACTGGTAGGAGCTATCATAAAACTGTAGGAACAAATTTAAAACCCCCAAAATTATAATTTACTTGCCTCTCCTATAAATGTAAATTTATATAAAAGTAACATTGCCCACTTCCACATACGCGAGAGCTCAGCTTTGGAAGGCTAATAGGAACTATGATAAAACTATGGGAGAAAATTAAAAAACCCCAAATTTTTAATTAACTTCCTTCCCCTATACATGTAAAATTATGTAAAAGTAACATTGTTAACTTCCGGAAACGCTAGTGAGCTGAGCTTTGGAAGGCTGATAGGAACTATGATAAAACTATAGGAAAAAATTTAAAAACAATAAAATTTTAATTTACTTCCCTCCCCCTATACATGTAAAATTATGTAAAATTAACATTGTTCACTTCCAGAAACGCGAGAGAGCTAAGCTTTGGAGGGCTGATAAAATATCTGAAAAAAATAAAAAATTAAAATATTTCGCATATTTTACTACTTTAATAATTAAATATTATCCAATTCCTTTAAAAAAGGAGTGAAATCATAACAAAAACATTTCATGTTAAAAAAAGCCAAGTTCGCAAAAAATTAATGCAAAAAAATACGTTTTTTCTAAATTAAGGTTGTAGTTAAATTAATAAGCCAACTAAAAAAACATTTTAAACGCTTTAATTTTGCTGGTTTCCTCAATCTTTCCCCTAAGATTTTATTCCAAACGCGAGAATAAAGTCGTACTTTTTTACACAGGAGTGCTTAAAAGTATTTTCACACCCGAGAATATGTTTTTATACGCTATGGATGGCAAAAAATGCAGGCCACAATCAGCGGCGTAGCGTGCCCGAAAGGGCGGGGGGGGGGGCGACAGCTAAAAAGGGCGCCTCTGAAAACTGATGAAAAATCTTGTGACAAAAAACAAAAAAAAGGTCAAAGCCTCTCACAAATCTTGCGACCAAAAAAAAAAAAACAGGTCATCATGTGTGAGGGGGCGGCCGATAAGTCACAAGGGCGCCTCTCACGAATCTTGCGACCAAAAAAAAAACGGCATCTTTTGACCAAAACAGAAAAAAAAAGGTCTTCATGTCGTTAGTTTCCTTTGGCACCCACTCAATTGGCCGTTACCGGCCCGACTTAATAAAGCTGAGGGCGCTTCGGCCACCTATGAGGCGCCACTACCCTCGGGACGGGGGGGGGGGGGCGACGAACCCCCCGCGCCCCCCCCCACGCTACGCCGGTGGCCACAATCAGCTGATGTCTCGGAATTGAGAGTTATATTGGCTGTTGGCTTTTTAATGGAGGGTGTTTTCTTGCGGTATTTTTAAAACATCACTACAGATTTTATTAAGTTTACAGTACAGTATTTTCTGATACCTGACACCTTCCATTATAATTTTGCGTCCATGAAAATTTATTAAATTGTTGAAATCTTACATTTCTTATAATGTCATAACATAACCAATAAAAAATCGCACCGGTCCGTGACGTTAACAAAGTGCAAGATCGGGGCTTGTCCATTTTGATAGCCATAGCGATAGGCTTGATCAACTTAATAAAACGTAAGTGAGCTAGTACTCGATCCGAGGTCTGCGGCTGACGTCACAAAAAGCGAGAATTTTTTTCGTCAAAAGACAGTTTTAGTGTATGTATTCTTAAATTGATGGGAAGGAGTACTCCCTCAAAATAAGGTGATAGTTGAACTACGTATGTAATCTCACTCGATTTCTGCATCTCTATTGTTCTTGACTTAGGAAGAGGTGAATTTTCATTCTCACGCATTTAACAAATTCATACACAGGTGGAATGTTTTTGGCCCTGGGGCAACTAAGATATTATAATTTACCATACGGGAAAATAAGCCTAAATTTATCCCATATTTATCTTGTTTGGGTTATTGTATTTTTTTATATATATTTTAATTTTTTTTCGATACTGCGAGTGAGGTGTAAGCCAAAATAAAATTTTAATTATTTTCATCGAAAGAGATTAATTAAGCCCTTTTGTGTGGAAATAAAACATGCGTCGATAAAAAAAACTTGTCACGTTTTGAAATGTAAAATTTTATCAAATTGCCTACTCCGCAAAAATCGACAGGGCCTTACCGTTTAGGTATTTCGAAAATCATAATAATTCAGAATTCTATCTAATGCTAGAAAAATTATTATCGGTCAAAATGTCGCATGAGTTGAAGCGCGGATAAAAACGCGCAAATCAAAATCGTGCAAGAGAAGATCATGCAAGTATTAAATCGCGCAGGTCAATACTGTGCGTTCAAAAATTAACACTGCCAAGATGAACAGGGGTGTGGGCTTACGAGGATTATAACTGCCCTCCAAAAGCCTAAAAAGGTACGTAATATATAAAAGCTGGTTGCTACTGCAGATAAGATTAAGGCTGAAAAAAATAATATTCTTGTTAACTTGCTTTTTCAGAATTCCGGAAATAATCGCAGAGAAAATTTAGCGCACAGGAAAAAGCACACGTGGAAAAATTCTCTTACGGAAAAAGTACAAATGAAAAATAGCGCACACGAAAACAGCGCACAGGGGAAAAACCTAACTTAAACAATAATCACGCCTGAACATTGAATACAAAAGATGGTCTGTAGCTTTGACCAGATCTATACCCAACCATGTATATCTGTGCCGAATCCAAATACAGGCTTTGTTTTGCCCGTAGACGCCCTAAATTTCGTGTAAATTGTGAAAAAATTAATCAAAGAATTGCAATATAACAAGTTGCAAAAATGGTACATTTTCAAAGCCAAGAAATTAATAACTAGATTAAATAGGACTACATAACAAAAACATTTTAAATAAGACTACATAACAAAACACCCTGTACAGCTTCAAGGGTAGCAAATATCAGCAATAAGTTTTATCAAATTCTTATAGCTAGCTAAAAAGGGATTTTCGTGCATTTTTTTAAAACTCAAGTTTAAATTAAGTGTGCATTTTTTTTTCTTTTAAACATGGGTTGCAATTACAACGTTGTTACCCTGTAAATACAAATTACCAAGAAATATTCTTAACAAATATTAAAATATATACCTTGCTGGTCATTTTCCATTCTACAAAAATTAAGTGACTTAAACACTTTTGGCACATAACACGTTTAAACTATAACTGAAAAATGCAAATAAATATTTAGATTTTCTTGTTAAATATTTTACAAATCTTTATACCGTTTTTGCCCAATACAAATAAGACAAGCAAAAACAAAACTTATTCACAAACACACTGGTTATTTCTTTTATATTTTACATACTTTTTTTGATATTGCTCAAAGAGTAAAAAAATATTTTTTAGTGCATAACGTAGCACTGTGCGCCGCTGCCTGCTTGCTGTATGCCAGTTTCCTCATGGTTTTTTTGCTTTTAATTTATTCAAATCAACTAATAAACGTCGCCACCGCCTGTTAGTAAAATTTTGCCCTTTTAAATCGCTTTAAGCTTATTATTTATTATGGGCACGCGAGAAATTTCTTGAAACACGCAATTTAAGCAGTTTTCAAGTGTCGCGTCGGTATTTTTTTGTTTTATAAAAGAAGAGCAAAAGAAAATTGAAGTGAAAACTAGAGGTAAACAAAAAATAAAACAAAGTTTATCAAAGAATGTTGAGGCAATATTGACATAAAAAAGAGAATGAAAGACAAAAAAATTTCGACTTAATTTTTTTACACCGGGGTTTTTATGAGCGAGCACCACCGGCGCGACGGTTTTTGAACCAAAGTCTAGGGGGGTATGGTAATGTAAAGCATATTTCGTTATAGTAAGTAACAGGTTAGGTTCTTGATCATTTCCACTTTGCCCACAAAAAGAGTCCAGTGAAGCCGACACTCACGGTTTCGTCGATTTTGTCCGCTTATTGGAGGTGTCTGCTTATGACCGAGAACTACGAAATGTGAATATATATATATATTAAGAATTTCCGCTGCTTGAGTTTTCCGATATTAAATTTTTTAGCGATTTTCGTGCTGATAGGTGTTCCTTCTCCGAAATGTTAACAACTTTCAATTTTTTCACGTAAACTAAGAAGTTTTTTACTAGGCGCCATTGCAAAGACATCTATTACTTCCCAACTGAACAATAAAAATGATAAAAATAGAACACAGCAGTGCCACCGAAAAAAATATGTTGTAAATAAGACAGAAGTATTTAGTCTCCGCAATTGAACGGAAAGAGGATATTCCCCGGCTGCAAAGTGTGTTGTTGCCAGCATACTACATAATATTTATACCCATGTCATGCAGCACTTCGTCAATATCAGAGGTTCGCATCCGGTTAAGGGAGGTTTCGGTATTTTTTAACCAAAAAAAATTGTCCGCGTCCGGTTATTAGATTGTCCGGCCATAGGAGTAAATTTTACATGTAAAGAAATAGGGAAAAGCTTGGGTCCAACAAATTTGTCCGCCTAAAGGGAGTGTCTGCTTAATAGAGGTGTCCGCCAGGAGATGTTCCGCTGTATATATAATGATATAAAATTTTAAAAAAATTGCAAGTATTTGAACTTTAAAAGCTTTGATATTTTATGACAATTTTAAAATATTGGAAATCCATGAAATTTTACTCCGGAACTTAAAATAAAAAAGTGGGCGTTACAATTAACTAGATACATTTATAAGTTTTTTGGTACGCTGAATCCGAATCCAGAGTTTGTTTGGACCGTCCACCTCAAAATTTAGCGCATACACAAAAAAATTACAACAAATGCTGAAAATCGCGAAAAAAGTTTTTATTTTTAAAAAAATTAACGTCGCTTTATGAAAAAGAGCATCAGCCCGGTCTTCTATGGACTCAGATGGCCTTATAGAAGAGAGAAGTGGAGGTAAGTGTCAAGGGCGTCAAGGTTAAGAGGAGGGTAATAGGAGCCTGCATCCAGGGCAGCTGCCTATCGCCACACCTCTGGTGCTATATAATGGACAGTCTACTTCACAAGATAGAAGGCTTTAAAGCACCACAAATGTACGGACGGCCACTTGCAAGGGGTTAAGTACCTAAAGATAGTTCTAGACAGTGAACTAAGCTAGAAACCACATATAGAACGACTAACAATAAAGACGCCAAAGACATTTTGGCATGTTCGAAGGGTGGTAGGAAAAAAGTGAGACTACTAACACCAAAAAGCTCAAAAGCATGCAGAGGCTGGCGACCTTTCGCAACACCGGAGCTTTAAGATCTACTTCCAACATAGCCGTGAATACTATTTTAGGCCTGCCACCGCTGTCCGCCTGGATATAGAAGTAAGCGATGGCAGCATACCTTAGAATAAGGGACGCAGGCGTGTGGAGAAGGAGCGGTCGACAGAAAGCACATTCGGAGATCCCCACTGTAACGGAAAAGGAGATACCTTTATCGACGAACATGGTACGATGTCAAAGAAGCGGTTATGAGAAAAAAGGGATACCGTGTAACCTTACCGCGAACAGATGCATGGAAAAAGGCGGGATTGAATTTCTTAGCGATTTCACGGTCTGCTATACAGACAGATCAACGCTAACAGACCGAAAACGACTGGTGCAGGATTGTACTTGAAAAGCAAGGGTATTGGAAAAAGCTACTTGCTGGAATCTAATGCAACATTCTTCCAGGCGGAGGTTTACGTTATACTGGCGGTAGCACAGGAGGAAGAAATTAGGAACGAAACGGGAAAGCGCCTCTGCATCTGGTCAGACAGTCAAGCTTTTGGTGCAGGAGTGCGCGGATACACTTCTGGAGTTTACCGGAGTCAGAGAGGTGGAGCTCGTATGGGTCCTAGGCCACATGGGAGTCTCCGGAGACTAGATCGCCGTCAAACTCGCTAGGCGTGGATTCCGGCAGAAATGCGTCGGGCCAGAGCCTTTCCTGGGACTCAAAAGAAGGCAAATGAAGTCAGCCCTAACAGAGTGGGCGCAAAAAGAGATACAGCAAGTCCCGTAGGGACTGACTGCTCCGTAGAACAAGAAGAGAGTTATTCGAAGAGGAAGCCTTTGAGACGGAGGACTTTCGGAATTTGAGGTGGCCTGATATTCTGGCCTTTGTACTAAAGACGGGCATATTCCTTAGCGAAGGATGGACGCAGTAGGGAAGATGCCCGGGGGTTGGCGAAAAGGCGCTACACGTGGCTAGTCGCCAGCCTCGGAGCGTACCCCACACTACGACTACTACTACTAACGTCGTTTTAAAGTATTTTTGCGCAGCGGCCAAATAGTCTTCGATTTTTTAAAATTGAGGTTAGTTTTCTCTAGCCTTAGGCCTCGTACACACCTGAACATTCGCGCGCTCTCATACCATTCGGCGAACGGTTCGCGGAATTTACCCCATCCAAACTAGTGTTATGTTGCTCGTTGTGCGGCTCAATGATCTTCGAAATGTTGAGGTCTGTACGAGGCCTAATGTAATGAATTTACTTTTTGGCTTTAAACACGTACCATTTTTGTTATTTTAACTATATAAAATTATAATAATTTAATAAAGTTTTTTGAATTTGTGAAATAATTACAAGCAAGCATTAATTATATGCAAGACTAGGTTAAGAACAAGTAAAATGTATGGCACCCCAGCGACTTGTTTTCAGGCATGGTTTTCAGGATCGCTCATTAACGTATTAACCGGAGGAGACCAGGAACAGCGGCAAAAATTCATTCATCAAAACAACTCAATTTGACCCCTAGATGCTTCAAAAAGTTGGAAAAGAAGAGAAATATTTTTTGGAAAGACGATGGCAACCCTGTGCGACACACAGCAGACGTATGTTTATTCTTTATACAGTGACGGATGCAAAATATTTATTTATTAACAGTAAGTACCTAACTTATTAAAACAAGCAATTTAATTTAGTTTACAGCTGAATAGATACCTATTGACAATAAAAATTAACATTAATAGCATTGTTGAGGTTATGTTCTCAAATATAGAAGTCGCACATTAAAAATCAGGCTTTATCCTAGACAATTAGATGACCTAGACAATTAGATGACCCCCATTATTATAATTTTAAAGCTAGATATGTGTAGTGCCACTTTTCTTTTGTATATAAAAAAAATATATTTTTAGTTCCTTTTTTTTATGAAAAATTGGTAGTGATAATGTAAAAAATTAACAGAGTTCTATTTGGATAAGGATATTTCCGACTTTTTTTGAAAAAGCCCTCGATTTATTGCTTTGATGGGGACACAATTCATAAGAAGTAGACCCGCCCCTGGTAAAACAACACATATTGATCAGGTCTTACTTTTGTTGTTATTTTATGTGTTTAAGATCAAAATAAATAATGTAAACTATCGGTAATATAAACTAATTAGCGATAAAGACGTTCTAAATATTTTTTGTGCACTTACGTGAATATTTAAGGTATTAATAATACAAATCATTTGTTTATCAATGTTAACCTAGCCAAAAAAGTGTCGATTCTATCATTTAACCGCGAGTTTTAGCTTGTAAGTAACATGTAAATACGGCTCGCAGTACCCATCGATTCAGAATGGTGCGGTAGTTTCCGCTATCGGTGGTACCTATCCGAAACAATTGTGTGTGCTACATGCCTATCCCTGTGATCATATAAACATTAAACAGGGCCAGGAGAAGAGACAAAATATACAAGGAAATAGGTAGGACTAAATATTATTTAACATAGGAACTTTTTAATACTTTTTAGAACAACATAAACTCTAAACTAAATTTGAAGTTTTAAATTATAGTGTTTTTTAACAAGAAAAATAAAAAATTCTTCTTCAAATAAATAAGTGGTGAAACAAAATAAAGTTTTTCAGATTTTCCTAGATACAATTATTAATCATGTCATCAGTGTGTTCGGTTTGTCAGTCATCCTGTATTTTTAAACGTCGACCCAATTCCAAAGAGGGTGAACTCTTTGGTCTGCCGTGCGATGGGTGTCAACAGTTTTTTTGCAAAACATGCTCAAACATATCTGCAGGTGAAGGCGATGCAATGACTATTCAGAGCAGGGTTATTGTATTTTTTTGTGCCGGGTGCAAAGCAGGATTACCGGATTCACTTATATTATGTCAAAAATTTGAAGAGCTTAAGAAAACCCTGACTCAAAAAGATACTTACATCGATCACTTAGAAACTGATCTTGAAGATTTAAAGTCCTCCTTCCGTGATGAAGTAAATCGGTTAAATCACGAAATTAAAGACAAAAATTAGCATATTAAGAGGTTACAAAAGAGAACTCAGAACTTTGATGATGAGGTTATAGAAGCAGAAAACAACTACGAAAAAGAAATTTATGAGCTTAAACTTAATCGTACTAAAAAAGAACATCTTGAAACGGTAAACATCAACTTAGATTTAAGTAACAATATTAATAGGTATTCTTGCAAATCAAATAGTCTTGAAAGTGAATTAGAAATACTTAAACATTGATACACTTACCAAAGACAATAATAATTATATTCAAGAACTTGTAAATTTCAAGAATGATTATTTAAGACCAAAACCTTCCG
This sequence comes from Aspidapion aeneum, assembly GCA_963576565.1. Taxonomy (NCBI): domain Eukaryota; kingdom Metazoa; phylum Arthropoda; class Insecta; order Coleoptera; family Brentidae; genus Aspidapion; species Aspidapion aeneum. The sequence continues at coordinate 45,362,464 of OY755043.1, forward strand.
TTGAACTTAATAATATGTCTGTACAAACGGAGCCTTTAGGTACATTCCAACATAATATTAATTTGGAAGATGGTAAATTGCAAACGAACGCTTTAAATATACTTCAAGAAACCTTTAATTTAGAAAAAAATATATCCAATATACCAGTTATTAAACCAAAAAATAAAATTCTTATATTGAGTGATCAAATGGGTAGAGGACTGGATAGTCAGTTAAGGAGAGTGGTTAATGGCTCCGAGTATCAAGTTCAAATTATACTGAAGCCATATGCAGAATTTTAATCTGTTATCAAAAATTTTTAACATATGATAGATAACTTTACTGAAAAAGATTATATTGTAATATTTGCTGGTTACAATAACTTTTCTAATTTTAAGTGTCCTAACCTTTCATATGTGTTAAAATGTTTGGAACAATGTGTTCACACTAACATAATTTTATTATCTACTCCTATATGTTTTAAATACCCATCTAAATGTAAAAGTTTTAATTATGACTTATATAATTTAATTTTTAATCTTGACAAGTTTTCTTCTAACAAAGTATCTTTTTTAAATTCTTGTAATAATTTAGGTAAAAAGCTTTCTAACTTTAAATTGGCAGAGCAATTATTAAATGTAATTAATAGTAGTAATATCAAAAACTTGACACATATTAGACCTAACGAAAAATTATTTGAAAATTGCATTAATCTTATTGATCTTACTGACAGCTGCGACATCTCAAATAATTCTACTATAAGATCGTCTGATTCAAATTCATCTTTAGAATTAGTTTTTCCTGCTGTTGAAATCGAAGAAATTTTTCTACAGCTGCCCAATTCGGTACCAAACACCTAAATTCTTTAAAAATTTATTATCAAAACTGTAGAGGAATTAAAACTAAGCTCCAAGACCTCAGGCTAAATTTGCTAAATAATGATCATGACATTGTCGCCCTTACAGAAACTTGGCTAAATAAAAATATCAATAACAATGAAATATTTCTTAGTGATAAAATTGTATTTAGAAAGGATCGAGATAAAATATTAACTGGAAAATCTCAGGGAGGGGGTGTACTGTTAGCCGTTAAAAATAACTTTATTTAACGAGGAACAAAAAGCACTATGCATATCAATCAAGTTGGAAAACAACAGGTTATTTTATTTGGTAATAGTATATATCGTGCCAAATAGTCCTATTATAGCCTATGAAGATTTTTTTGACAAAATCGAGACAACTTTGTTAAATAAATCCAATTCTGACATTCTTATTTTGGGGGATTTTAATGTGCCAGGTTTTGTCAATACGTCGACATGTAATGAGTTAGTAAATAATATAAGATCTTTTCTATCATTTAATAGCTTATGCCAATACAATCAAATAAAAAATGACAATAACGTACTCCTTGATCTTGTGATTTCCTCAATAGAAAATGTTTCCGTTGATCGTGCTGAGGATCTTTTATTGCCTGCTTATAGTCATCACCCCTGTTTAAGTGTAGCTGTTGAAACAAAAAATGAGGCTAGATTTGGTAAACTTGTAAGTACAACTAAATTTAATTTTAATAAAACAAACTTTCAGTTGATGTATAGTCTTTTTAGGGATCATGACTGGTCGGCCATGGCATATTTTATAGATGCGAATAATGCTTTAAATTACTTTTATATTGAAATAAACAAAATTTTTAAACAGTGTGTCCCCAAATCAACGCAAAAAAAAAGTATCTAGTCTGGTTTACCCATGAAATAATTTCACTGTTAAAACAAAAAACTATTCCTTGCTCAAAGTTAAAAAATATGGTTCTCAATTTTGGAAGTTAAGATATAAAAACCTACGGTCGCTAACGAAAGAAGATAGCCTTAAAACTAATCCTAAATATTTTTGGTCGTTTTTGAATAGCTTAAGGGATAGCCCCGATTTGCTGGATGAAATGATTCTTGACGATAACGTATACAGTGGTGCACAACATGTCGCTGACGGTTTTGCGACCTATTTTAAATCTGTGTTTTTTAATGGCATTATTCATAGTACCCCAACAGAAATAAAAGCATTCTTTTGTGAAAAGCCTATTTGCCAGAGTGATATTGAAATTGCTGTTAAAAAATTAAAGTCTAACAAAGCTATAGGTCCAGATGGTGTACCAGCATTTATTTTAAAGGGTTGCAAAGATTTTTTGTTCCATCCTCTCCAATTGCTATTCAACTTAATTTTGAAAACATCTACATATCCAGATAAATGGAAACTTAGCAAAGTCATTCCCATTCATAAAAATGGACCCAGACAAAATATAAGAAACTATCGCCCAATAAGTATTGTCTGTACCATATCCAAAATTTTTGAATGTGTTATGTATAATGTGCTCTTTGAAGAAGTAAATCAGGTAAACTTTCGGCTAGTCAACATGGTTTTATGCCAAAAAAATCAACGCTTACAAATTTAGTAACCTTTTCACAGTACATACATGAATCAATAAATAGAAAAAGCCAGGTTGACGTAATTTACACTGACATGGAGAAGGCATTTGATAAGTCATAGTGTCATAATTAGTGCATTATCTGACATGGATGTTTCTAGTTGTTTAGTAAATTTGGTTAAATCCTACTTGGTAAATAGGTTCCAATATGTCGAAGTTAAAGGGTGTAAATCTCAAACATATATTAGCACTTCGGGAGTACCTCATGGCTCCAACTTAGGACCTCTTCTTTTTATAATATCTATTAATAACATATTAAAAAATATTAATAATTCTTTAGCTTTACTGTTTGCAGATGATTTTAAATTGTTTTTAGAAATAGTGACTAGTGATGATTGCAAATTACTGCAAAATGACTTAACTAATGTTGCTAACTGGTGTGATAATAATAGCTTTAAATTGTATGTCATTCACTTTAAATCAAAACACCATTGATTTCGACTACACCCTCAATGGAATCACTCTCAAAAGAGTAGACAATCAAACAGACTTAGTTATAATTTTTAATTCAACTCTGTGTTTTTCAGACCATATTATTGCCAAAGTAAAAAGTGCCCAGAAGGTAGCAGGTTTAATAACTAGAAATACAAAAAACTTAAGCATTGATGTTGCATTGCATTTGTTTGACAGCCTTGTTTTACCCATATTGGAATATGGTTCTATAATATGGTCTCCTCAGTATAACGTTTGGGTAAACATCATTGAGGGTGTACAGAGACATAGGGGCTGTGACAATAATTATCTTTTAGGATTGTTCGGTAGGCTCTCTTTAGATAGAAGAAGAATTAAAGTATTTTTATGTACTATGTTTAGAATACTTAAGAATGATATTGACTGTCCAGATATCTTAAATCAAATACCCTTTGCAATTAACCGTCTTAACTCAAGAAATTCCAACATGTTTTATCTCACATTTCCCAGAACAAACCTTTATAAAAACTCGCCAGTCTATCAACTATGTAATTTATATGCTGCGGACATTGAAATTGAAAATATTAATATAAAACATTTTAAAAAGCTAATAGATCATAAATTACGAGAGCTATAACTATTTAACTATTATACGCTAGCCAAAGAGGGTTGTGATTAATTTGATTAATTTTATACATATTTTTAAGTGATTTTCAATGTGGAATAGTTTTTAATGTAGAAGTGTTTTTAACCGTATTGGTTTTTGTATGTATGTATGTCTGCAAAGACGGTTGTGATTAGTCTTATACACATATTTAGCTGATTTTAAATGTAGAACTATTTTAAATGTAAAAGTCTTTTTAAACTTGGTTTGTTTTTTTTATATGTTATCCACTAGTGGCCTGGAATAAAAATGTCAGACGCGAATAGTTTCGTAATATTTTTTACCGCTACTAAGATTTTACAAACTTTTCTTTACTTAATAAGCATCACTGTTTTAAATTATTTAATTAATAATCATCATGGTAGCGATAAAGCAACAATTTTTGAAGATATATGTTATAATTAAATGATTTCAGGGCAATTAGAGACCTCTTGGCTGGAGATGAGAGTAAACGGGTCACAAGACTTAAAGTTTTATTTATAGTGGTTAGAAATGTGTGTCACAATGTGAGATTTTACTGTATCTGTAATTGGCCGTTGGCTGTTGATATTTGAGAATAAATAAATAAATTAAAAAAAATAAATAAATAAACAATATGCTTACTTTGTGGATTTATTAAGATGCATCTCATACGAGGGGTTAATTTTACCCATTTGTTTTAATTAGGATAGTAACCATGGCCCGAACTAAACTAGTATTTTTGGATCATTTCATATATTTGTATTTACTGCCTCCTACGACGGTGGTTTTGTCCCTTTTAGTAAGATTAAAAACCTACAAAAAATATGTACCTAAAAATAACTGTTTTATATAGCGAGTTATTTTGAGAAAAGTTAATGCGACACTTATTCCGTTGTACTACTATCTCGGTTTTCATCAGCAGTTTCATTAGAAAAGAAACTGGAAAAAAGTGCAACATATCAATTTCTGTTCTGCAGCAAATGTTTTATTGTAGTTTTCTCGAAACCATCTTTTTCGAATGATTCAATTCAATTCACATTTTTTTGAAACAATTTGTTCAAAAACATATTTTTTGAATGACATTTTGTTTGAATAACGTTTGGTTCGAAAACATTTGGGAGGTCAAAATCGGTGTTACCTTTATCAATTGATCCTGACCTGTTTACTTGCCCACACTGAACCCTAATCAATTGATCGCAAACGTATCCTAAACTGTCCATTCCAAGAAATTTTTTTTATGGAAAAGTTTAGGAACAAAATATTTTTAAACAGATTGACATTCAAACAAAATGTTTGAAAATAATCTCATTTGAAAATAATATGTTTTTAAAAAATGTTTTCAAAACAAAACACCATTCACCAAATGTCATTCGAAAACTAATTTTCAACAAACCAAAGTTTTTTTATCAAATGGATGTTTGAACAAAATGTTTTTGAAAAAGATGCTTTAAAACAAACTGTTTTCAACCAAAACGCATTTTGAACAAAATGTCATTTGAAAAAGTAATTTTTGAGCAAAATGTCAAATCAAATTGTCATTCAAAGAGAATATTTTCGAAAAAAAAAATCATTTGAATATAATATTATAAAAATGTTATGAAAACAATGTCATTTGTACAAAATATCATTTTAGTTTATAAAATTAATTTTATTTGCCACTTTTATTTTTTGACACATAACTTAATGCGGATACTATTTTGTAAAATAACTTGTTTTATTGAACATTTAAAATGAGTTAAATAAAAAAAAAATTATATTTATTTATATTTATTATTTATCATCCAGGGCCGCAATTTACTTTTTGTTTTTAAATAAATTGCAATCAATTTCTGGATTTTAACAATCATCCTTAGAAATGGAATTTATTTAACAATGAAAAAAGTAATAAGTAGGTAACTACAGTTTACTGTTTTTAAATTTTTTAAATAAAAAATTTTGCTGACATTTTATAGGGTTAAAAACCAATCTGCGTGTAGAGTAGTACACGTTTTAGATGTTTGGTTAGGATGCCTTTTAGTAGGGCAGATTTTCCATATTCTCGTGCGATCTTTGAGGTGGCAAAACGCCCTTTTAACTGTAGATCTAGAGGCGTAAGGTAAGTTTAAAAAGTAGTTTTTTTTCTCTAAACCCGCGCAGGGAGGTGGGGGGGCGCCATCTTGAATTTTATCGGAATTAGTTTAGATTATATATTTTTTTGCTAAAATTTCTGTACCAATTTAAAAAAAAAAGGTGCCGTTATTATGCAAATGCCTTGTGTTATTAAACAAAAAAAAAACTGGTCATCAGGCGTAAGCAGCCGATGAGCAAAAAATTTACAAAGTTCTTGTAATCATTTTTGAATTTTTTTTTATTTTGCAAAATTTTTGTTTGAGGCCACCTAAAATCTTGACTGGATAAGCTATGCGTCTAGGATATACCTTTTTATAATGGCACATTTATTGTGCTTTTGGCCGTGTTTCACCTGTGGTTAATAGCTCGTTACTATTTTTTTAATTAATATTTTTTATCTTGGGAACACATAATTTTTCAAATTTTGGATGAACCGGTTTCAAGAAACATTTATTTTTTTTCTAGCAAATTGCATCACAGAGTCACCAACTTATGTATTGCCCGTTACTTTCGAAATATGTCGCTATTAACTGGTGAAAAAATTTTTTTAGTCCTATAACCTTGAAATATTTCACAAGCCTCTAAACATAAAAAATAGAAATAGTTAATTTTTCATCAAAAAACTACTATTTTAAATACTCGCCTTTTTAACCTAATTTTTTTGTGGTAATTTTGGTTTCGTATACCATACGTTAAACTAGGGTTCTTAGGCTATTAAACTGTCTATCTCAGATATGTCACTTCTGTGAAGAAATTTTGAGATAAAGAGACAAATTCCCAGGCATAAACATTTTCGTTCAGTTTTCATCGACGGTTTATTATTATATTATAATATCTATTTATGTAATGTCCTACCATGATTCTCATTTTAATGATAGGCGTTATTCTCGACTAAAGAAGCTATCAACTGGTGAAAAAAAATTTTCGTCCTATGAAATATTTCAAAAGCCTCTAAACATAAAAAATAGAAATAATTAATTTTTGATCAAAAAAACGTCTATTTTAAATACTCGCCTTTTTAACCTGAATTTTTTGTGGTGATTTTGGTTTCCTGTACCACACATTAATCTATGGTTCTTAGGCTTTTAAACAGTGTATCACAGATATGTGAGTTCTGTGAAGAAATTTTCAGATAAAGAGGCATATTCCCACATATATATCTTCTCCTTGGGTTTTCGTTGACGGTTTATTATTATATTATAATATTTATTTATATATTGTCCTACCACAATTCTAATGTTTATGCTAGGCGTTATTCTCGATTAAAGAGGCTAGTTACAAGTTAAATTTATTTTGAGCTTAATAACCTTTAAGCACGTCAAATGTAAAAAAAATAGATATAATTATATATTAGTAGGGATGATAGCCTATGTAGAAATGGTTTTATCGTGCGAACTTTGAGGTGGCGAAACGTCCTTTTAACTGTAGATCTATAGGCTTAAGCTACGTTTAAAAAATGATTTTTTTTTCTCAAATTCGCGCAAGGTAGTGGAGGGGGGGGGGCATTTTGGATTTTACGGACATTAGTTTATATTATATTTAATTTCTTAAAAATATATATAACTAATTAGAAAAAAAAGGTGTCGTTTTTAAGCCAATGCCTTGTGTTTACTAAAAATAAAAAATTGGTCACCAGGCTTAACCAGCCGATTAGTTAAAAATTTACAAATTTGTGATATTTTTTTTATTTTGCAAATTTTTCTTTGGGGCCATTTAAAATCTTGACGAAATAAGATATGCGTTTAAGATATACTTCTTTTTAATGACACATTTATTGTGCTTTTGACAGTGTATTTAGCTTTGTTTAATAACTTGTTCTTCTTTTTTAAATCAATATTTTTTATCTCGAGAACACCTAATTTTTCAAATTTTGGATAAACCGTTCTAATAACATTTAATTTTTTTCTGGCAAATTGCATAACAATGTTACCAACATGTGTACTACCAATTATTTTCCAAATATGTAGCTATTAATTGGTACAAAACGTTTTTGACATCTATGACCTTAAAACATTTTAAAAGCCTCTAAGCATAAAAAATAGCAATAATTAATGTTTGATCAAAACACGACTATTTTAAATATTCACCTTTTTAACTTGATTTTTTTGTGGTGATTTTGGTTTCCTATACCACATGCTAATCTATGATTCTTTTAAACTATGTATTTCACATATTTGAGTTCTATGAAGAAACTTTGAGATAACGAGGAATATTCCAACGCAACGTGGATTTTATCGACAATAGATAAAATTATATTTAATTATTTTTAAATTTATACACCAATTTTAAAAAAGAAGGTGTCGTTTTTAAATAAATGCCTTCTGCTAATAAACGAAAAAAAAATAGATATCAGGCGCAACCAGCCGATGAGTAAATAATTTACAAATTTATATTTTTTTAACTTTTTTGTTATTTTGCAAAATTTTTGTTTGGGGCCACCTGAAATCTTTATGGCGTAAACTATGCGTTTAAGATGTACTTCTTTGTAAGAGCACATTTATTGTGCTTTTGACAGTGTATCTAGCTTTGTTTAATAACTCGTTCTTCTTTTTTAAATCAATATTTTATATCTCCAGAACACATAATTTTTCAAATTTTGGATAAACCGGGTTCTAATAACATTTAATTTTTTTCCGGCAAAATGCATTACAATTTTACCAACCTATGTATTACCAATTATTTTCCAAATGTGTAGATATCAATTGGTACAAAACATTTTTTACGCCTATGACCCTGAAACATTTTAAAAGCCTCTAAACCTAAAAAATAGAAAAATATAATTTTTGATCAAAACACGACTATTTTAAATACTCACCTTTTTAACTTGAATTTTTTGTGGTGATTTTAGTTTCCTATATAACACGTTAATCTATCATTCTTAGGCTTTTAAACTGTGTATCTCATATATTTGAGTTCTGTGAAGAAATTTTGAGATAATGAGGCATATTCCAATGCAACGTGGATTTTATCGACATTAGTTTAAGTTATATTTATTTTTTTTTAAATTTATACACCAATTTTAAAAAAGAATGTGTCGGTTTTAAGCGAATGCCTTCCGTTAATAAACAAAAAAAATGGTTGTCAGGCGCAACCAGCCGATAAGTAAATAATTTACAAATTTGTAATATTTTTTTTTTAGTTTCTTTTATTTTGCAAAATTTTTGTATGAGGCCACCTGAAATCTTTATGACGTAACCTATGCGCTTAAGATATACTTCTTTGTAATGGCACGTTTATTGTGCTTTTGACTGTGTATTCAGCTTTGACTATTAACTCGTTATTTTATAAATTCATAGTTTCCTATACCACACGTTAATCTATGGATTTTAGGCTTTTAAACTGTGTATCTCATATACGTGAGTTCTGAAAATATAACTATATTTTCTATGGTTGTGTGAAGGAGGCATATTTCAACGTATAGACCTTTTCGTAGAATTTTGATCGAAGGTTTATTCTTATATTATAATATTTATTTATATATTCGTAGTGTCCTAACATAATTCTAAAGTTTATAAATAAAATTTCGGACTTCCATTGTCTGTAGTTATTTTAAAGACGACGTTTCGGTTAGTAAGTATCTCTAACCATTTTCAAATGTAAAACTGGTTAAAAATACTTACTAACCGAAACTACGTATTTAAAATAAGTAAAGACAATGAAAGTCCGAAATTTTACTTCTATGGTATTTGCAATGACCTTTAAGTAGTATTTCAAGACACTTTAAATAAAAAACACAGAAAAAATACTATGTTAATTGGTAAAAAATTATTGCCTTTATTTTAGATTTAAATACTCTGTATAAATCTACGAGTCTTGAGCTTTAAAAAATTTTTTCATACATATATAGTTCTTATTGGTATATCATGTATTTCGAAATAAATAATAGTTATGAGATTCGGCTAGTTTTACCTAAATATTACAAATTTGTAAAGTATTTACTTATCGGCTGGTTGCGCCTGATAACTAATTTTATTTTATTTATTAACAAAAAATGACACCTTCTTTTTTAAAATTGGTGTATATATTTGAAAAAAAAATTAAATATGATTTAAACTAAAGTCGATAAGATCCACGTTGCGTTAAAATATGCCTCATTATCTCAAAATTTCTTCACAGAACTCAAATATATGAAATACACAGTTTAAAAGCCTAAGAATCATAGATTAACGTGTGGCATAGGAAACGAAAATCACCGCAAAAAAATCAAGTTAAAGAGGTAAGTAACCTATTTAAAATAGTCGTGTTTTGATCAAAACTTAATTCTTTCTATTTCTTAGGTTTAGAGGCTTTTAAAATGTTTCAAGGTCATAGGCGTAAAAAATGTTTTGTATCAATTGATATCTACACATTTGGAAAATAATTGGTAATACATAGGTTGGTAAAATTGTAATGCATTTTGCCGGAAAAAAATTAAATGTTATTAGAACCCGGTTTATCCAAAATTTAAAAAATTATGTGTTCTGGAGATATAAAATATTGATTTAAAAAAGAAGAACGAGTTATTAAACAAAGCTAGATACACTGTCAAAAGCACAATAAATGTGCTCTTACAAAGAAGTACATCTTAAACGCATAGTTTACGCCATAAAGATTTCAGGTGGCCCCAAACAAAAATTTTGCAAAATAACAAAAAAATTAAAAAAATATTATAAATTTGTAAATTATTTACTCATCGGCTGGTTGCGCCTGATAACATTGGTAACATTGTAATGCATTTTGTCAGAAAAAAATTAAATGTTACTAGAAGCTGGTTTATCCAAAATTTGAAAAATTATGCGTTCCCAAGATAAAAAATACTAATTTAAAAAATAACAACGAGATATTAACCAAAGCTGAACACACAGTCAAAAGCACAATAAACGTGCTATTATAAGGAAATATATCGTAAACGCATTGGTTAAGTGATAAAGATTTTAAGTAGCCCCAAACAAAAATTTTGCAAAATAAAAATATTACAAATTTGTAAATTATTTACTCATCGGCTGGTTGCACCTGATAACCATACACTTAATGTATATGCTGATAACTAATTTCTTTTTCGTTTTTTTTTTAACAGAAAGCATTCGTTTAAAAACGACACCTTTTTTAAAGTTGGTGTATAAATTTAAAAAAAATTAAATATAACTTAAACTAATGTCGATAAAATCTACGTTGCATTGGAATATGCCTCATTATCTCAAAATTTCTTCACATAACTCAATTACATGAGATACACAGTTTAAAAGCCTAAGAATCATAGATTAACGTTTTATATAGGAAGCTAAAATCACCACAAAAAAATCAAGTTAAAAAGGTGAGTATTTAAAATAGTCGTGTTTTGATCAAACATTAATTACTGCTATTTTTTTATATTTAGAGGCTTTTAAAATGTTTCAAGGTCATAGACGTAAAAAACGTTTTATACCAATTAATAGCTACATATTTGGAAAATAATTGGTAGACACATGTTGGTAACATTGTTATGCATTTTGCCAGAAAAAAAATTTAATGTTATTAGAACCCGGTTTATCCAAAATTTTTAAAATTATGTGTTCTCAAGATAAAAAATATTGAATTAAAAAAGAAGAACGAGTTAATAAACAAAGCTAAATACACTGTCAAAAGCACAATAAATGTGTCATTAAAAAGAAGTATATCTTAAATGCATATATTATTTCGTAAAGATTTTAAATGGCTCCAAACAAAAATTTGCAAAATAAAAAAAATAATATGACAAATTTGTAAATTTTTAACTAACCGGCTGGTTAAGCCTGCTGACCAATTTATATTCTTAGTAAGCACAAGGCATTGGCTTAAAAATGACACCTTTTTTCTAAATTGTTATATACATTTTTAAGAAATTAAATATAATTTAAACTAAGGTCGATAAAATCCAAGATGGCCCCCCCTCCACCACCCTGCGCGAGTTTGAGAAAAAAAAATTACTTTTTAAACGTAGCTTCAGCCCATAGATCTACAGTTAAAAGAACGTTTCGCCAACTCAAAGATCGCACGATAAAACCATTTCTACATAGGCTATCCTCCCTATTAATATATAATTATCTCTAATTTTTTACATTTGACGTGCTTATAGGTTATTAAGCTTCAAATAAATTTAACTTGTAACTAGCCTCTTTAATCGAGAATAACGCCTAGCATAAACATTACAATTGTGGTAGGACATTATATAAATAAATATTATAATATAATAATAAACCGTCAATGAAAACCCAACGAGAAGATATATATGTGGGAATATGCCGCTTTATCTCAAAATTTCTTCACAGAACTCATATATCTGAGATACACTGTTTAAAAGTCTAAGAACCATAGATTAATGTGTGGTGCAGGAAACCAAAATCGCCACAAAAAATTCAGGTTAAAAAGGCGAGTATTTAAAATAGACGTTTTTTTATCAAAAATTAATTATTTCAATTTTTTATGTTTAGAGGCTTTTGAAATATTTCGAGGTCATAGGACCAAAAAAAATTTTTTTCACCAATTGATAGCTTCTTTAATCGAGAATAACGCCTATCATTAAAATGAGAATTATGGTAGGACATTACATAAATAAATATTATAATATAATATTAAACCGTCGATGAAAACTTAACAAAATGTTTATGCCTGGGAATTTGTCTCTTTATCTCAAAATTTCTTCACAGAAGTCACATATCTGAGATAGACAGTTTAATGGCCTAAGAACCTTAGTTTAACGTGTGGTATACGAAACCAAAATCACCAAAAAAAATTAGGTTAAAAAGGCGAGTATTTAAAATAGTGGCTTTTTGATCAAAAATTAATTATTTCTATTTTTTATGTTTCGAGGCTTGTGAAATGTTTCAAGGTTATACTAAAAAATGTTTTTCACCAGTTAATAGCGACATATTTCTAAAGTAATGGGCAATACATAAGTTGGTGATTCTATGGTGCAATTTGCTAGAAAAAAAATAAATGTTTGTTGAAACCGGTTCATCCATAATTTGAAAAATTATGTGTTCCCAAGATAAAAAATATTAATTAAAAAAATAGCAACGAGCTATTAACCACAGGTGAATACACGGTCAAAAGCACAATAAATGTGCCATTACAAAAAGGTATATCCTAGACGCATAGCTTACCCAGTCAAGATTTTAGGTGGCCTCAAACAAAAATTTTGCAAAATAAAAAAAAATAAAAAAGTGATTACAAGAACTTTTATGCTCATCGGCTGCTTGCGCCTGATGACCAGTTTTTTTTTTGGTTTAATAACACAAGGCATTTGCATAATAACGGCACCTTTTTTTTTAAAATTGGTACAGAAATTTTAGCAAAAAAAAATATAATCTATACTAATGCCGATAAAATTCAAGATGGCGCACCCCTCACCTCCTTGCGCGGGTTTGGAGAAAAAAAACTACAAAAACTACTTTTTAAACTTGCCTTAAGCCTCTAGATCTACAGTTAAAACCGCGTTTTGCCACCTCAAAGATCGCACGATAAAACCATTTTTACATAGGCCATCTGCTCTACTATTTAGGTTGATGTATTTTATTTTAGGTTAGACAACCTTAAAAATTCAGAGTAGGTAAACATTACTAACCCAATCTAATTGCTTCGATCCAACCGTACAAACAAATATGATAAAGCTTCACAAAAAAACTAAAAAAAAACTGTTAACACCAAAAAAGCAAATAAATTAAAAAGGTATTACGTAAAAAAATTACTTTCCATATTAATAAAATACCTTTTTTACCTTATCTGTTGAAAATCAAGGCTTGTAGTTCAGTCAAAAGTATCAAAACCCTAAAACTTGAGACACCCTGTACATTTTTTTACTAACCTTATGTTTAAACACTTATAACAAATAAATAATTATTGATATAATAGCTTAATATTTTTTTCTGATTTTATATTGATTTCTACGGCACTGGTCTTTGTTTTGTTTTGAAGGTCAAACAGGTTATTTAACTTACTTTTGAAACGAAAGTTATGGGTTAAGATGGTCGAGTTTTTTGCACAAAATACACTCCCGCAGCATTTTAAAGTCTTTTAAGATTAATTTTGAGTCTAGATCGAAAATATAACTTAAAAAAAAACACGAAAACAATTCCGAACTATCAAAAGAGAGGTCAGTAACGTCGCAAATGACCCTTTACAAAATAATAAGCACTCGTAAACGACTTCGAGATGTTTTTTTGTTCGCTTTATTGAGACTTTCTCAATCAAGAATATTTTTGTCTCTTTCTCTCGCGTCGGTTTAACAAAAGAGTAATAAAATAAGATACTTTACGCGGGCCTAGACCATTGCGGCATGTTTCTAATTCCTTTGTTTTAGTGAGGGACTGTAATCGAGAATAGTTTTGTTTTTTTCCCTCGCACTGGTTTAATAAAGGATAACAAAGGAGTAGCAAAATAAAATGCTCGAAGCACGTCTTAAAGTGAACACCGCTTGTTATGTCCATATATGGTGGTGTATTATTATTATGGTAAGGGTTTGTAAGAAGAACAGTTTCGTCTTTTTCCCTCGCATTGGTTTAAAAAAGGAGGAAAAGAAAAGGAAAGATTCAATGGTTTTGGTGATTCTTAAAGAGAAAGAAAATAGAGTTTTCTATGTACCAAACAAAAATAGTCGAGGGCTTCTACTGCAGAAGTACGTTTTGTTTGTTTATTTCCTAGTCTCCTCCGGTTAATACGTTAATGGGATGGCTGTATTTTAATAAAAGTTGTATTTGGCTAATCTGTCCATTGAGCTAGTTCTAAAAATCTAACTACTTACTTCCTTATCGTTGGTTTCATAAACAGCAACGAAGTCTGGAGGAACTCCGGATATTACTAATAATGGACTGAAAAGCCATTAAGTATGCGTCTAATTTTAATAAATTATTTCTCGTGGTACACTTTCGAATTACTTTACGAAAAGCTTTTTTCTTTACGAAAAGCTTTTTTCGTAATTTACGAAAAGCTTTTTTCGTAATTAGTGGAAAACTGTTAAAATCAGCTAGTCGTAGCGTTTTAATAGGTAATTAAGATTGATTAAGGGGCGCTTGGCGCTGGAAATTGACTATGCGTGCACAAACTCGCAACCTTGACATTAAAACAAAAACGTAAGTTCAAGTATGACATTTTTTACAGGAAAAGTGTGGAAAGCGATTTGTGCATATCAGAAAGTTTTTGGTCGTACCAAATATAGGCCCGATAATTTCACCGACAACGATAACTTTAACAATATTTCACAGTTCGAAAGAGCCTTTTTGGTGTCGGTTTTAGTTGACGCCGACGGTACGGTTATTTATCGTTTTATTCGTGCAAGACTTAAGATGACGGGGGGAGCAATAGATGCGTTTAGTCAATAGGGGAAGATGGCGAAATATTTTTCTGCTCTAAAAGAAACACTTTATTTGCAGTTTTAGTACTTTGTTTGTAGTCAAATGTAAGTCTTTCTATGTATATTTTTTTTAATTTTTCTTGTGTTAAACAAGTAGTTTAGAATGGAAATGTTTCTTATTACCCCTTCGTTTTGACTATCGTGGGGTAATAGGAAACATTGTAATGAGGCAATAAGAAATATATTCATTTTTATGGCATATTGATTCGGGTACAATGTTGCAATTTATTTTCAAATATATTTTTTAGGCAACAGAAAAAAAAAACAGATATTAACTCTCAAATTATCTTAAAATTATAAATCACGAGATAAAAAAGTTTCATTAAAGAATTAGTAACCGACAATTTTTTTTCTGTAACCTAAAAATGTGTTTATAAGTTAATGGCAATATTGTTCTACAAATCATATGCTTGGTTTAGTCAGTCCGATGCAAGAAACATGTCTACGCCTGCGCATTCAGTAAGGAATTTCTTCCAAGTATATTTGTAGGGGGCGTCTCGGCCAAATTAGCCTGTTAGTAATCCCTTAAAAAATAGACCGGTGTACTGTTGGCAACTTGCCATTTCTAAAGCTTTAAATAGGTCACTTAAATTATCACTTACCTTAATCAATCTGCAACAAAAATAAATGGATCCATAACAGATCTGATACCTTCCTATCAGCCTTGAAAACAGTTTTTTGTAAATATCATAGAAACTAAATCTCTTACAAAGTTTTTGGTTATAACACAAATTATTAAGTTAAAAAACGATTATTAGCATTAATGGATTTTACAAAACCAAAATCAGCTCGTTAGAGTGTGAAACACTATTTTACCTGAAAATTTTATGAAAATCGGTTCAGCGGTTTCGAGCTATCGTGCTATGGACAGAAATAAAATGCACATAGAGAAATCACGATGATATTGCTAAGATAGGTCAAAATACACCCAAATGTAAAAAAAAATTTTTTCGTCGAAAATAATAACTCCTTTTCTCATTGCTACGCGGGCTAGGAAGGTAAAAATATATATTTTATTATTGCTTATTATGATGTTTTTAATACCCCCACGGTAGCTAAAACGAAAGGATAATTAGAGCCATTTCCGTTCTGAACTACTTGATTATGACAATCAAAATTTAAAACAATACATAGAAGGTCTAACATTTGACAACAAACTAAAGTATTAAAACTAAAAATAAAGTGTTTCCCTCAGACAAAAATAAAATATTATCTGAAATGGTTTGCTTCTCAAAAGTATGTTTAAAAAAGAGCACAAAAGTGCTACAACTACTAATATTGTAGTAGAATAATTTTTAGGGTTTTTTTCAGATATCTCAAATGATAAAATGCAAGAGTAGCAAAAAATATTTCCTTATACCCCTGTTTCTTATTCCTCCCGACCCCTATGTCAAACAAATGGGTTCCGCTCAACACTGCAGTGACTTATGCAGCCAGCGCCAGTCGATTGGCGTGGAATGTAATAGAAGCTCAAACACAATAGGGTATTTGACAAATTTTAAAAAAGTGTGATGATGATAAATAGATCCCTAATTTGCCACGCAAAATTATTAAAATAGTATATTTTATCATGACTACACCTAAAATCAAGTTTTCTCATTTCCGATTTAAATTTGCTGCTAAAACGCTCATTTCTAGCATGGTGTTGCAATGACATCACAGCGCAGTAAAATCGCGGACAGATACACGGCATTCAAGTGTTTATTTGTTTTTGGTCTGTGTTTTTACTCTTTTTTATTTAAAAAAATGTCCTATAAGTGGTGTGTACTGCCTCAGTGTTCGAACACTAGCATAAAAACACCTAAAAAACTATCCATTCATGTGCCTACAGCAGTGAAAGAACGGAAAAAGTGGCTAGAACTTGCTCGAAGAGACTTTACATTTATGAAGATCGCTTTGATGTGAGTATAACTAAATTTTTTCTATTAATTTTTCTCACGTTGTCTTAATATATATATATATATATATATATATATATATATATATATATATATATATATATATATAACTATTTCGTAAATGACGATGACATTTTTGAGGTTATGTTTATTACAAGGGGTGCAGTTATTAGGCAGGACTAGGGAGTACCTCTAATGTTTAAAATAATAATGATTGAGTATTTAATTGAAACTATTGTAAGTGGCATATTAAAAAAAAAGCAAAATATATAACCTAACCTCAAAATCTAATTGAGTAAAAGTAGGCGAAGGAATATCGTAAAAAACTTTGAGTTAAATACAAAAACACTCATCGAATAATTACATCAACATTTTAACTTTTCTAAATTCTGCAGAACAAAAATCACTGTTGTTCGCAAAGAAGCCTGCCACCAGTGGCGTACATAGAAAAAAGTTTCGGGGTGGGCCCGAGACAGTTTTGAGGGGGGGGCCGAGACCTCATGAGGCTGTATTTTATGGTATTTTCTGTTTGTATTCATGAAATATGTGGAAAATATCCAAAAAAATCTTAGCTTCGGGGGGGGGGGGGGCAGGCCCCCCTTTATATACGCCACTGCCTGCGACCATAAAGGAATTCAGCATTGGCAAGTTGGAGCTATCGGCTTTGGAGAATCCGTATTCCATTGAAAATGTTTTTTATAAGCAAAACACAAAATAAAATCTAATTTAGAACGATAATTCGCACTTTAAACCAAAGCAAACATTATCATCCATAAGAAAATAACACAGAAAATAGGTTCGTGCAAGGCGTTTACTGTTTTGTGATGTCACTCGCAGCTGATTGGTAGACCGCCTGTTTTGAATCACGTGGCCAATTGTTTTAAATCAATGAATTTATTTAATTAAAAGAAACTATAAATTTGAGTAAAAATAAAACAAAAAAAATTGTTTTTAGCATTCCCAAGACCTAAAGAGATATCTAAAAATAAATATATTTATTTTTTACTACTGTCAAACACCCTATTGCGCACGTTCTAAGTACGTCAAAATCCCTAGGTTAACCGTCCATGAGTTTTAAAAAAATAATATAACTAAATAGACTGTTGCGAATTTACCTAAAGTATTTTAGTTTTAGTAGCTCTCCGCCAGGTGGCAGTAATTAATTTATCGACTAAAATAATTGTATTTTTGTATGAATCACTATGATTAACATATTCGTAGAGCCAATAAAAATGTCACGTTACATTGAAAAATTAATTACGCCTGTGTGGTAACTAAATCTGTTCTTATTATTTAATTTACTCAGGAAGAAAGCCTAAAAAATGCAAATCTTAATAAATTTGTTTCCAATATTTTTTTTATTTTTGATTTGGTATTTTTTTTTAATTTTTTCTTTTGGCAAAATATACATTTTGACAAAAAGTCAAGAAGATTTGAATTTTTTATGCTTCTGTTTAGAAGTCAAATATATAATTACAACCGAATTAGTTACATTTTCATTCCCTTCCGATGGAGAAGTTACATAGGTGAACTTGCGAGGGGTCCAAATTATGCACAATTTTTTAACGAGTAAAATTATGGTATAATGTTTGTCTGTATTTCGTCCAAATATTAAATTTTTAGTTGGAAGACTACCAGCTACTTTTTATTTTAAAATGCGAAAAAAAATTATACGCTTGATAATTTTATCTCAAAAAATGCATAGTATGTGTCAAAAATATCTCTAATTATTTTGGTAAGTATTTTCATTTTGGCCGAAAATTTATTCCGTTTAAATGCTTGTCCGTTATATCTGACGGCATCCAATTTTAAAATTCGAAATTGCCTAAAAATAAAACAAAAAAACGTTAAACGGATAAATGATTTGCGAACATTGATAAAAGGGTATTTTTTTATTACTTTTTGTGTACAAAGAGTATTATTTTGATTTGCTTAACGCTGCGCGTTTTTTGCGTAAAAACCATGGATTTAATAAAAAGTGGTTCAATATAGTATTTATTTAACTGAAAACTTTGAAGTGATATTAAACTACACTATTATTAAAAAATACTAATGACAGTTAACAAAAAAAGTCAAATACTGAGCACCGCAGCGGCACATATTTTGATAATATTTACCTTAAATAGTACCTGGTGTTGGGATTTTGACAAAATTTTAGTTTTGAGAAAAATGAAACAAATTTTAATCATGACTCAAATTAAACAAACATATTTAAAAAATTATTTTGTCATTCAGACCTAGTTCAGCTGGAGGTCTCGATTCTCTAAGACCACAACATCTTAAAGACTTACCAGATGAAAACCTCGGTACTTACTCTTTCTTCAAATCTTCTTGAATCAATTTCTTTTTGGTAGATATTTAATTATTAAAGGTTTGGTTCCATCTGTCTTTTCTCCAATTTTCTTTGGAACTTCTTTAGTTGCTTTAAATAAAAAAGATGGCGGTATAAGAACAATAGCCATAGGTTTAGTTTTGCAAAGATTAGCCGCAAAAATTGTTTGTTGAATTTTGAATTTTAAAAATATTTATCTTTTTGGTTGTCCTTTTTCCGTGGTTGAAACGGAAACACTTTTAAATAATAAAATGCAAAATTTTTCAAAAAAACTTGGCAAAATAAACAGGATAACCTACATTTTACGTTGTGCTCCTTGCTGAAAAATATCAGAAACAATTGATTTAATTTTAAAATCTTTTTTAGAATGTATCACAAATTGCAGTAACATTCGGTGGATTAGGCATTCGTCATTCTTCTTCAACATATTTTTCAGCTTTTTTGGGTTCTATTACTAATTTTCCTTCCATGTTACCTTATGTCCTCACGACAGGATTTTTTTCTGACCTAGATTAAAATCTAGAAGCAATTGATCGTACCAAAAATTTAAAAAATATTTCAGATTTTTCCAAATTTAAAAGTCAAAAAGATTTTGATTTAGAATTATGCAAAGTTTCTATTAAAAACATGATTTTGAAAGCAAATTCATATGTAGAGAATGCCAGACTTCTCGCATTTCAAGAAGAGGAAAGTAGTGCTTCGTTGAATGCTAGATAATTCCACACTAGATAATTTATTAGATGATGCAACATTCAAAATATCAATATCTGTTCGATTTGGTCAACCTTTGTGCGTGCCACACATTTGCATTTGCAACAATCAAGGTAAGAAATTTGGGCTTTATGCCCTGAGTTGCCAAAAAAGTGCAGGAAGAGTGGCACGTTAAGGTTGATTAACGATATAATAAAACACTTACATCTGCGGACATTCCATCCATACTTGAATCACCGGGTATTTGCAGATATTAAGGCAAAACGTGTCGATGGAATGTCTTTATTGGCCTGAAAGAATGATAAAGCATTGATATTGCAATTCGGTAGTTGGTCTGTTTTCAGTAAATGTCCATATTTCATATTTCCTTTTCAGACATCATTATCCCCATTCATCGTCCCTTAATCCTTGTTACGCTCGTACCGAGGAGGTCCAACAAGACCGAAACTATACGAGCTACTAATATCCCCGTTTTGAGGAATTGCCCGCAAGCTTGTTGTTTTTTCATTAAAAGTGTAGTTTAAAGGGGCCTACAGACACGCGAGCATTTCTTGAGATTAGTACGCGAACTAATCTCTGCATACATGTACGTTTGGTGGAATTGCCTACACACACGAAGACAAAATTAAACGTTCTAAACATAAACACGATATTATCAATGCGTTTTGCCTAGACACCGAGAGATTTGAGAACTAATCTTCGAGAGATATTTTAGGCGGATATTGTCCACACACGAAGAGATTAGTATGCGCAAACTTGTACGCGCGTACTAATCTCTGGAAATGTTCGCGTGTCTGTAGGCCCCTTAAAGGGGCCTACAGACACGCGAGCATTTCTTGAGATTAGTACGCGAACTAATCTCTAGAGATTAGTGCGCGAACTAATCTCTGGGAATCGCCTACACTCACGAAGATAAATCTAAACGCAGTTTGTTAATCAACTTGGCGACAATGAAAGACAGTGACTTAAATTTAATAGCAGTGGCGTGTGTGTGCATAATAAAAAAAAAACAAAACCTATTATTGAATAAACGAAAGCTCCGAAGTAAATGGGTAAAGAAATGGTTGTTGCAGCGTGGTCGATTTTCACATATATATTTACTAGAAGAACTTCGATTAGAACCGGATGATTTTCGAAATTATCTCCGAATGGATGAAGATAGCTATGTATTACTTTTAATTTTAGTAACACCACTAATTCAGAAACTAGACACGTGCATGAGGTCTGCCATATCACCGCATGAAAGATTATTAGTAACCCTGCGATACCTAGCCACTGGGAGGAGTTACGAAGATTTGAAATTTTCTAGTATAATCTCACCTCAGTCGCTAAGCAAAATAATTCCGGAGACCTGCAATGCTATTTTTCAAGTATTAAAGGATGAGTATATGAAGGTAATACTAAGGACAATGTTATTATTTAAGAGTTTTATTTATTTTAAATAACTAAACATAACAAAGTTCTAAGGAAAAGGATACATAGTAATATTATTAGAGATTTTTATATTGTTTAACTAAACATATTACCTACTAAGGAAAATAAAAATAGTAATGTTATTATTAGACTAAACTTAACAAATACTAAGAAAAATAAAATACATTCAGTTAGTATTAGTTGGGTTGAAAGTTAGTTAAAAAGGTGGAAATGTCATTTGCTTCGCCCACTTCGTTGTCTGACATATGTATGGTGATTTGATCGTTATTCTGAGTTAGCAACTGAGTAGTAGGTATGCGGTAGGGTTGCATGTTTGGTGTTCGGTTTTTTCAGTTTTTCAGATTTTAAGGTAGCAATCTTTTAGAAACTGTATTTTTCTCTTTAGTGTTCTCTAAGTGATTTTTTGTTTCATTATTTTTTTCATACTTTTTAACCATCCAATTAACAAGATAAAAAAAACCCTGAATAAAAACTAAAATTTAGGTAAGTACATAAAAATTATTTAATTTACTTTTTTTTTAGTTTCCTACAACAGAGGATGAATAGAAAATAATTGCAGATAATTTTGAAATGAAATGTAATTTCCCGAACTGTTTGGGGGCCGTTGATGGCAAACATGTTAATATACTTCCTCCAGCTGGAAGTGGTTCATACTTCTATAACTATAAAGGAGCACACAGTTTAGTACTCATGGCTATAGTGAACGCAAATTATGAGTTTATTATGGTTGACTTAGGGGTAAATGGTCGAACATCTGACGGAGGAGTTATTGAGCACACTACATTTTACAAGAAACTTAAAGATGGGACTTTATCTTTACCACACACCACAAAACCTAAATGCAGTAAAAATATGATACCATTCGTTTTCATAGGCAACGAAGAATTTTCCTTGCGCTGCGACTTTTTGAAACCATTTTCTCAGAAAAAACTCAATCATGACCGAAAAATTTTTAATTACCGACTCTCACGAGCAAGATGTAGAGTTGAAAATACTTTTGGCATATTGAGTGCCCGTTTCAGAATATTTCATGGAGCGATTTCCATTAGTTTAGAAGGAATTGAAAAAGCAGTCATGGCCTCCTGCGTATTACATAACTATTTAAGACGAAAGTGTGGAACTGCATATGTATCAGAAGATAAACTTTATAGTGAAAATGTACAAAATGGTACAATACATTTAGGATTAGAAACTACTGGAATGACGAGACTGCAGCGTGGTTACATCCGAAGAAGTAACAATGATGCAAAAGAAGTTAGAATACTATTTACAAATTATTTCTGTCATGAAAGTACTTTACCCTGCCAAGAAAAAATGATACAGTAATTTAACAGATCACAAAAACCGAGGGGGAAACCACAGCGAGAGTCTGGTGTACAGGCTCTGTTTATTGCGTGTAATCTTCGGGCAATCCGTGTAATCTTTGTAAAATCTGCGAAGTCTTGTGCAAAATTTTGTATTTTAAAAATATTGTTTACAGCTTTCGCCTAAATTGTCAATTTTTTCCATGCACGTCAAAAAATTTTTTTATACGACTGTCTTGTAAAAGGGGGTTTTGCACGGAAAACACGATCTGAAAATGGTATTTTGCGCACGCTGTGTGCAAAACGTTTTGCACAGGCTTATGTCATTTTTGCGCACGCCTATGTCATTTCTGCATGCGGGTCTCCCGTTATTGTGATTTTTGTTGTTGTCACCCATCAATATAAGTTGGCTTAATTCCGTAGCAACCGTCACTGCTCGTATGTTTTGTTGATTAGATACGTCAAAAATTTGTTGAATTTTTAAAGTTTTGTTGTAAGATGTCGGAAATAAAAACAAGTTAAATTAAAATGTGATTTTTCTTTCTTTATTAGCAGTCGTATAAAAAATATTGTCAAAAACTCGTTTGAAAACCTCTTTGCACACTCCCTCGACTTGTAGACCTCGCCTTCGGCGCGGTCTACCAAACTGTCTCGATCGTGTGCAAAGAGTCGTTTTCAAACCTTGTTGTTTAAATAACTATTTAATGGTAGTTGTAAAAACTATAATTTTCTAACAAAGCCTATAAACATTTGCAAAGATTCCGCATTTTCCACATAGATTACACAGATCTCCGAAAGTTTTGCATGGATTGCACGTGAATATACGGATTAATCGGATTATACCGATTAAATTATATATCTATTATTCCTAAAACTTGCACTAAATAGAGCCAAAACTTTGTATTTAACAAAGTACAATATTTTTCCTGGGAGCATGGAAATTAAAATTATCTCTTTCTACTCTTTTTAATATTTGTACTAAATTCATAACTCGTGTAATCTTTGGACAATCCGTGTAATGTTTGTCTATAATGTAATGACATAACGGCTGGGCAAAAAAAAATTTTTTTTTTTGATTGATTTTAATGGGGTAAACTGCACTTGGCAGAGAATTAATCAGTTTTGTCTTAATATATTTTTTTTTCCGCCATCTCAAAATACAAGATGGTGTACGAAATTAAATTGTACCCTTCAAAGATGCTCGTTTATTCTTGTGTTTTAATTATTTCTTAAATTCAGTAAAAAAGTAAATAATTTTTTTTTATTATAACTTTTGAACTATATAATCGATTTCAATGGGACAAATTGTACTTGGAAGAAAGTTAATCAGAGTTTTGACAAAATATGTTTTTTCGTCCGCCATCTCAAAATCCAAGATGCCTGACAAAATTAAAATGTACCTTTCAAAGATGCTCGTTTATTGTTGTGTCGCGGACATGTTTTAATTATTTGTTTAAAATTAGTTAAAAAGCTGCATTCTTGCCTCGCACAATAAGGTACGAATTAGCAAAATCGGTTCAGTGGTTCTAAAAAGAACTTCAAGTTCAACCATTATTTTGAATATTATACGATTTTCTTTCCAATCATGTCTGCATTTATTTCCTTATAAATTTATTACTACTGATATTGATGAAATAAAAAAAATCCTGGTGAAAATCGATTGCGTTTTAAAGATGATGATTATAATGTTTCGCCATCTTAAAATTTAAGATGGCGAACAAAATCATACTTGTTTTTGTTTTAATTTATAGAAAACCAGTACTTTTCCCCCGCACAAAATCTATTTTTGTTTCAGCCATTGTTTTACAAATTATACGATTGCATTGCCGATCCTGTCTGCATTCATTTCCTTATAAACTCATTATTACCGAACCGATCTTAGTAAAATTAACAAAATTATGGTGAGAATTGATTATTCTTTGACGATTATAATCGAAATTTGCCGCCATCTTAGAAGTTAAGATGTCGGACAGAATGATAATTGACCCTTCAAAGAGGCACGTTTATTCTTATTTCCGAAAATGTTTTAGTTTTTTTTTTAATTCTGCCCGACATCTTAAATTCTAAGATGGCGCCAAATTTTGATTATAATCTTTAAATTCTCACCATGATTTTTTTATTTCACTGAAATCGGTTTAGCAACAACGAATTTATAAGGAAATGAATGCCGACAGGATTGGCAATGCAATCGTATAATCTGTAAAACAATGGTTGAAACAAAAATAGATTTTTTGAAACCATTACACCGATTTCACTAATTTGTACCTTGTTGTGTGAGGGAAAAGTAGTGTTTTTCTATAAATTAAAAAAAGTAAAACATTTTTGGAAAATAAGTATAAACACGCCATTTTAAAGAATCAAGAATGATTTTGTCCACCATCTTAAATTTTAAGATGGCGATCATGATCTTTAACAAGAAATCAATTCTAACCAGGATGTTTTTATTGCATTAAAATCGGTTCAGTAGTAGGTAATGAATTTATAAGGTAATAAAGGCAGATATGGTTGGCAAGGCCATTGTATAATATGCAAAACAATTGTTGAAACAAAAATATTTTTTAGAACCACTGAACTGATTTTGCTGATTCATAACTTGTTGTGCGTGGCAAGAACGCAGCTTTTTAACTAATTTAAAACAAATAATTAAAAAATTCGCGACACAAGAATAAACGAGCATCTTCGAAGGGTACATTTTAATTTTGTTAGGCATCTTGGATTTTGAGATGGCGGACGAAAAAACATATTTTGTCAAAACTCTGAAGTACAGTTTGTCCCATTGAAATCGATTATATAGTTCAAAAGTAATCCGTGTAATCTTACTTATTGTGTAATCTGGTGTACGTACAGATTTTGGTTGCGGTTTCCCGCTTAACAAAAACACCCTGTATTATACTTATATGTCTTATTAATAAAATATCGCAATGTTACTTTAAAAATAGTTTATTTATTTACCTCTTCTCTATCCGAATCAGAATGTATATTCTCCTGGCCATCGTTTGGTACGTTTGATACAGACGATCTGGGCATCTCTTGATCTTTTAAAAAAAGCAACAAATCTTAGTACCATAAATGTGGCGTATATATATCATCACGTCCAGCTCCTGATTTTTTCGAGTCTTGAACTTTTTTTGCTTCTCTGCGAAATCCAGCACGTAGACTATTTATTTTGGTGTTTACTGTTTCTTTTGTAGCCGTCTGTTCTATTTCTTTCCACTTTTCCACCAATATTTTATAGGCATCGTTTTTTTTATTTCTGTTCATGTAGTCTTTAGATTTAGTTTTCCATAAACAAGGATAAGATTTAAAAAGCTCAATGAACTCTATTAAAAATTCTTTTGAATAAGTTCTCCTCTCAGCTGCCATGGTTTATGTTTACGCAAAATTAAACCTAAACTGAAACACGGACCGCACTGATATTATCGATGTATTTTGCATACACACCGAGAGATTAGTACGCGGACATCGTGCGCGCGAACAAATCTTCGAGAGATATTTTAGGTGGATATTGTCTACACACGAAGAGATTAGTATGCGCAAACTTGTACGCGCGTACTAATCTCTCGAAATGTTCGCGTGTCTGTAGGCCCCTTAAGACTCTTTTTTTGGGTACTAAATCAATATTTTGTTTGTTAGTTTTCTTTTTGAATATTTTTGATTCTTTCCCACTCAGGGCGCAACTAGCCAAGCCATTTTCGCGGAGCTTGAGCCTTAATACGGAGAGAATAGTAGAGAATACTACTACGGACGGACCATAAATGGCTTAGCAGACCATAAAACAGCGGCGTACGCAGAAATTAATCCTGGGGTGGGCTTGAGGAATAAATCCGAAGAGATGAATCTTGGTGGGGCTTGAACGCAGATCGATACATTTTAATATTGATTTTTGGGAAACATTCTTGTTTTAGGGGTCAGTATGTAGTGGTTTTGGCTTTAGCCCCTAAACCCCCCCTGCGTACGTCACTGCCTAAGATAAAGGAAAGAATTGCAATATAAAAAACTACTGGAAATAAAATTGCCAAATTGTGGCAAAGGCGAAATATTTAGAAAATGAATTATTATTTTTGTAAGAAATATTTGGAGATAAAACGAAAAACGTAGCGCCGGAGGCGTAGATTTCTGAACAATTAAGTTGTTTTCAGCAAAAATGGCTCCGCATAAGAAAATGTTTGTAATATAAAAAAAAACTACTAGGAAATTAAAAACAATTGCAAGCAGGCAAAAATGTTGTAAAATACAAATAATTTTCGGAAAGACTTGCATTGTGGCACACATTTTGCAGAATGACGAAAATAATGACGTCGCAACATTTTCAGCAAAAATTGTAACAAATGAAAAAGTTTTGTATAGTTTCAAAAGAGCCGAGTCGAGAATTTTCACTGACTTATTGTAGAGTCTGTTTGCCCTGATGAATTATGCTCATTCGTTTAAGGAGGCCAATTTTGCGCTCGAGGGGGACAAATATCGAGGGCTTAGAGCAACAATCACGTGTAACCAGTGTGTGTATTCATTTGAGTTACGTGATTGTTGCTCTAAGCCCTCGATTTAATAGTCAAGTTTGAAATAGGCCGTTTCCAGCTCCAGCTTGCCTATTTGTGATACAATATTCTGTGATACGTCAAAATGTTCATAATAAATCCTAGAATACAAATTTCTATGATGGAGATCAGGCATATGGTGCAAAACAACTCTGCACCCCCTCCAAGGGAGTGGGGGTGGCGTTTAAAAAAATAAAAACTTGGCTTAATTTTACTTTGGTTTTTTTTTAATCCACTATTTTTCAGCATTGTCGGACATAAATTAACCATACACCCCCACATAGAGGGCTCAGCAACCCCCAATTTGATTCCAAAAACGTAATTTTTTTATTTATTTTTTTAACTTCTGCAAAAGCCACCCTTGAGACATGGATGCTGATAAAATTCAGTGGGTCCATTCAAAAATACAGGATTAGAGCTTTACTTTGGTGTATCGTGTACCTATATGGTCCTAGAAATAACACCTCTACACCTACAGGGCACAGGGTTTCGAATTAGCGGTAGTTTCTTAAAGGTAATGTGATTTTTTTTATTTAATAATTTTTTGTCAAAAACCAAAAGTTTTTTCAAAAACCTTGTTAAGACCAATCTTGTGAAGATTAAAACTACCAATAAAAACCTATGTAAACTAGCTTCCTAGTTTAAATATGTAGCTGTCCAGGGCAGCTTTAATTTGTGACTTTGGGAAAAATCGATATTTTCGTTATATAAGACACTTTCTGGACAACCAGTATGAGATACGTCAAAATTGGTTACATTTCTTATAGCCCATAAAATTTTCAATCGACTAATTTATGACATCGCAACATACCAGTATTAATACGACTAAGAGCAGAACTTACACTTGCATTTTTGAAGTCAAAGCAAAGTTTTTTGTTTGGCCTAAACGTATTAGTGCGTCTTATAGCCTGATCAATTGTCTTTCAAACGGTGTACTTAGAACCTATTTAGCTTAGATAGATATAGATGTGTTTAAATTTATCCTGCGCGGTAACCACCAGGCGGCTGCATCACATGCCAAGTGTTGCGTAGGTATACTTTTGAAGGCGATGCGACGCTAACAGCCGATCGTTTGAGTACCTACTGGTTGGACAGACTGTTTAGGGGCAGACCCTTTGAGCGCCAATTATTTGGACTTTGATCACTTGGGCTCTAAATGTTTGGGCGCACTTTTTTTGCAACGACTGTTTGGATGCCTGCTGTTGTAAACAACAAAAAATAATAATGCTTTGACACCCATTTTTTTTGCGGAGATTGTAGGGGCGCCTGTTGTTTTGGTTTAGTTAAGGACACTTACGGTTTAGACGCAGAGCAATTTGAGCGCCTAATCCTTTGGGCACCGACCATGTGGGCGCTGAACTTTTGGCAATAGCCGTAGACAAAAAAAAAAGAATAATGCCTTGACACTCACTCTTTTTGCGACGACTGTTTGGATGCCTTCTGTTTTGATGTGGTTGGCGCTCAAACCTTCAGCGCCCAATTGATTATTGCCCAAATTGTCGGCGCCAATACAGCAGGCGTCCAAACTGTCGTCTCAAAAGATTGGGTGTCAAGGCATTATTTTTTTTTGTTTACTACTATTGCACAAAGGTTCAATGGTCATCTTTCAATTAATCAGGGCTCTAATCGATTGCTGCGTCATATATTACAGTCATACTGGAAATTCCACGGGCTATGAAAAATGTTATAACCGATTTTAATGTATTATATTCGTTGTCCATAAATCTGTGTTTTATATATACTTTATATTTTTTTTGTAGGCAGTTTCAATTCCCACAAGAATGTTATCTATAAGTTTTTTGAAAAAACTTACAGTTTTTGAGCAAAACTTGTTTAGTTGAAAAAATCACTTTACTTTTATGAAACTACCCCTAATTTGACACCTGTAGGGAAGTTATTTATAGGACGATATAGATAAGCGATTAAACAAATGTAAGCTCTAATCCTGTAAATTTAAATGCGCCTACTAGATTTTACCAGCATCTATTTCTCAAGGGTGTCTTGTGCTAAAATTAAAAAAATCATATTTTTGGACTTAATTTAGGGGTTCCGGATCCCCTATGGGAGGTAGATGGTTAGATTATGTTCGAAATTACTCAAAAATAGTGGAATAAATATACCAAATTGAAACTAACCCGAGTTTTTATTTTTTTGATAAGACGCCATCCCTCACCTGCTGGGAGGGGGTGCAAAGTGATTACACTCTAACAATTACATTTTATTTGCTGAATTCCAACTGAACTACATATATTCAAATATGCATACCTAGGTATGCCTTATTATATAACATAGGAGCTCTCTGCTTACAAATCTTTAAGTTTGTCTTTTCATACCTTAGTTTCTACTGCACCACATAATTTACCTTACCTTTTTAATTGCAGTTTTTCAGAGAATGGCCATTTAAAAATGTTAAAATTTGATTGCTCTGTAGGTAGTTACCTGAGGCGGCTACCTTATTGGCTCACCTCTTTTCCATGCCGCTGATTAATAGGGAATAAACTGTCGATAAGGCAAAAAAAGAAAGGAAATGAAATTCTCAAATCCAGACACCTAACAATCACATTTTTATTTTTGAATTTTTCTGATTTATTTCTTTGAGGAAAGTTTGAGTATCTGTTGGGATAGACGGCTTTTTACGGTTTTTTCATGCTTGCCAATAAAGCAGTTCCATAGCATTGACGCTGAGTCTAAAAAGAGTCCGAATTTTCAGCTAAGAAGCGTAAACTGGCTAAAGTTCAGTTTATCATAAAATTCATAAAACAAAAAATTTTCGTGGCTAAGCGGGTATTCAAAGATTTTGTTTCCCTTGAATTTTTCTGTGAGCAGCTCGAAAGCTGAATACCCACAGGGGTCAAAAATCTAATGGATATCTAAATGTTGACAGTTACCTGTTTCGTCCCTACAGGAGCGTGCCAAACGGTGAGGCAACGAGGCAGTCGCATTCACAAGGCCACTAAATTCTAATCTTTTCAAAATTTTGCCGCTCTCTAAAAAATTAAATATTCTGCTATTAAAAAGATAATGTAAATTATGTGGGTGCTGAAGAATCTGAGGTATGAGAATCTGATAGATGAGTTGGCAGAAGACAAGTTAGAGGTTCCCAAAATTTTTCGGCAATAACTTTGCATGTGTTTAGGTATTTATGTTAGTTAATTGCACTAAAGTTTTTGAAAAATTAAGTTGATTCTCCAGAGGTGTTTTTGTGTGCAGATTGTTCCTATGTTATATAATAGGCATACCTAGGTATATATATTTGACTGACTCTACATATAGGTCAGTAGAAATTTCCAAATCCGCTCTTTTAAAACTTTGGAAAACTTTTTTGCGGAGCCTTATTTTATTTTTCTAATATTTTCGGTTTCCATTACTTTTTCAAAAAAAATATTGTACCGTGGCGCCGATTCCTTTAAAAATAATTCAATTTACTCTAATTTTCATCATACCTGCAAAACGTTTTCTGCAACGCTCCATTTGTATCGAAATGTGTTTGAAGTTAGAACATTTGTGCCTGCCGCGTAATTGTTTTCAATTTTCCAATAGTTTTTTTTTATATTGCAAACATTTTCTTCTGTGGCGCCAGTTTACCCGAACAAACAAAAATTTTCGTCGTTATATCTGCAAAATATTTTCTTCCACGCAATTTTTTCCAGAAAAGAATTAATTTTTGTGAAATTTCCGCCTGAGGCGCCTATTTTTATTAGTTCTTTTATATGGCAATACTTACCCCCATCTTAGGAAACCTTGGCAACACGTCAACAAGACAGCTTCAATACTTGTTTACATTTCAATTTCGTCCAATTTGACATGTTTATTTATAAATTTAATTTAATTTTTTGAGAAAAAAGGTACTCATAGGTAAAATATTGTACCTAACACATGCGGAAAGTCTCTTTAACACCCTTGACGACTTGACCGAACTCCGATCCGCGACGCGTCGTTCGGTTCATGCCGTCACGAGCGGTAAAGTATTACTTTCCACACTTGTTAGGTAAATAACTATAGCCAGAGCGTAGGTCTTCTCAAAGTTTCATGTGTTGTATATACATAGAAAATTGCTGGTTAATATTCGAAGGTTGTATACTGGATTTTAGCGGCTGCTTTTAATCTCCGAAGGATTAAAAAGTATCATTTTAGTACCTTAAAGGATTAAAAGTACACTTTTGATCTCTAAAGTGCATAAAACGGATTTAGTTTCTAGGGCAAGAAAAAAAATTCACAAGATATTTGTTTTTAAATGAGGGGCAGCAATTTTTCCGTTTGCCTCAAGCAACCAAAAAGTTAGCCACGCCTCTGGTCCGTAGGGACTCATCGGAACCCCGCATGGTCAATGTGAAACCCTTGTAAAACTAGATAGACGCCAGGGACAGATGAAACTTTTATCTGTTCATCTGTCCCCGGTGACGGCTTATAAATCTTATCTTACAATATTTATGAGAGAGATAAAAGAGTTAATGCCTGCGAAACCGTATGCTTTTAACAAGTGGCGAGATCTACCAAATACAAAAGAACTCGCAGAACCCATAACCGTGACATAACGTGCTTCTCAGGTCGGGTTAATACTTATTGCATTTTTACCTCCTCCGCGACGTTATATGTCGACCAGCGAAGTTATATGCCAAAATATTTCTAGGGGACAGCTAGGAAAGATATATTTTAGACCAAAACGGTTTTAGGCGAAAAAGTATTCGTCGAACTTTTTTTATTTACGAGAAACGTTATTAGTCACACGCTTCTCTACAATCTGTCTTCATTGATTACAGGTCTTTAATCATAGTTCAGTTGAAATGTATGCCAGTAAAATTTGAATGGTGTCATATCACAGGTCATACAGGGGCTCAATTAGGGGGTGACTTACTTTTTCATTTGAGATCATTTTTCCCGAATATGTTTAGCCTGTGGCACCTTTTTTATATATATTAATTCATTTTTCTGAAAGTTTTGCTTGTCCCCATTTCTTTTTCCATTTTACCAAATATTTTCCACTGTAGCGCCAATTTCTTATTTTTTTTATTTTTCTTTAATTTTCGTATGCGGCGACAATATTTTCGTCATGACTGCAAAATGTTTTCCACAGCGCGATTCTTTTTAAAATGTATTTTACAACATTTTGGCCCGCCATGCCATTGTTTTCAATTTTTCAGTAGTTTTCCAAACATTTTCTTCTACATCTTTCTTGTTTAGAAATTTTCGCTTGCTGCGATATATTCTTCGTTATGTCAACAAGAAAATTTCCGCAGCGCGATTTCTTCCGAAAAATAATTAATTTTTCTAGTAGTTTTTTTAATATGCAATCGTTTTTTTTTATCTTAGGGTATGTTAATTGATCTCACAGCCCCTTTTTTAGTAGTATTTTTTGCATTCTCTAGGTATTAGGCCTGGAGCTCAAGCTCCTCCAAAATCGCCCCTGCAAACTTAGGCCGATAACTTCGCCGACAACGATAACTTTAACAATATTCGACAGTCCGAAACAGGCTTTTGGTACCAGTTTTTGTCGACATCGACAGTCCGGTTATTTGTCGTTTGGTACCCAAGACCATTAAAATCGACACAAAGAGATTTTTTTTGTGATGAAAACACTTAATTTGCAGTGTTAATATTTAAGTTTGTGGTCAAATGTACCGGGTGGGCCATAAAAACCGGGCAATTTTTTTTCATTATAACTTTTGAACCATACCATCGATTTTAATGGGACAAACTGCACTTGACAGACAATTATTCAGAGTTTTGACCAAATATATTTTTTGTCCGCCATCTGAAAATATAAGATGGCGGACGAAATTAAATTGTACCCCTCAAATATGCTGGTTTATTCTTTTGTTGCGAACATGTTTTAATTAGTTCTTTGAATCAATAAAGAAGCTGCATTCTTGCCACGCACAACAGGGTACGAATCAGCGAAATCGGTTTAATAATTCTAAAAAATATATTTTTGTTTCAACCATTGTTTTGAACATTATACAATTGCTTTGCCAATCATGTCTGCACTTATGTCCTGGTAAGAATTGATTGATTTTTAAAGATCACAATCAAAATTTATCGCCGTCTTAAAATTTAGGATGGCGGACAGAATCATACCTAATTCTGCAAAATGGCGTGTTTATCCTTATTTTCTGAAAATGTTTTGGTTTTTTTCTAATCTATAGAAAAGCACTACTTTTCTGCCGCCTAACAAGGTACAAAGTAATAAAACAGGTTACGTGGTTCTCACAAAATCTGATTTTGTTTTAACCATTCTTTTACAAATTATTCGATTGCATTGCCAATCCTGTCTGCATTCAGTTCTTTATAAATGCATTATTACTGAGCCGATTTTAGTGAAATAAAAACGTCATGGCGCCAACTCATTGATTTTTAAAGTTTTGCAATCGTAGAATCTGTAAAACAATGATTGAAACATAAATAGATTTTTTATAAATAAATAACTTAAAACTGTCTGTAGATGCATTACCGTGTTAAATACGTATCAATATTTAAATATTATAAAAAGCACAAGATATATTAGAACCCGTTTTCAATTACACATCCTCCAAAACAAATGAAGATCGGTTTAATCATCGCTAACTTGTCTAAAAAAATTAACATATAAAATATAGCGGACAGCTGACACTGACTTACATCGTCTCCTAGGGACGTTTGGAGGTTTAAATATGGCTGCAATTTTTAAACCAAAATATTATATTCTTTTTGTTTATTTCTTCTTTCTTAACCTTTGTATGGAAATAATGTCTTTGTTACAACGAAAACAGATGACCCATATCGCAAGGTATTTATGAACAATTTATATAAATATTAAGAACTATTGCATTCACGGGAAAAATAAGTTAAACCTCCAACCAAAATCTAGATTTGTAGACCTAGGATTGTAGCACTGTAGATTCTTTAGTAAATACTGGTGTTTGACTTTTCCAACAACGCTCAAGAGAAGGAAAGTGGAAATTTGTTTTGTAAGCTAACACGTAGTCCATTAAAAAAACGGGATATTTCTTTTTCTTTTAATTTTCCATATTTACTGTGATAAATGCTGATGGACCATTAGTCATTGATAAAACACTAATGTGATTTTTGGGCTCCTAAAGAAGGCCGCTTAAGGATCAGGGATATCGGTAAATCGGCGACTCCCGTCTTTTTTAACTTTCCAGTCAGTGACTTGGCAATTTAAACCAGCCATATGTTCCTGTTCCATAGCCATTATTCACGCTCGAATGAAATGGGAACAAAAGCCACTGTTTTATGGCTCAATGCGATGGAGAAATACATTGTTTATGCACAGAGAAATATTTTTTTTTTCTAAAATAACAGTGGATACGATCTAAAGATTTCTAGATCTAGTCAAGAACTGATTTCAATAGTCCTTGATTCAGTGGCGTACGCGCGGTGAGCGAGGGCTTGGGTTCTGATGCCCCCCCAGAGCCACTCAATATTGACCCCTATTAATTTTCTCCAAAAATCAAGATCAAAATGTATTGATCTGTGCTTAAGCCCCTTAGGATCCATCTCTGCATGTCGATCCCCCCTCATATTTATTTCCAGGTACGCCACTATTTGATCTAGTATAGCTAATATTCCATTATCCAGGGGCCACTGCAGTCGCTGTAGTGTACTTAGTGCACTGTAGCGGCGCCGACGCACTGTAGAACGAGCCAATGTTAAATATTGGCCATCGCCTGATAAATAAAATTGGGAATTAAAATGTTTTGTAAAGTTTAATTACCTCAAATCAAAAAAATGTGTTCGGTTCTGTATCAGTGAAAGGTTTGAATTGAAGATATTTTATTGCCTAATTATTCAACTTATTTTTCCTGAAAAAGCCTAATTTAATACAAAGCGCAAAAATTAATTCTAAAAAAAGTTCTTGCAATATATATTTAGTGCAAAGGTTTGTTTTTATTTCCAAATAAAAATATGTATATTACCACAGTTTGAAAAAAATGTGAAAATATTTTTGTAAAAATAAATAGTTAATGTAGAGAAATAAAAAAAAAAGTTTAAAAAAAGGCCAAGCCATAATACATGTCATAAGGTAGAGTCTTTCTAACGGGACTATTTGCCGCGGGCCGATTCGCGAGAATTTTTGTTTAATTTTTATTTTAATCTAACGTAACTTATTTTTTCTTAAATTATAACTCTTGTTGGGAGATCAAAATCTGTGTTAACCCTAACCGTGGTCAATTGATCGCAAACATATCCTAACTGGTGTCTAGACCATCAATATTTTGCAAAAAATAAAAAATTTGCAAAATTATATGTGAAAATAATAGTTTTTTAAGAAGTATTTTTTTCAAAAACTAATTTATAAAAAAATTATGTAAAGAAAGGCGCAATTATTTCGCGGCCAGTCCACAAAATATCGCGGTTATGGGCCAGTCTGATTAATATAACATGATAAGACAGTAGTTTTGTAACTTATTCATGTTATCTTGCTTTTTAGTTGCGTTATAATTTACCGCGAATTTTTAATATTGATCTTGATAATTAATTGCGTCAGTAGTATTATTGAAAGCAATTTTACCAGTTGTCTTTGGAAGGTAAAATCAAAATGAAAGAACTGGGTAGGCCCTTACCGGATCTAACCCTAACTCAATTTAGTCAAAAAAGTCGTCATTTTTTTACAGACATCTATAAGAAAAATAACTGGATTTGCAGGTGTGATTTAGCTAACCTGTTGTACTATTTCCCGTGTTTGTTATTTTATAATGCGGCATCAAGAATTAAACCTTATTGGGCATGAACGGGTGTGAAAGCTTTGCACCATCGTTCTGAGAAATTAAGAAAACATGAATCTTCCAGAGACAGCGGCGTAGCGTGCCCGAAAGGGCGGGGGGGGGGGGGGCGACAGCTAAAAAGGGCGCCTCTGAAAACAAAACTAAAAAAAATCTTGGGACCAAAAAAAAAAAAAAGAAAAAGGTCATTGTGAGGAGGCGGCCGACAGGTCAAAAGGGCGCCTCTCACAAATCTTGCGACCAAAAAACAAAAAGGTCTTCATGTCGTTAGTTTCCTTTGGCGCCCACTCAATTGGTCGTTGCCGGCCCGACTTAATAAAGCTGAGAGCGCTTCGGCCACCAATGGAGCGCCACTACCCTCGGGGCGGGGGGGCGAAGAACCCCCCGCGCCCCCCCCCCCCCCACGCTACGCCGCTGTCCAGAGAACATAGAATAGGGTATTTGACAAGTTTTAGAAAAGAGTTTAGAATGATACATAGATCCCTAATTTGCTACGCAAAATTATTAAAATAGTATATTTTATCATGACTACATTTAAAATCAAGTTTTCTAATTTCCGATTTGAATTACCGCTAAAACGCTCATTTCTGGCATGGCGTTGCAATGACGTCACAGCGCAGTAAACTCGCGGACAGATACACGGCATTCAAGTGTTTATTTGTTTTTGGTCTGTGTTTTTACTGTTTTTTTATGAAAAAAAAATGTCCTATAAGTGGTGTGTAGTGCCTCAGTGTTCGAATACTAGCATAAAAACACCTGGAAAACTATTTACTCATGTGCCTACAGCAGTAAATGAACGGAAAAAGTGGCTAGAACTTGCTTAAAGAGACCCAAGGGCCTTATCTAATACATCTTAACTTTACACAGCGAGAACAAAAAGTGTGGCTCAAAGAAATCGAGCATCATACACTTAAATACCCAATCTATTGAAACAAGCTTAGATGCACTAAATGCTCTCATGCTTTCAGAGAAAAATGGCATAGCTATATGTTTAACGGAACATTGGAAAACAGAACAACAATTGAAGTCATATAACATAAAAGGCTTTCAATTAATATCATTTTACTGTAGGGACAAATCAATTGAACATTGTGGCACAGCAGTCTATGTCCGAGATTGCTTACCTGCAAAACCAAGGAATGACATAACTGCCTTGTCAGAAAAATCATCCTTTGAATGTGCAGCAACAGAACTTCGACTAAATGACAGAAAGTTGGTTATTTTGTCAATATACAGAACAATAAATCCAGAAGTTTTGATAAGTAAATTGGACTGCATTTTGTCTAAACTAACTACAGAGAAGTGTCACATATTTCTGGCTGGTGATTTTAATCTGAATATTGTGGGACAGGAGAGATGGCTAGGTATTTTTATGTCTTTTTTGAGTTCCCTTAATATAGTTCCATCTACTTTTGAATATACATGAATTGATGGGGATAAGAAATCATGTATTGATAATATTTACACAAATCTTGAAAGTTTTTCATCTGAAGTCTTTAATCCTCATACAAGCGATCATCATGCAATAAAAATATTGTTTGAGTGTGAAGCACTCAATAATTTTCAAATAAATAAAACAAAACAACGATTTTTTGGTAAACAAAATAAAAATATGTTCAAAAGCCATTTGTCAAAAATAAATTGGGAACCCCTTTTTAATATACCTTCAACTGATGTAGAAAGCCAGTAGAAATGCTTTTCTGACATCTTAAAACCACTGTTTCTTGAGTGTTTTCCTCTCAAAATATTAAAACCCTTTAAACAAAAACAGAAAACTTGGTATGAATCTTCTGACATCTTAAAAATTTAAAATCAAAACTGGATATTTTATATACATTAAATTCCACAGATCCAAGATATCGGAAATCCTATAGGTACAACAAACGTAAATATAACAGACTTATCTCAGAATCTCGCAGAGACTGTTTTCAACAAAGAATCAAAAACAGTGACAATAAAACAAAAGAATCTTGGCAAGTCATAAATGAAGTCACAGGTAAGTCAAAAAAATCAAGTGATATTAGGTTGCAGGGTGATCCAGAATCACTTTGTAATGAGATTAATCAATTTATGGCAAATGTTGCTTTAGATTCTGTATCAAAGATCCCTTTGGTGAACAACTTTAAAAGTGAAATCTCCCAAAATATAAATTCAATGTTTTTGTCTCCTGTCACTGAAAAAGAAATGTTTGAAATAATAAATAGCTTAAAAAACAAACATAGCTCTGGCTTTGACGAAATATCATCCAATCTGATAAAGTTTTGCTCTGAAGAACTATGCCGGCCACTTTGTTTTATAATAAATAATTCATTTAAAGAGGGTCTTTTTCCAGAATCCTTGAAGCTGGCAGTAGTAAAACCTTTATACAAGAAGGGAGATCCTACCAAAATTGAAATCTACAGGCCCATAAGCCTCCTTTCATCCTTTTCAAAAGTCTTTGAAGTTGCCATGAATAACCGATTAAAAAAGTTTTTTGCAATGCACAATCTCCTTAGTTCAACTCAACACGGGTTTTTAAAGGGAAGGTCAATCGAAACTGCAACATATGACTTTCTTGAAAAGATACTGGAGGGGATTGAGGGTAGAAACAAAGTCTTGGGAGCATTTCTAGACCTGTCAAAAGCTTTTGACTGTTTAAAACACAAAGATATCCTAGAAAAATTAGAATCCTATGGGATCAGGGGTCCAGCACTTAAATGGTTAGCTTCATATCTAACAGATCGAAGGCAAAGGGTGGGACTTAACAAGGAGGGGTCTTGGTATTTTTTGGAGGACATAAACGTGATCTTGGGCGTGCCACAGGGTAGCATCCTGGGGCCGTTTTTGTTCCTTATCTACATTAATGATCTGCCAAACTACATCAATTATGCTGATGATACCAATATCCTTTTCTGGGCAGAGACATTCGAGATTCTTTCTGAACGAGCGAGATTTGGTTTGGAGAGAGCTGAAAATTGTGTTTAGTGGAAACTGTCTTCTGTTAAATTGTGATAAGTCTGTGTTCGTCTGTTTTAGAACAATGCAATCAAAAGATGAATACCCAGAGACTTTCGGGTTGCTCTCGCGGGATGTCGAACTCTCTGAGAGTGTGACTTTTCTGGGCATGGATATAGATCAAAACTTGTCATGGGAAATTCACATAAAGCGAGTGTGCAAAAAACTAAATTCTGCATGTTACTCCCTAAGAGTTTTGAAAAAATATCTTAACCAAGACACTCTTTTGTCAGTGTATTATGCCAACTTCTATTCAACTCTAAGATATGGTTTGATTTTCTGGGGGGGCGCATCGGCTGTCTTGGTTGCAGAACCTTTTTTAATTCAGAAAAGGGTGATCCGCTTAATGTTGGGGATGAAAACAACAGAATCATGTAGGGGTAAGTTTATATTGTTAAATATTCTTACATTTTATGGTATATACATCTATGAATGTGTTAGGTTTTTATTTAAAAATTTTCAAAAATTCGAACATCTTGTTCCCAGACATTCATATCCTACTAGATTCTTGCAAATGAATGTTCCACTTCACAGACTGAGCATGACAGAGCGGAGCCCTGTTTATTCTTGTATAATACTTTTTAATAAATTACTCTTGACTATAAGGAGGGAAACAAATGTAAAAAAAATTAAAAAAATCTGTTTTAGATTATATTAAAAACATAGAGCCATATTCTCTTGAAGAACTTCTGGCTTTCTTTCCTGACTCAGCAGAATAGTGGTTTTATTTCTTTTTTTTAAATTATTTTTTATCAGTTTTTTATCCTGTTTTGTTTAAAATTAAATGTTTTTTAAAATAATTCTAGTACATATCTATCCAATAATTGACAAGTGATATAATGTACTTTTTATTCGTTATTATATTTTATTGATTAATATTTTTTTCTTACATTTTAATTAATATTAAGTAGGTCAAATTTTGCTTTGTAATAGGTATTGTTTTTAGTATTAGTATTAGTCGTTAGGATCATTATGCTGTTTTTGCTAATTTTTGACGCTGTTTGCTCAAATATGTTTGAAAATTTTATGCAAATAAAGAAATACTCTACTCTACTCTACTCATATTGTCTCACTCCGATAGCTCAAAAAATTGTGGTTTACCTAGTGGACTGTATTTAGACAAGTCCTTCGCTTTCATTTGAAGGGTATAGGAACGCACGCGAAATCGTACCTTTCTGAAGTGAAATTTAATTGAGACATAAAAATAATATTGGTATATGTTGACTATTTAAGAGCGAAATAATAGAAAAATATTAATGATGCGATCTTATAGGAGAGGGACTTACCGGTGATGTCTTGATCTCTTCCAACTGGTGCACCAGATTCGCCAGAAGTCTTCTATAGCGGTCCAGCACTCCCGAGTTTAAATGTTTGGAGTTTTAGAGGAATTTAATGGTTTTTAGAGTTCACCATTTTTTATAAACGCGTTGATCGTTCAAAATATTCCGATCGAGAGCGTGTGTGTATGGCGACTCACTTTTAGGTTCTCTTGTTTTTGCGGCGTGTTTCTTCGCCCTCTATAGGAAAATCGCATCACTTCTAATAAAAAGAATTTAGAATTCTAATTTTATTAAAAAGAATAAAAACGCGATTTAAATTAAAATATGCAGAGGGCGGTAGTAATATGAGGATTGAATTAAAATTAGAAATATATTATTAAATGCGTTTGGAATTTAAATATTAAACTATGCCAAATTGATAGTTTATAGCTAGTTTGTAAGTTTTAAATTTAACTTAACCTATTGAGTAAAACTACAACCCAATTATACCCAATTGTAACCCAAAATATGAGTTTTAAAAATAAAAATAAAATGTTCTGAAAAAATAATAAAAATTAGATTAAAAGAAAAAAAAGGTTTCTTGCGAAACCGAAACATACTGGCGGCCGAAAATGCTATGCATTTTCCAAGGGGCCAATAGGTAAAGGACACAGTTTAGAGATTGGTTTCTTTAACAAACTATCCTTGGTTTTGACAGAGGCTACTCGATTTATCCCATCCTTACCGGGAAAAATTTCAACCACTCTGCCGAGTTGCCACTGAAGGGGCGGTAATAAATCGTTTTTAATTATAA
Organism: Aspidapion aeneum; assembly: GCA_963576565.1. NCBI lineage: Eukaryota > Metazoa > Arthropoda > Insecta > Coleoptera > Brentidae > Aspidapion > Aspidapion aeneum. Next base: position 45,403,410 of record OY755043.1, read on the forward strand.
CTAAGCGTCCAACTTCAGGAGTTGAAGTGGGTTCCAACCACTTACTTCTTTGTTGTAGAGTATGGAGATACTCTTGTTGCCAGCGTCTCCAAAAATCTTGGTGGATTCGTTGGAGGAGCTGCCAACGCGTGAGACGATTTATTTTAATATCAATAAAGTTTGCGTCAGGAACGGCACTTAGCGGTTCCAGAGATAAAAAGTGACCTGGGGTCAGCGCGGAAATATCATTTGTATCGCTAGAAATTTCAGTGAGAGGACGCGAGTTTAAAATAGCTTCGATTTGACAAGTTACAGTGTATAGTTCTTCGAAAGTTAATATTTGATGTCCTATTAAGCGGATCAAGTGTTTTTTAACTGACTTGATTCCTGACTCCCAAAGTCCTCCAAAATTTGGACTATTACTCGGGATAAAATGCCATTTAATGGGACGCGTAGAATCAAGCTGTAAAAGCTTGCGGTTAGCTGAGAAAAAGTTAGTTGCATTATCACTATACAAATCGGATACGTAGTTTCGGCGCGCAACAAATCTGCGAAGCGCAGCAATAAAACAATCAGCGGTCAAATCGCTTGCTATTTCTATATGAATGCACTTAGTACTTAGGCAAACAAACAGACATATGTAAGCCTTCGTAGTACGATTTCCACGATGTCGACTCATGACTATATTTATTGGACCTCCGTAGTCAACACCGGTGTGCAAAAATGCTCTCAACTGAGATACGCGGGGAAACGGTAATGAACCCATCATAGGCTGAACCGACTTAGGATTGCATTTAAAACATATTATACATATTGATAAAACATGTGCAATTTCGCGTTTTGCGGCAATGATCCAGTACAATTGACTAAGCAAAAAATGTACCGTCCTCACTCCTGCATGAAGATATTTTATATGGAAATGTTCGATAATCATGAGGGTGAGTTTACTCTTGCGTGGTAATAAAATTTGATGTTTCTTGTCATATTGCAGAGAGGAGTGATGCAATCTGCCCCCTACTCTGATTAAATCGTGAGGATCTAAAAATAAATTTAATTTTTGCATTGATTTATTTAGTTTTAAGTTGTTTTTTAAAGCGTGAATTTCTTCTGAGAAATAAATTGACTGTTCATTTTTTATGAGTAAATGAATTGCGTTTGTTATTTCAACAAATGTCAGAAAATCTTCATTAATTTTTAAATTAGGCGGTTTTAAGAAAAATTTATTATTTAAAAAGCGTAAAACATAGGCTAAAACTCTACACATTTTAGAAAAATTAGAGTTTTCCATTAAAAGCGTGTCCAAAAAATTAGGAGCTGTATTTTGCGTTGCAATTAAAGTTAAATTAGGCAATGATTTCTCCTCTAAAAGAGTTTCAGGAGAGTCATTTTGTTCACAGTCTTTAGGCCAGTATTCATAAGATTTTCTCAAAAAATCAGGGCCGTTAAAAAATAATTTGTGATTAATTAATTCACTGGGATAAACTCCTCTTGAAGCAACATCTGCGGGGTTTTGTGACGTTGAGATGTATGACCAATTTTGGGGTGGTACTTTATCTTGAATTTGTGTAACACGATTTTGAACGAACGTTTTCCACCTAGAAGGGTGCGCTCTTATCCAAGAAAGTGCTACTTGTGAGTCACTAAAAGCAAAAACTTGATGTATTTTCAAGCGGGACTCAAAAGTGGTTAAAACAAAGTGAACTAAATCAGCCACAAGATTACAAGCGGCTAATTCAAGTCTTGCAATACTTGTAAATTTGAGAGGAGCAACTCTAGTTTTAGAGCATAAAAGGTAAACTGATATTTCATTTTTGTAAATAACGCGTAAATATACTATTCCGGCATAAGCTTTATTACTAGCGTCCGAAAATGCGATTATTTCAATGCGTGCATTACCAGAAAAACTATTTATAAATCTAGGCAAGCGAAAATCTTTGAGTAAGGGTAGTTCCGATTTATAACGTTCCCAAAGTCGAATAATTTCAACAGGTGCTTCGGAATCCCAGTCTAATTTAAGTTTCCAAAATTCTTGAATTAGACATTTTATTAAAATGGTTACTGGCGCGAGCCAACCTAAAGGGTCATATATTTTAAAAATTTCAGAAAGTATATTGCGTTTGGTACATTCGCGACTCAAGGGTTCTACCGAGTAAGAAAAATAATCAGAACAAGGCTGCCATCTAAGACCTAAAATTTTAGTGGTCTCGTCCGTATCTAAAGAAAGCGCGGTTGGGTTTATATCGGGTTCAGACAAGTTTTCTAAAACTTTTTTGTTGTTACTAGCCCATTTATGAAGCTTAAAGCCTCCAGAGTTAAGCAAACAAGATAGCTCTTTTTGAAGCGAAATAGCTTCTTGTACGGAGCTAGCGCCAGTTACAAAGTCATCGACAAAATTGTCAGACATTAAGACTTGAGAAGCGCGAGGAAAATTTTGTTTTTCATCTTCAGCCAATTGCTGTAAAACTCTAAGAGCTAAATAAGGAGCGGGGGTAGTACCGTATGTCACAGTTTTTAAACGAAAATCGCGAATAGGTTCAGAGTTATTAGAACGCCACAGGATTCTTTGATAATCCTGGTGCTGAGGTGCAATTAAGATTCCACGAAACATTTTAGAAATGTCGCAACAAAGAGCTACTTCGTGTAATCGAAAATTAAGTAAAATGCTGCAAATGTCCTTTTGCAATTTAGGACCAGCGTAAAGAGTATCATTTAAGGAGAGGTTTTGGTTATTTGATTGCATAACTGTACTCGCATTAAAAACGACTCGAAGCTTAGTTGGTAAGCTTTCAGGGCGTTCAATATGATGATGAGGAATGTAATAACTTTTTTCTGTAACTTTCCGGTTTTCGATTAATTCCATGTGATCAAGTGTTAAATATTCTTCCATAAAATCGGAATATTCCATAAAATCGGAATATTCGAACCTTCAATAGCTCCCGGTCTATAAAAGTTCGGGTCCGCGAGATTCAAATTTTTAACTATTTTCCAGTCATTTATTTTAATCTCACTGCTAGGAACTGAAGAGCATATTTGCGGCAAAATTATAGTATTAACCGATAAAGTTTGCGTATCATTACAAGGCCTGATAATTAAATTTACAGAACCCAATTTTGACTGTAAATGTGTGTCACCAATCCCCTGGACTTCAGTAGTCACGTATACGCGGGGTAACCCTAATTTATTTGCACATTTCAAGGATAAAAATGAGAGCTGCGACCCAGTATCCAAAACTCCCCTAACAGTCTGAAAATTTCCCCTAACATCTTTGATTTCAAAAATCGCGGTTGATAAAAGTACAGCGGAATTATTCATATAAGACGAATAGCATGCACCACCGTTATTTTGGAAATTTTCGACCGTTGGTTGTTGCTGTATGCGCGCTTCGCTGCTGGACGTCGCGACGCCTGAAATTGTTTCAGTGGCAGTGGGTGCGTTTATATCGAGAGTATTAAAGTGACAAGAACTGTGGTGTCGTTTCCGGCAAAATCGACATGAATGTGTGCTTTTGCATTGGAAAGTGCGATGCATATTAGAAGTACAATTTATGCACCATTTTTTATCCTTCAGAAAATTAAATCTTTCTTGAGGAGACTTAGAAACGTAATTTGGACATAAACTTAAAGCGTGATCGCGAGTGCAAATAGGGCATTTTAATTTTTGAGGGGTTTGATTTTGCGGCGAATTATTTGTACCAAAAAAGGCACGTGGAGATTGTCGCGTGTTATATTGATGCGTGGATTGCGTTTTAAAATTATCATTTTGCGATTTTGCGGGTTTATTTCTAAGAGAAACTTGCATATTAAATGAGGAACTAGCGTTTACAGTAAAAAGAGCGTTGCAATGTTGATCAAAGAAATTGTAGATACTCCTATAGGAAGGAATTTCCGTAGGTTTTCCGTGAAAAATTTCAAAGCGGGTTTGAATATTATGGTCAACCGATTTAAGCAGTTTTTGCGCTAAAATAAAATCCCAAAAATCAGGTTCTAAACCAACTGTTTTAAGAGCCTCGAGATTTTTTGTAAAAATATGAAGTAGATTTCTGAGAGCTAAAGGGTCTTCAGAATTAACTTTTGGAGCGTTTTCAATGGCATTCCAATATGTTTGGGCTAAGAGGCGATCATTTTTATAGCGTTTTACTAATTGTTCAAAAGCAATAGGATAATTCGCGTCTGAGAGGGGTAATTGAGTGACCAATTCTTTTGGAGGACCTTCCAAATTTGTTACAAGCAAAGAGTATTTTTGCATATTTGGAATATTTGGATTGTCGTGAATCAAGCTTTTAAACAAATCATAAAAAGCTGGAAATTGATTCAATTCTCCATTAAATTTAATTAAATCGATCCTCGGTAAATGATAAGACATATTGTCATTTTGTTGCGAACCACCCGGAGAATGTGGATTCATGGTAAGACGGCGATTGCCACTAGAAGCCTGTGCAGAAGTTTGAAAAAGATCATTAAAAATTTCTTGAATTTGCGTGACACTTTTCTGAAAATCGTGAAGTTTTTTCCTAGCTGATTCGACTTCATTTTTATCAGCAAAAATTTCATTTAGCAAAGTAGAATGCTTTTTTGAAAACTCCGCGCGAATATCTTCAAGTTCTTCAAAGCGAATTTTAAAAGTAGTGCGTTTTGTGGCGTCAGTTTTAGCTTCTAGGGCTACTGCTAAAATTTCATTAACATTGGATTCCTCCATATCTCGAAAAACTTTAATTTTCTTGATTTTCTCAGCTGCCATTTTGTATTATAATAAAAGCGTATATTAAAAGCGAATATCAAAAGCGTTTATAAAAAGCGTTTATAAAAAGCGTTTATTAAAATTAAACTGTAAATCAAAGCTATTTTAAAAGCGAAAATAATTTAAAATTATTTTTATAATTTTTTTAAAAATATTTATAGAAGCGATATAAACGTAGTCATTTTTTCAGTATACCACTGAAAGAATTCCTGAAAATATATGCGTTTATGTGTATAGCGAGGTGACCTCAGATCAGTGATCCAAAACAACCGAATAAACCTTTTTTGTTAAATTGTCGAGACCAAGGATTTTATAAAAAAAAACTGATATGGCGATACCTACTACACGAGCAGTAAATAAATTTATATTTTTATATTTTAAGATTTAAAAATTCTTGTAAAAAACAGTCCTCATGTTATTACCAATATTACCTGCGTTTCACTTCAGAAAGGATGATTTTTTAATTTCAAACTAATAAAAATCAAAATCCGGCGATCGAAGTGATCAAAAATATGTCTCACTCCGATAGCTCAAAAAATTGTGGTTTACCTAGTGGACTGTATTTAGACAAGTCCTTCGCTTTCATTTGAAGGGTATAGGAACGCACGCGAAATCGTACCTTTCTGAAGTGAAATTTAATTGAGACATAAAAATAATATTGGTATATGTTGACTATTTAAGAGCGAAATAATAGAAAAATATTAATGATGCGATCTTATAGGAGAGGGACTTACCGGTGATGTCTTGATCTCTTCCAACTGGTGCACCAGATTCGCCAGAAGTCTTCTATAGCGGTCCAGCACTCCCGAGTTTAAATGTTTGGAGTTTTAGAGGAATTTAATGGTTTTTAGAGTTCACCATTTTTTATAAAAGCGTTGATCGTTCAAAATATTCCGATCGAGAGCGTGTGTGTATGGCGACTCACTTTTAGGTTCTCTTGTTTTTGCGGCGTGTTTCTTCGCCCTCTATAGGAAAATCGCATCACTTCTAATAAAAAGAATTTAGAATTCTAATTTTATTAAAAAGAATAAAAACGCGATTTAAATTAAAATATGCAGAGGGCGGTAGTAATATGAGGATTGAATTAAAATTAGAAATATATTATTAAATGCGTTTGGAATTTAAATATTAAACTATGCCAAATTGATAGTTTATAGCTAGTTTGTAAGTTTTAAATTTAACTTAACCTATTGAGTAAAACTACAACCCAATTATACCCAATTGTAACCCAAAATATGAGTTTTAAAAATAAAAATAAAATGTTCTGAAAAAATAATAAAAATTAGATTAAAAGAAAAAAAAGGTTTCTTGCGAAACCGAAACACATATGTGAAGATCACTTTTTGTGAGTATAACTAAATTGTTTGTATTAATTTTTCTCACGTGGTCTATAATATATATAACTATTTCGTAAAGGACGATGACATTTTTGAGGTTATGATTATTACAAGGGTCAACTATAATGGGCAGAAAGGTGTACAAATTTTTAGGCGGTGCTAGGCAGTTATTAGACAGGACTAGGGAGTACCTCTAAATGCAGGATAAGGCAGTGCACATGCAGGCTAAATGTAGGACTGAGCAGTGCATATGCAAGACTAGCCAGTGCATATTTGTTATGAAGGGTCATAAGAATTCTTTCGAACAAAATGTATTTAGAAAATTTTGTTTTAAAAAAGCAATTTTTGATTGTTTCTTAATGCTTAAAATAATAATGATTGGGTATTTAATTGAATCTATTGTAAGTGGCATATTAAACAAAAAAGCAAAACTTATAACCTAACCTCAAAATCTAAATGAGTAAAATTAGGTGAAGAATATCGTAAAAAAACTTTCAGTTATATACAAAACAACTCATCGAATACTTACATCAACATTTTAACGTTTCTAAATCCCGCAGAACAAAAATCACTGTTGTTGGCAAAGAAGCCTGCCACCATAAAGGAATTTAGCATTGGCAAGTGGGAGCTATCGGCTTTGGAGAATCCGTTTTCCATTAAAAATGTTTTTTATAAGCAAAGCACAAAATAAAATCTAATTTAGGATGATAATTCGCACTTTAAACCAAAGCAAACCTTACCATCCATAAGAAAATAACACAGAAAATAAGTTCGTTCGAGGAGTTTACTATTTTGTGACGTCACTCGCAGCTGACTGGTAGACCGCCTATTTTGAATCACATGGCTAATTGTTTTAATTCAATGAATTTATTTAATTACAAGAACTATGAATTTGAGAAAAAATTAAACCAAAAAGTTTGTTTTTAGCATTCCCAAGACCTAAAGATATATCTAAAAATAAAAATATATTAATTTTTTACTACTGTCAACACCCTATTCTTGCACTGGATTTGCATTGTTAGGTAAAACGAATATTACAAACTTGATTAAGTGCTGCTTGAAAAATCCATTACCCCCACCGTTAAGCCATCTGCGCCCCACAGCTTTATAATTCATAGGCCTGCCTCTGCCGGAAAAATACCGCCAAAATTTAGTTTCATTAAAATTACTTCGTTTCTATTATACAATTAAATTGATTAAATGCAAATTTTGCTTTATACTAAATAGATTTATTTTAGACAAGGAAATTAAAGATAAAAGACAAGACCCCAAAAAATATTTAGAATACTTACCCTGAATTTAAGCCCGGCACTTTCAGCTTCACGCGCGAATGCTCTTTTATTTGAATTATTCGGATTATGTTTTATTATTCGTGGGTAAGAGGACAAAACCAAGAAGGAAGCTATCGATTTCGCACAGTGTGCCTGAATGAAGTATAGGTTACATAAAAATGGTTCCAAAAACTAATTGCACATTTTGAATATGGACTCTTTCCTGACTTCAGAGCCATATTCATATAAATCTTAGCTGATCGTCTTCTCTAAATTTTATCAATTTTTTCCCAATTTTCTGGTTTGTCTAGACGTAGGCTCCTGTCACGTGTAACCTAATATGTGCACTCAGTTTGACTGCTGTCATTGTTAAGCACCCATAGGAGTATAAAAAAGTTTGGTCACGTGTTCGAACTCATGGTCGTTTGGCCGCCATCTTTGAAAATGGCCGATAGAAATTATTAGTTTTTTATGTTTAAGCGTATCTCCCTACCCAGTAGTCCGATTTTAATTTTTTAAAGCTTGGTACACTCCTTTTTTAAAGGCAAATAAATTTTGTTATAACACATTTTTTGATAAATCAAGTAGTTTTTGAGATATACCAAGATTATTAGTTTTCCGCTCACAACAAAAGAAAATAATACCCATGCTCATTTTATTGTAGCTACAATATTATTGCCATTTCTTTTTTTTTTGTTACATAGAAGGCTTTCAACCTTTTACAGAAGAGGATGTTGACTTTTTGTTTTTAAAGTTCGATGGATGGTACCCCGAAAGACTGCCTTAAAAAGGGTGGTTTCTAAAACTGTTCACAAGATTATAGAAAAAGTGAATTTGCAGCGAAATGATACATCCCAGCGGAAAACGTTAGGAATAATTTTTTATAGTACTTTAATTTCGCTTCTTCTGATCACTGTCATATCTTTTACAATTTTTAAGAAAAAAATCGATTTTGGAGTAAGAACTTGGAATTTTTACACAGTTGTATATTTTAGCTGGCTTGTACAGCTAACTATCATAGCTAGGATGCTAAGTGATACATCAAATCAAAACGGAATTAAAATTATTATAAAAAATTAATTTTATCGTTTTTCGCTAGGATGCATCGTTTCGCTGCAAATTCACTTTTTCTATAATCTTGTGAACAGTTTTAAAAACCACCCTCTTTAAGGCAGTCTTTAGTATAATAAATAAATAAAGTCTGTATCCTCTTCTGTAAAAAGTTACAGCCTTCTACGTCCCAAAAAAAAAAATAAATGTCAATAATATTGTAGCTACAATAAAATGAGCATGGGTATAATTTTAATTATTTTGCTAGCAGAAATACTAATAATCTTGGTATATCTTATAAAGCACTTGATTAATCAAAAAATGTGTAATGAGAAAATTTCTTTGCCTTTAAAAAGGGAGTAAAACAGGCTCTAAAAAATTTAAATCGGAGGATTGGGCTTAAACAAAAAATCTATCAACTTGGCGGCCATTTTCAAAGATGGCGGCCACACGACCATGAGTTCGAAAACGAGAACAAACTTTTTTTATACTCCTATTGGTGCTTAACAAAGCACCGCAGTCAAACTGGAGCGCACATATTAGGTCACACGTGACATTAACCAGCGCCTAGACTGACTAGAAAAAAGGCAAAAAATTTATAAAATTTTAAGAAGAGGATCAGCTAGGATTTATATGAATATGGCTCTGAAGTCAGGAAAGAGTCCGTATTCAAAATGTGCAATTAGTTTTTGGAACCATTTTTATGTAACCTATACTTCATTCGGGCACACTGTGTTCGGCAATGGTTCGAAGTATATTTTTCTGTTACAGTCATGAATTATGTTACAGAAGTTCCACTGATTTTAAATTCTTAATTTATTGATGAAAATTTTTTTTGACTGACACAAAAGTAACAAATTTTTACAGTCGTTTTGATTTTTATGTTCGAAATAAAAAGCGCCAGTTTACGTCACCCTTTTACCGTTATAAAAGACGTTTCTCGGTACTTTTTATTTTAATCATATACTTGATAGAATTCTTCTTAATTTTTACTGTTTACCTGAAAATTTTTTGCTTAAATAATTTTGCCAGTGTATTTCGGAGAAGAGTATAATATATTGTGCTTAGACCAACTAAATATCGCACTCCCAAAACTACAAAGACCTAAATAAAAAATTGGGAAATCGAGGGTTTCTTAAAATTTTACTTAAATGAGAGCTAACTATCGTTTGGTTTATAATGAAATAAAAGCAAAATCTCGATCATTTGGCTGAAAGGTACTTTAATATATCACTCTAGTCACTCCGCTAACTTTTTTTCTTTAAAAAAATCCCACCTCTTCCTAACAATTATTCCAAAAATAAAATTTCAACATCTTTAAAACTAGATTATATATACATTTATATAAAAAGCTACAAAAAAAAACTATCATCAGTTATTTGCGTTTCCTGAAAAATTGTATTTTTACCTTCCCAGCTCGCGCAGCAATGACTAGAGAAATATTATCTAGTAAACATTTTTTTTCAGAAAACGCCTAAAATGTGTTATTTGGTTGTATTTTGGCCTCTTTCTTTTACGGTTATGCGCACTCGCAAGGAGATCCCTATCACGCTCGAGAAGCGGCAAGTGCACGGAAATGTTGGTGTATGCTGGTTTTGAAACGGTTCAGGTTGTAATCTGCTGGGAAAACTGTCACAGGGAGTCCATTCCACAGCGATGCTGTTCTCCAGATATATGAATTCTGATATAATGAGGTTCTTGGTGCCTCTATTTTGACAGTAAATTGATGGTTACCGTCTGCTTGACGTGTTCGCCTAGTAGGTGCTACTCCCGCGGGGATCATACGTGCCTGCTCTTCAGAGTATTTTCCGTGATAATACCTGTAGAAGAGAGATAGATCACCCACGGTTCTTCGATGTTCGAGACTATCCAAGCTACGGGTAAGTGCGGGGTTATTGATCAGCTTGATAGCTCGTTTTTGCGCGGTGTTCAAAAGCATTAAGGTATGTTTGGGTGCCGCACTCCATATATGTGAGCAGTACTCCATAGTTGATCGAATCTGGGCTTTGTAGAGTGTCAGCAGTTGACTTGGTGTATACAGATGTCTGGTACGAAATAGCACCCCAAGCTTTTGGGACGCCCTTTTAGCTATATCTGCTACGTGACTGTGCCAAGACATGTTGGTCTCTGCAGTGACTCCTAAGATGTTTAACTGGCTCTACAATGTGACAGTACTTCCAGTTGTTTGGCTCACCGGTGCTGGTCTTTTTTGAAAACAGGGCTGCTTGGGTTTTCTGCGCGTTGAACTGTACAAGGTTTTTGTTGCCCCAGTCCTCTATTATCTCCAGGTCGTTATTTATCTGCGATATTTGAGTTAGTCTAAGATGATGGAATTCAGGTGCGGAGAGACATGTGGGTGGTATGATTGAGGAGACTACATTGCCATCATCTGCAAAGCAATAAAGTGGATTGACTGTTTTATCTATGAGGTCATTTATGTAAATCAGATAAAGTGTTGGCGAAAGGATTGCTCCCTGTGGCACACCAGCATTTATTTGGTAAAAGTTGGAGTTCTGACCATCCATTGCCACATAAAAGGATCTATCCTTAAGGTAACTTTCAAACCAAGTGCAAAGTTTCGGCGACAATCCCATTGCTTTGAGCTTGTTGAGCAGATTTTCATGCCAGACTTTATCGAATGCTTTAGATATATCTAAGGCAATTGTTCTTGTTTCACCCCGCAACTCAATCGCTTTTTGCCATAAGTGAGTGACGTATGTAAGTAAATCGCCAGTTGATCTATATTTTCGAAATCCGTATTGCTTGTCGTTGATAATTTTGTACTTTTCCAAGTACTTGGTTAGGTGATTGTTCACAACTCTTTCCATTACTTTTGATATCACCGGAAGTAGAGGTCTATAGTTTAACGGATCTGTCTTTTTTCCTTTCTTTGGAATGGGTTGTACTGCGGCAGACTTCCATGGTGATGGAAATACTCCTTGCCTGTAAGATAAATTGAATAATTTAGCGATAGTTGGGGTGAGTTCATTAGCATAATTTTTGAGTACCATCGCGGGAAGGCCATCTGGACCCATTGCTTTGTTTGTATCTAACTTTTTAAGGGATTTTCGTATTTCTCTATGACAAAAGGGTACCTCTGGCATACTGTGGAAAACCCTTTCAATGAACGGTGGATTTTTTCCATTTGGCACTGTTAGGTTTGAGTTGGAGGAAAAAATTTTGGCTAGCATATTGGCTTTTTCCTCTGATGTTGTGGCTGAGTGATTATTTTTATCTGTAAGTGGTGGTATGGATGACTTGGTGAAGTTTGATCCAACAGCTTTTGCAAGAGACCAAAAGGACCTAGAACTACTTGGACAATTCAACAACCTGTTTTTTATTCTTTGATTGTATGTTTCTTTGGCGGCGTCAATAGTAATTTTGCAACTATTTCTGGCTTCTATAAATTCTGTGTGGTTTTGAGCGGCCTATCTTAGCAATATCGTCCCGATGTCTGTATGTGTGTGTATGTGTATGTCTGTCTGTCCGTAACACGATAGGCCCTAAACCGCTAAACCGATTACTGTAACAAGCTGATTGAATTTTGTTCTAATGCTAGTTTTTTGACAGTTTAAAAATTGAAAATATGCTAACTCTTTAACGAAGCATAGAATCAACATGCGGTTTTCGCAATATTATAGAATACATTTTCTCAATAATTTGTGTTATATTTAAAAACTTAATAAAAGTCATCGTTCCTGAGATATTTACAAAAAAACTGTTTTCATGGCTGATATAGCATTGAGTGTGCTAATGGGCTAGGAAGGTATTAGATCGTTTATTCATTTATTTAAGTTAGATCTTTATAGCTTTGGGGGTGCGATACGTTCTGGTTTATTTTTACTTTACTGTGGGATTTAACCAGACTCTTGAAGTTATTTTACGTGATCACATTTAAATTTTCTCCTTCTTGAGAAGTGCAGAAAAAAACAACCTGTGAATAGGTAATTAATAAATTTTAAATCATAAAGGTCGACGTCGAAAATGTAATAATAATAATAATTCTTCGAAGTGGGTAGCTGTCCTTGTTTGGTTGTGTTAGTATTGAGCTTCCTGTAATTTAGACATAATCTTATAGTTACCATTTCTTGTCTCTATTACTATTAAGTTCAATGACGACTTTATCTTAAAAACACCCTGTGAATAGGTTATTAATAAATTTTAAATCATAAAGGTCGACGTCGAAAATGTAATAATAATAATAATTCTTCGAAGTGGGTAGCTGTCCTTGTTTGGTTGTGTTAGTATTGAGCTTCCTGTAATTTAGACATAATCTTATAGTTACCATTTCTTGTCTCTATTACTATTAAGTTCATTGACGACTTTATCTTAAGCCATTTATAAGCTTGCGTATTTTGTTTTGTTTGACAGATTATAATATTTAAGACCCTCTTTGGTTATTATTTGCGTACATGTGCCTTTCTCTTATAATCTTCTTTGTCGCAAGTGTATCGGATTTTCGTAAACGAAGTTAAATTGCTTTTGTTTTTCTATTCTTTTTCTCTTGGCTTTTAAATGCGTTATGATTTTGCTTTTATGCTGTTTAACGAAGTATTGTTTTGGGCGAAAAACATTTCTTTTGAGATAACACCGAAAATATGTTATTTGGTGTTATTTTGACCTATCTTAGCAATATCGTCGTGACGTCTGTCCGTGTGTAACACTGTAAAGAGCTAATTAGATTTTGATGAAAATCCATTAATAATAATAAGTTTTTGACAGTTTAAAAATTTAAAATACGCTAACTTCTTAATGGAACATCGCACATATTGGTATGTATGGGCTATTTTGGCAAAAACTGTACTCTCCTTATTAATTAGGTTATACCAGCCGATTTATGCAAGTTTTTTCTCAACATGACATAATTCTGGCCAGCTTTTAGTATAAATATCGTTATGTGCATCGCATCAATATGCGGTTTTCAGAATATACTAGAACAATAATTATTACTAAAATCTTCGTGGAAGCTTCCATTTTTCAGATATTTACAAAAACTGTTTTCAAGGCTAATACGTTGAGTTCACTTGGAGTGTGCTAACCATGAAGGTATCCAGTGTTGCCACCCTCGTCCCTGAGGTCTTCGGTAGAAGGCTTCGAGAAAAATCGGTAGATTTCGGTAGATTTTTTAATCATCTCAGCAAGCAGTGCTGGAGAACTATCGATAGTTTTGATTGATTTAGTAGGTAAATTGTATTTCTACGATTGGTTTTTACTTACAAAATACCAAAATTAAGAATTAAATAAAAAAATTAGGTACATACTAGGGACCTATTGCAATAAAGCCATGCACAAATTGTGCCGGGTACTATATTAACAGTTTCGCATTAAAAACTGACAGTTGATCTTTCAAAATTGACATAATTGTAATTGTGGCGTCACTATTAATTCCGGCTCTTATAATACACAATGGCCTTATTTTGAAAGGAGACAGCTGTTCTTATAATGTGAGACTGTCAATATAGTGCCCGGCACAATTTGTGCCTGGCTTTATTGCAATAGGTCCCTATTAGGTAGATAACATTATAAAAAAAAACCTCAGGGTTTAGAATAGCGTGATCTTTAATGCCGCTTGCGGCTGCCGGCTAAGTATATCGCAAAATTCAAGAGATGGCGCCATAAATACACTTTTAAAAACAATATCTTGAAATAAAATTTTTATTCTACAAAGGATCTTACATAAAAAGAATATTTTATTTATGGTGTTTTTTTTAATCACGATTACGAGGCGTATCAAAAAAAAACAAGTTTATATCGAAAAAAAAATCGGTAGAAAACTATGGTAATTCGGTATATCGTAAATTAAAAGGCTAAATCGGTAGATCTACCAAAAAATCGGTAGAGGTGGCAACACTGAAGGTATCAGATCCACCACGGATTCATTTATTTTATGATAAAGAAGGTAAGTAAAGGCGGACTCCAACGGTATGCCATTTGGTGAAATACAAACCAAGTTTGTGTGTTGTGTTACCATTCCCACAGTGTGCGTCGATTTGCAAACACATTTGAATTTGTCTGTTTGGTAAACTTTCAAACAACATACTGTGGGAACCTAAAGTTTGGCTTGCCTTGTGGTTTCCCGTGATTTGTCGCAATATTAACGAAAATCAAAGAACCTTAAGTTTTGTGTTACAATTATTGTAAGATGTAAAATTTAGTACCCGTAAATTAAAAATCAAACAAGTTTTCATGGCTAGTCGGGTAAAAAAATAAGGGGTTTTTTATTTCTCTCGTATTTTTCCGTGGGTAGCTCGAAAGCTTAACCTCACGGGGGTCCAAGATCTAATGGACACCTAATAAGTGTTGACAGTTAACTGTTTCGTCCTTATGGGACTCCTCAGAACACTGCTTGGTCAATGTGATATCCTTGCTAAATTAAGTATACGGTTTTGTCTTTCACCTTACATTTCTAGTGAGAAAACAAAATCCTATACCCCACAAGAAGCGCCATCTACCGAAGTACGGGAGAAACTAAAACAGCAGCAGGCGAGTAAAAGTGTTATATCATCGATCGATGAAAGTATCGATTGAAAGAAAGAATACATCACGTGACCTACGACACACATTGCCTTTCTAGGTCAGATTAACGCTAATTGCGTCTGTTCCGCTATCAAGACGTCAACTTCTTGTGAGGTATATGATTTTGTTTTTTCGCTAGAAATTTAAGGTGAGGGACAAAACCGTATACTTAATTTAGCAAGGGTGTCACATTGATCAAGCAGTGTTCTGAGGAGTCCCATAAGGACGAAACAGTTAACTGTAAACACTTATTAGGTGTCCATTAGATCTTGGACCCCCGTGGGCTTTCGAGCTAACTAGGGCCAAATACGAGAGAAGCAAAAAACCCTTATTTTTTTACCCGATTAGCCATGAAAACTTTTTTAATTATTGAAATGTTTTCGACGAATTTTTTTTTTATATGATTTCGAACATGTTATATTTAGGCTATCTTTGCAATATCGTCATGATGTCTGTCCATGTGTGTATGTGAGAGTATGTATGTGTGTGGGCGTGTGTGTGCGCACGTCTGACGGTCGACAATAGATCCTAGGCCGCTGAACCGATTTTCAGGTAAAATAGAGTATAATATTGTAAAGACCTGATTAGATTTTTTTGTAAAATTAAAAGTATGATAACTTTTAACGGAGTATTGCAGCAATATGCGGTTTCATTGTAAATTAGAACACGTTTTTCTCAAGAATTTATGTTATTTACAAAAACTGCTTGCAAGGCTGATGCACTGTGCTAATGGGCTAGGAAGATATCAGATCATTGATCCGTTAAATTTTAAATAACTGATAAGTCAACGACACAAATGAGACTAAATAGCGAGTTTGGCAAACACACAAACGCAAACGTGTTTACACGCCGAGATATACCGTGTGAATGCTAACACAAATACAAACTTAGTTTGCAGGTCGCCAAATGGAAGATCGTCGGAATCCGGCGCGGCGTTACAAATTTACCTTGTATATCATAAAAAAATGTGAAAACTACTAAGACAAAGCCAAATTTTAAATTTAAAATAAGTCGCCCCTTCTGGAATTAAATAGCGTCCTCCGTCAAAATGACCTGGCTCTGGTTTAGAAATCTTTATAAATTTAGAATTGTGCATTAGATCTACTGTTGTGTACTCATAGTAAATACTAGTGCATATTGATCAAATTTATTTTCGTTTGGTAGAACTTTGTGATTTCACCATATGCCACATGCATGTTCTCGGATTCTGAACTTGGTTCGGTTTGCGGTTTCTTGCATCTTGTCAGAAAATTTGCGCAAATTATAGGACCTCAAGTGTGCCAGTGATGGGCTTGCAAAGCATTGGAACTGTGTTAGTGTTGGTTGGATAGTTATTCACGTTTCAGGGGCGACCGAAAGTTGTACTTGATACAATTTGTGTATTCATTTGTATTTGCCTAAATCATGAACGACACTAATGACACTGAATATTGAGTTTGCCAAACACACAGGTGTTAGCAAACTGAAGCATACAGTAGAAGCTCTTTCACACACACCAAAAACAAGGTTTGAAAAATCGTATAATTTTGGAATCCGGCTTAAAGTCTTATTTGGAGGGAATCAGTATCTATGTATATTATTTCAGATAAGTAAATGATTTTGACCTGGTTTAAATTAAACTAACTGTCATCAAAACAAACCCGTTTACGATTCGGGAAAAGGCAAGGGAAGAGAAAATAAAGGATTCGGTAATTCGCTTCTAAGTGCCTTAAAGCTATTTATTTTATATATAGAACGGATTTCCACTGTTAGACCCTCAGGAGTAATTCTATCTTTTCGAAGTACTAAAAATTGACTGAGGGTGACGAATCTAATAGCGTTACAATAAAAAGCCTTTAATTTAAATAATCTAAACAGATATTAAAAACAAAGAACATGAATTCACTGTTTGTAAAATTTTATCACAATAATGGTCGACGCCATCACCAAATATCAATTTTAGAAATGCCAAAATGTAATAATAGTAATTCTCGGAAGCGGATAGCTGTCCTTAGTTGTGTTATTATTAAGCTTTCGTTAATCTTCATATCATCTCATAGAGTTACCATTTCTTGTCTCTATTACTATTAACGTTCCTTGACGACTTTTTTCTAAGCCATTTATAAGCTCGCGTATTTTGTTTCGTTTGACCAATTTTAATTTTTAAGACCCTTCTTGGTTATTATTTGTGTGTTTGTGTCTTTTTCTTGTATTCTTGTTGTCGCAAGAGTATTGGATTTTCGTAAAAGAAACTAAATTGCTTTGTCTTTCTATTCTTTTTCTCTCGGCTTTTAAATGCTATATAATTTTGCTTTTATGCTGCTAAACGAAACAAAAAACAATAAATAATTCCAGCAGCTTTTTCTTTTGAAGCTTGTACTTTGGTGACAAAACAATGCAAATTTTTGTTTTTTCTTGTTTAGCTTTTACTACTCGTTTAATTTTTTGGTTAAAGAATGTTTTATAAATCCTGAAACTTTTCTACCTAAAAAGGGAAAACAGAATAAGACATAAGCAAAATGTACGAATATATACTAAAGTGTGAGTAAAATTTTTAGCAGCATTTTTTTAAGTTTTAGGAAACCCATAAAAACATCGAAAGGGTAGAAACGTAACATGGTCGAAGAAAAAATGTTGCCTCGTATTTTGGGTAAAAAAAATGTTGAACTATAATTTGGTCGAAAATAAAACAATCAAAAGTACAATAAAGGAAAATAATTTAAGCGAAACATAGTTTTGTCGATTGGTAAAAATGTCGAAAAGAAAATAGTCAAAATGTAATAGCACCGACACAGGGTTCAGTCGACAGCAAAATAGTCGAACCGTAAAAAAGTCCAATCGCAAAAAGACCAAACCGGACAAAAGTTGAAAAATAAAAAAAAAATACAAAATTGAATAGAATAAGTTCAATTTTAAAGTTACTTTATTGATCTTAAGGCTGCATTGTTTTATTTAATACAAATTACAACAAATACAGATAAGGCAGATCATATTTTTTTCCAAATATAGGACAAAGTATATAAATAATTTAAAAGTTTAAAATAATTACTTTTAAAGCCCCCAGACTCAGCGGTATCAGCTTGTTGAATAGAAACATACAGTTCATATCATTATTTTTCAGACAATTTTTACAACTTTTTTCGTTAGCCTATGGTATTTGTTATGATAAACAGCTGATAACTGTTAAACATTTATCTCAAAAATTATGATATGAAGTATACTGACATACGCAGAGTAATAGTAATTTGTTAAATAACGGGGAGAATTTAGTCGCATAAGGGCAAGTAATAAATAAGACAAAAAGGATAACAAAAAGATTTTATCTCAGGCTGCCACTAAATTCTCCCCGTTATTTAATTTATACCTAGAGCGCTAAAATCTACATTTGTTATTTGTCAAATTTATAGAATGTTTGTACAATAAAGGCTTTATTATTATTATTATTATTTATATTTTTTATCTTTGAAGTTCCAGAAATCACACAAGTTCCAAAGTACAAGTTTAATTTTTTTGTTTACAATTTGACACTCTACAATTCGTTTTTGGCAGGGAATTTGATGTATTGGTAAAAAGAGGAATTTTCATACAATTTTACTGGCCTTTATGTCTGGTATCATGTTGATGTTTGTGCTCATAGTTTTAAAAATCTGAGTTGTGATTAATAGTAAATCTTAAGGATAAGTAAATATAGATTCCAGGCACAGTCAGCATTTTACTGCTTTGGAATTAACCCCTGCATAATTGAGAGTAGTTCATACCAAAGATATTCCTTATGGCTCTTTTATTGAAATAATAATATTTTATCCAGATGATTTAAACCTCTCCATGATAGGATACTATAATTAATTCTACCATATTTTGCATTTTAGATACAATTTAGAACTGAGCTGTCAAAGGATTTGGAGATTACTCTAAGTGCATAGCATACATTGTTCATCTTGTTAACTAACTTTCCAATGTGGTTGATCAGTTTGACGTTTGGGTCTAGTGAAACACCTATGAGCGTTACATTTTCTGAGAATGTACTCAGAGTAGTCCCAAGCTGAATTTCTCTCTGTTCCTGCTTCGACCGGTAGTCCCGAATAACATACATTGGGTTTTATTTTCGTTCAGGACTAGCGCGTTAAAATAGAACCAGTCCCGAAGTTCCTCCCATAGGTTCTGTGTTGCTTTCTCTAGATCCAATATGTTTTTTGCTTTAATTTTTATATTGGTGCAACCGGTGTAGTTTACGAAGGTAATGCAGTTAAAAAAAACGATGCCAGTGTTGATATTATTGTTGACTCACTGTAACCGTCGTTGTTAGTTTTTATGTGGGTTTTACTTGGCCTGTGACTTTTTTGAAAAGATTATATCACACGGACACCCAACTTGTTAAACTTCCGAAGCAGCACAGTATTATTTAAAGTGTCAAAGGCCCTGGACAAGTCTAGAAACAAACCAAGTATAGCCTCGCGACCATATAGCGCATCAATAACACTATGAATAAAGCTAGTGACCGCTGTTTCTGTGGATTTATTCTTGACGAAGCTATGCTAAAAACTTGCAAAAAATTTGTGTTATTGTTCGGTGTGTTTTAAAAAAAATCATCTTTACATTTTATTTTGGAGACGTAATGTGAACTTCAGTTACTCTTTCGTGTATACTTGTGACGTTTTGTTATAATTTTGGCAAATTAGCTATAAACTTTTAATGTTAAAAACGCAAGAAAGCAATTCAAGCGAAACGTGTTTTTATCAATCCCTAAAATTGTCAAAGATAATATAATACATAGTCTAAAATAATCTAAACAAATCGTAAATTATTATAAGCAGAATACACTTTCTTACTCCAGTCAACGAATGGGTTGTAGAGTGCATGGAGGGGGGAGAATTTTTCTCTCTGGGAATATGTTAAGGGTAGTCAGGACGTTAACATACTAAAAGTCCCCACTCCTAGCCCTCCCGCTTCAGTGGCGTAGGGGGGTGAAAAGGTGCAATTTTTCAGATTTTAGCCTATAACTCAATTACGGTGTGTTGTACAAAAAACAATGTTCTACTAGAAATTAAAGAGGACTAAATTGAAAAAAACTTTTTGCCTCATCTTTTTATCAAATTTGTTAATCTAACACTTTGGTTTTAAATTCTAAAAGATATTCGGTAAATATAACAATATAAAGCATTCAATTTACAAACATATATTTATTTATTTACTAATTTGTGCTCATAAATTAAAAGTTACAGGCGTTTTAGTTTAAAGTTTATGTTTGTGATTTTCCACAAAAAAAGTGTAGTTGCTTTTAGCATCATCTTTCTTTATCATCATCATAAGCCCTCGGACAAACTTCAGATTTTTGATGGTACCCTGATGGAGGTACTTCAAAAATAAGACCTAGATATTATTATTAAGGGTTGACATTATTGAACCACCTTAAAAATTGGATAGGTCACTAGGCATTTATACTTGGACTATTGATTCAGGTTCTACAAAAAAAACTTGTGTTGATTTAAGAAATTAGACTTCTAAAATTAAGTTCGTATATATTGATTGTATATGCGTACAAATTTACATTTATATTGAATATGGAGCATCCAAAACCTTTACATCTTCAGGCACAGAAAGTGATGGTGATGATGATTATGTTTTTTAATTTAAATTTACAAATAAGCTAATAAACTATACAACTAAGTACACATATGTATAAAGGAAAAGTGCATTTAGACCGATCGTCTTACATCTACTTACTATTTTACTCAATAAGCTTATAAAATACTCAGGTATACATACCACATAAATTGCATAATATACAATTCTCTTACTTCATTTATTATACTTATACTTATACTAGAGTATTTCTGGGTAGATGTTTGGTATCGTCAAATTTTTTTAGCCCTGTAAGTCCCTTAATGTACGTAGTAAAATCTTTTATAAAAAGTATATCAGATTTGTAAATTTAAGACCATTATTTTGTTTGTCTAGCTTTCTTGGGTTGCGAAAGGCCAGCTTCTGGCTCCACTTCCGGAATTTCCTCTCAGTCAGTAGTTTTCAGCATTCCATGTCTTCGTCGTCTTCATTGTGATTAGTTGAAACGGACAAACTATTAAAACAATTTCCCTGACAATTGTGGCATAAATGGGAACAATTTAACGACTTTTTTTTGCAGCTACATTTGATGTTACTGCAGTCAGTTGTGCATCTACAATAAATCATGTCCAAAATTTGTTTTGGTGTCACAGGATCTTGGGCGAAGACTGGAACTAGACAGTTTACTTTAAATTCTTAACCCCATAGTTCTGGAATTAGCTAATTTCCTAACCAAAGCTGTACTTGATAATATGTTTCACTTGGGGGAAGTGATGATAGATCAGATTTAATACTTGCTACCGATTTTAAAAATAACCGAAATCGGTACGCATTTAGGGAATTTTCATTTGTTGGAGAGTTATACCATTTTAACATGCATAAATGTCCAGCATTTTCTACTTCAGCATGCGAGAAGCTGGGATTGTAAAATACTTTTGTTGATTTTTGGATTTCAGGGTGCTTTTGATAAAGCTTTATAAATCCAAGCTTACGCCTTCCAAATGCTGCCGATGTTGAATTGCAACCAGTAAAAGCATGCAGGAACAGTACTCCTTTTAGTCCTAGCTGCTGCATCTTCCCTAATTACAGCTACATTGCATGAATTTTTTAAAGAGTTTTGAATTGCAGTGCTCACAATCAGCACATCACCATCATCTGATGCTTGCAGCATTGTGATTCCACATTCTTGAAGTTTGGAGCTTAGTAATTTTATAGGACGATCTTTGTTGTTGGTATTTGAAAGGAATTTCTGACTTACATTTATTTCATTATGGAAAGTAAAATACATATCCACTGATTTTTTCATACAATAGCGTCTTTTTTCTTCTGCAGCCTTAGTACTCATTTCTGTTATCTTATATCCATAAAAAACCACAGTACAAAACTTGCCTGCATAGTGGCACAGAATATATAGGTTTTGTGATAGTGGGTCTTGATGAATTTGACGTATCCATTACAAATTTCAGTAACTGAGGATCCTCTTTGCCACACAACTTTATGCAATAAAAAGTCCCCATCAATAACCACATCATAGTTTGTCAGATCTACGTTTTCGTGTGTTGGTTTAAAAAGATTAAACAAAACAGATTTTTTTGTTTTTCTCATACCACTCTCATTGAACAAGGCTATAGGAAATGGAGCCAGTTCATATCGCAAATACTCTTTTAAGTCATCATCACTTTTTGTGCTTATAGATATTCTTTGAAAGAGTAACAGAGGATCTATTGTAATGTTTTCATTATGAATTTTATAAGGTTTTTTTAGAAACTCATTCCTGGAGCAAAACAAGTATATTTTCTCTAATTACGGTTAATGTTCAATATTTCTACGATTTATTAATGGGGTGGTGCTTTATAAAAACTCACCCAGTACATTACCCTAACTTTTATCTTTTCTCGACCCTAGTGTATTACTTATAAATAATGCAAAAAGTAAATAGGAAAGTTTTTGTAATATTTGTGAAAGTTGAGAAATTTCATTAAAAATTTCAATTTGCTCTATCTTTTGACAAGTTGAAGGTAGATTGGTAATAAGTACACATTTTTAAAGAAAATTGATCGGGCTTTAACTTTTATATTAACAAATTTCATCTAAAGTCAAAAACAAAACTGTTAGATGAACAAGTTTAATAAAAAATATGGGCCAAAAATATGTTTTTCAAATATTACCGATTTTCGGTAGCCACTATCTCAGCATGTGTTTCATTAAGGTCAAAGCTAGTATAACGGTTTTGTAGGGACTTTAGTCCTCTTTAATTGTTAATAGAACATTTTTGTTTGTACCACTTACCGTAATCGAGTTAAAGGCAAAAAACCGAAAAAGTGCACCTTTTAACCCCCCTCCGCCACTGAAGCGGCGGTGCTAGGGGTGGGGACTTTTAGTATGTTTACCTCCTAACTGCCCCAAATACATTCCTGAAGAGAAAAATTCTCCCCCCCCTCCATGCACTCTACAATCTTCTAATGCCCATTCATTGTATCTGTTCAATATGGAAAATAACTTTATGCAATATTTCTAGATCCGCCCCTGACTTAAATCATAGATTATTAGGTCCAAATGTAAAAGTTTTGATGGTACTTAAATACAGATCAAAAGGCAAATAACAGTAAAAATAAGTTTCCTGATAAATGTGAGAATATGATAAAATGTCTTGAGTAGATACAAAAAGAAATGAGGCAAAAAGGAATGAGACAGGGAAAAGGACAATTTCAGACATTTTTACGTTGGACATTTTCTAGAGACAATATTTGCCAAACGACCAAACGTATAAAAGTTATGGTCTATAAAACAAGATATACGCATATAGAGCATACTATTTCACCAGATTGAATGTGGTTTACTATTAGTCCGGGGCCATAACGTCAAAACCAACACTGCCTGACCTGTTAACGAACCCAAAATTGTCTTAGTCAAAAAGTAAGGTTAGGATGTCAAAATATTTTTTCAATTTTGAATGGTTTAAGCTACAGTAATGAAACTTTTCACGCCCATCGGCCTCCACGTACTAATTTTTTGGCTGTCAAAAAAATTATATATTTTGTAATTTACAATACAAATTACAATTCTTAATTTTATATACTTTATACTTTGGCCCCACCGCAAAAGAAAATCACTTATTCAAGATATTGTATTGGGTCGGTGACTTATCATCTTTAGGGGCGGTCCCTTCATAGGTGTTATAATTTATAAAGTTTAGGGAATTTAATCAAATGAAATCGTTGCAAATTTAAAACAAGCTCATTTTTGTGGCATTTTATATCGGACTTCGTTTATTGATCCATTACCCACGGGTACAAAAAATTATATTTATGTTCGGTTTTCGTATCCCTCCATAGTAAAATTTGTTTTGTTTGTAGGGTTGAAAAAGATTCAATATAGAATCGAAACGTCCCAAGGAAAAAATAATCTTTTAATTTAGCCAATCCCATAACCCACGAACACAACCAATTTTAATTATATTGATGGCCTCTAAATTGCTTGAACTTTAAAAGGATCCCGGCCGGAGCTTATGGGCGGTGGCTTTCGGTTGGATTTCTTTTGGGTTTCAGTATGTTGTAGATCTTGATGCCCTGATGAAATGTTATCATTGGCCCATCGTCGTCCGACCTATTTTCTAAGATACAGTGGTTCAAAGTTTCAGTTTTTAGCTTTTGTCAATTTTTCAGAAAAAACTATTTCAGGTCATTTCTACCTATTCTGAAAAATTATATTATTGTTTGTTATATGTCAAACGTTATGTCACAAGTAGTGCTTAATATACAAACCAAAAAAATGGACCTATTAAGAGTTTGCTACATCCAGTGGCGCTCCAAACATAAAAATTATTAAAAAATATTTATTCAAAAAGCGATGCTTTACAGAATTAACTATAAAAAAAGAACAAACGGTGGAATTTTTTTTGTCCTGTCTTTTAGAGATCTCCCAAAGAAACCAGAATATGTATAAATGGTAAAAATGGCTTTGTAAAGTTTTTCACAAAACGCTGTTAAACTCTAAGCTGTTTAGGATTTTAATGTTTTTTTTTAGAAATGCAAAATACTTTCGCTTTTTTTTTAAAAATAATATTTAAACAAATATAATTATGAGGTTAATGGAATGATTTTTGTTGCTCAAAGTACTTTTTTAATCATTTATTTATTCAGTGGCGTGCAATTTACCAAGATTAATGCTCGAAATCCTAACTTTTTTTGACATTGATTTTTTGGCAACATTAAAAGTAAAATAAAAAAGTTTTAAAATATCATCTATCAATTTGACAATAGCAGGTTAGTGAAAGGAGCTAAAGGTGAGCTCTACAAGAAAAAACCGAGTGGGCCAAAAAAACCGAATAAATTTTATTCATTGTAAATATTAAACTATACAATCGATTTTAATGGGACAAACTGCGTTTTGCAGAGAATTAATCAGAGTTCTGACTAAATATATTTTTCTGCCCGATATCTCAAAATCCAAGATGGCGGACGAAATTAAATTGTACCCTTCAAAGATGCTTGTTTATTCTTATTTTGCGACCATGTTTTATTTTCGTACGCCATCTTGGATTTTGAGATATCGGACGAAAAAATATATTCAGTCAAAACTCTGATTAATTATCTATCAAGTGCAGTTTATCATATTAAAATCGATCATATAATTAAAAAGTTTTAATTAAAAAAATTTGTCCGATTTTTTTTTGTACCAGCCGGTATAACTTTTTTTCGTGTAAAGCTCACCTTTACCTCGTTTCACTAACCTACCAATGTCAGATTGACAGATCATATTGTTAAACTTTTTGATTTTACTTCTAATGTCCCAAAACAATCAATGTCAAAAGAACTTTCGAAATTTCGAACATTTATCTTGGTAAATTGCACGCCACTGATTGAATAAATGATTAAAAAAGTACTGTAAAGTACAAAAATCATTGCATTAACCTCATATTTGTTTAAATATTATTGTTAAAAAAAAGCGAAAGTATTTTGTATCTCTAAAAAAAAACATTAAAATCCTAAAAAGCTTAGAGTTTGCAGCGTTTTGTGAGAAACTTTACAAACCGATTTTTACCATTTATTTATATTCTGGTTTCTTTGGGAGATTCCTAAAAGATGGGAGAAATCAAAAAAAATTCCACCGTTTTGTTCTTTTTTTATAGTTAATTCTGTAAAGCATCGTTTTTTGAATCAATATTTTTTAATAATTTTTATGTTTGGAACGCCACTGAATGTAGCAAACTGTTAATAGGTCCAATTTTTTTGTTTTTATGTTAACGCCTACTTGTGGCCTAAGTTTGATATACAGTAGACAATAATATCATTTTTCAAAATGGGTAGAAATTACTTGAAACAGTTTTTTGTGAAAAATGCACAAAAGCTAAAAACTGAAGCTCCGGGCGGGATCCTTTATAACCCTAAAGATAAAAATTTTTGTATTTTATGATATCGTCCTCTTAGTGCAACAACTAGATAACTTGAAATTGAAATTAAATGTGAAAGGAATTTTTTGAGGTTTGGTCATAGATTAAATAAGTTCATTTACGAGCTGGTCCTCAGAACAAGGTAGTGGTAGCCATATACATCGATGTTACAGTCTCCTGAGACATCCTCAAGTACGGCACAACCAAAATGAATGGGAATGCGATAAAATGAAGGTGATAAAAGTGGGTATCCACATTTAATTTTTCTTTTCAAATTCATTTCATAGCCTTTCCATTCATTTTGGTTGTGCCGTACTTGTGGATGTCACAGGAGATTGTAACATCGATGTATACGGCTATCACTACCTTGTTTTGAGGACCAGCCCGTAAATTAACTTACTTTTGAAATTGACAGTTTGAAGAAAATCTCAAAATGTCTTTTTATAAAATGTGCATTTTCGGAATTATCTATTTCTTGTCACTCTTTAAACAAGCTTCGTTGCTCGTACAAGATATCTAGATGTTGCATTAAAAAGAAGGGAGAGAGTGGCACTAAGGGGGTGATATGTGACCGACCCAATAAAAAAATTTCAGATTTTCCGGTAGGGTCAAAATAAGATGTTGGCCCCTTACAGCCCCTGGGAGCTGAGGCCAAAGCATAAAGTATATGAAAAGTGGTGTACCGGAACTGTTTGGTGCAAATTTGCTGACATAGTGCAGAGTATAAGTCATTTTTTTATTTTAAATTAAAAAAAAATTCCCTACCTAGGGGGCCTCATTAACAGCTTCAATTTTTTTTTATATAACAGGCCTGTGGGTATTTGCATGAGCTACCAATTTGATAAGATGTAGTTGCCCAGGTGCAATAGTTTAGAAGATATAAGGCATAATCTAAAAATGCATTTTGCCCCCTTGCGCCCCTTAGAGGCAAAATATATAAAAAAAATTTGACAGCTAAAAAATAAGTATGTGAAGGCGGATGTGCGCGCCAAGATTCATTACTCTAGCTTAAACCGTTCAGAATTTAAAAAATATTTTGACACCCTAACCTTACTTTTTGACTGTGATAATTTTGGGTCTGTTAACGGATTAGGCAGTGTTGGTGGGATCATTAGTAATCGAATAAAACAGGTGTTGTAAAATCTTTATCAAAAAGCCCAGGAGGGACGCTATGGCCCCGGACTATATGGTGTAATAAGGTTAGCGCTTTATATAACTTTATGTATCATTATCATAAATTGAGTAATACCGTGAGTTTTAATTCCTCAATATTGTTTGATTATATTAGGTAATTACCAATAAATTTTCATCTCTTAATCAAGTTCAGTGGCGGCTCGTGAATTTTTATATTGAAGGGTCATTCTCGGTCATCCCTAATCACAAAACACAAATTATTACAGCGTCGTTTAAGCTTACGTCAAAGTTATACGCGTAAAACGGCCTAAAACTACGTACATTCAATCTTTTTAGGATGTAACTTCTCACCTTCCAAGCGTGGATCCGGGTCAAAATCTAGGGGGGGGGGGGTAATAGTCGACGAAAACCATATTTGTAATATAATGCCCCTGCTTGCCCTTTATTTATAAACAAAAGTTGCATATGTTTTTTCCAGGGTGGGGGAGGGTAATTACCACGTTACCCCCTTAAATTCGCGCCCGCCACCTTCTAAACCAAAACTTAATAAACTTCTATAAAAAAAAGTGTGGTCCTATTGTCACTGGTTTTTAAATATTTTCAAGTCTATGGGTTTTTATCACATATATCATAAAGCGCACATCCGAGGAGGTAACACAAAACAGTTACTGCCAGTTTTTAACTACATCAAAGTAGAAAGAAATCTTAAATACACAAGCCAGTAAATCGTTTCTCCTACACTATAATAAATCTTATACCTTCCTAGCCCATTAGCACACCCCAAGTGAACTCCACGCTATATTAGTCTTGAAAAGAGTTTCTCTAAATCGCAGAAAGGAAAGCTCTTACAAAGTTTTTAGTTATAACATAAATTATACGAGAAAAAGGTGTTCTACTATATTCCGAAATCCACATATTGAAGCTCCGTTAAGGGGGCAAACTTCGCCCGAACACTTACCATCTGACAATATTGTCTACCTAGTTTCTACCAGCAAAAATTTTTAACGCCGCATATTAAAAGTGAAAAAATCCCCATTTCTAATATAAAAGCTACCAACTGGCAACATTTTTGGCCCAATCTTTTCCCCGAATAAACAAGAAAACGGGATTACTACCACCTTCCCCTAGCCTCTACCACTAAGAAATCAACTACTACCACCTCCCCCTAGATTCTACCCACAGAAAATCATCTACTACCACATTCCCCTAGTTAGTAGTTGGATTTTTGGTGACAGAGGCTAGGGGAAGGTAGTAGTAGTCGTTTTTTTGCTAGTAGAAGCTAAGGAGAGGTGGTAGTAGTTAGTTTTTTGCTAGTAGAAGCTAAGGGGAGATGGTAGTAGTTGGGTTTTTGTTGGTGGAAGCTAGGAAATTTTGGTAGTAGTTGATTTTTTGGTCATAGAATCTAGGGGGAGATTTTTTAGTAGTCGAAGCTAGGGGAATGTGGTAGTAGTTGATTTTTTAGTGGCCGAATGTAGGGGGAGGTGGTAGTAGTTGATTTTTGAGTGGTAGAAGCTAGGGAAAGGTGGTAGTAGTTGATTTTTTAGTGGCAAAATCTAGGAAGAGGTGGTAGTAGTTGATTTTTGAGCGGTAGAAGCTAGGGGAAGGTGGTAGTAGTTGATTTTTTGGTGGTAGAAGCTAGAAGAAGATGGTAGTACTTGGTTTTTTGCTAGCAGAATTTGGTGGAATTTGGCAGTGGTTGATTTTTTAGTGGCAGAATCTAGGGGGGGTCCTATTAGTTGATTTTTGAGTGGTAGAAGCTAGGGAAAGGTGGTAGTAGTTGGGTTTTTGATGGCAGAGGCTAGGGGATGCTGGTAGCATGGGCGCAGCAGGGGGGGGGGGCTCGGGACCTGGCCCCATTTTTTTAGATATTTGCCACATATTTCATAAAAAACACAACAAATAGCTTGAAACATGACATCATGAGGCTTTGCCCTTCCCCCCCAAGAGGTCGTAAGCCCCCCCAAGACCAATTCCTGGGTGTGCCACTGCTAGTAGTAGTTGGTTTTTTGGTGGTACAAGCTAGAGGAAAGTGGTAGTAGTTGGTTTGTTGCTGGTAGAAACTAGGTGAAGGTGGTAGTAGTTGGTTTTTCAGTGGGAGAACCTAAGCGAAGGTGGTAGTAGTTGGTTTTTTGCTGGTAAAAGCTAGAGCAACACGGTAGTAGTTGCTTTTTTGGCAACAGAAGCTACACGTAGGTGGTAGTAGTTGGTTTTTTGGTGGTAGAAGCTGGTGGAAGGTGGTTTTTGGGATAAAGCTAAGCTGTAGCTGACTGATAGGTCACTGTTGCTGTTTAGAAGTGGTAACAGCTTGGATTAGTAAGTTAGTATTTGTTTTTTCTACAAACGAGGCGGCCTTACGCCGAAAAATACAAAAATTCGTTGGTCAGTAAATTCTTGGTCAGTTAAATAGAAAGACTCGTTCCGCCAGTGTGGTATACTGCCGGCACTGTTCGAAAAGTAGAGTCACTACAACACGTTTATAGTAGGGTTACCTAAGGCGATCATTATAAACGGCATCTATTGGTAAAAATAGCAAATAATTTGATATTGCCTAGATTTAATATGTGCCTCTAACAGAAATAGAAATCGAGAAATCGTAATCCGTCGAAATTTCGCGAGGTAATTTCTTAAAGCATTTTTAGCAAACGCATCTTAGCAGTTTTTCGCTAATTTATCTTATTCAAAAAATAAAATAAAAAGTTAAGGCTAAAACACAACAAATATTTCAAAACAATGTTTGGCATTTTAGTAGCCTAGTTGTGTTATAGAAAACTGTATCAAAATTGTTTCGTTTTTTATATTTTTTGGTAATATACAAAAAAAAATCAAAAATGTAACAAGATCCGTTTGACAATTTTAAAAAGGTCTTTTATGTACAGAAAAACTGTTTCAATTAATTTTATATAGACGAGATTTATTAGTAGGTATGAAAGTCTGATCAATGTTATCTTTGCTGCAGAACACCAAATCAGACAAGAGCCACCAACCTCCTGACTGAAGCATCACCCCATATGCCGAGAGCGAGTCAATTCGAATGAGAAAATTTACTTAAGATCACGTGACCCGGATTTCAAATCATTTTCAGTTATTTCGAACAAATTAAATGTTGTTTAATATAAGTTAATGCACAAAGTATATAGTCTATATTATTTGTGGTTAAAGGCTTATAAGTAGGTATTTGAACATACATTTTTTCTATTTGCAAAAAGTTTTTTTGAGGGCCACTGACCATGACCTACCAAACAAAATCACTGGATTACGAACCGATTCATAAGATAGTTTATGATAACAGTAATTTACAATTATATAATATAATAAAGAAGTGCGGAAGGGGCACTAAACATACCTTAGGTATGTAGGTACAATATTTCTTAAACGAGGTTGTGTATATATATATATATATATGTATATATATATTATACAATAACTTATTTATTATATAATTTACAATGATTGCTACTTCTTATCCTTACAGCATCTTTGGATTAGGAGATGTTCGTTTTGATTTTCTCAAAGCTTTCAAGCTTATAGCAGTATTATGTGCTCCATCCTTTATTGTAGCTAAATTTTCTTCGGGATTATCGGTATTTTCTATCACAGTAAATAAATATTTTTTTTCTATTTTTATTTGTAACCGACGAAAAAATAGGCTTTGTTATTTACTCTGGAGACTCTGTATGTATGACATATTTTTACAAAAAGGAGATGCAACAAACCCATCAAAGTCACTGAAATTAAAATTTTTTGATTATATTATTTTCTGTGACATCAATCATCATACAATATATAAACAAACACGTTTGTTCGCACCCCCTGTATAGGTTTTGTTAAAAATCGTTTATTTTTATTTTCCTCCGCTTATGAATTAACATAACACAGAGAAGGTGAACCTCTCTCTAAACATCGCTAGATTATAATAGAGGACCGATATTTTCATCCTTTAAATAAATTTGTATTTAAAGAATTTGTCGCGTCTCTATTTCCCTAAAATATGTCATAAATACAAGATCTCTAATTTCCTCTATTCATTTATTTTTCCTGTTGCTATTGGAAAACTAGGTGGTCAATGCCAAACTCAGAATGTGTTTTTGTACTAGATTGTCAAAATATTTGATTAATTATGACATCTAAACTAACCTAATTTATAATTATGGCTGTCATCCTTAAAATTTTAGTAAGGGCCACAATTTTAGAACCGACTGACTGATATTTAAATATATTGCCTTGTTGTCTGTTGCTTAAAAAATTGCCTAAATCGAATTTGTCGCCTTAAAAAGTTACATTATTTTCAATTTTCAAACTGTCAAAAAACTGTTAATAGCATTAATCAATTTTGGTCAAAATATAATCAGCTCAGAACAGTATTTACAATATTTCACCTAAAAACTTCATGGAAATTGGTTCATCGGTTTAGGAGCTATCGTGTTACGGACAGACATACACACACACAAACACGGACAGACCTCAAAACGATATTGCTAAAATTGGTCAAAATACACCCAAATAACGAAAAAATATGGGCATGGTTCGGCTTTTACTATAAAGTGCGACTTACTTGTCCAATACAAGAGACGATCCAAAAGATGTTGCTATAGGAAAATAATAAAATTTACTTTAGTTAGTTGCTATACTCGCGTTTTTAGTAACATCATCTTATTATGATAAATGAATAAGTTGTTGCTCATTGAGTATTACCAGAAAGATAAACGCTTTATGCAAATTGGAAAAGATGGCGTTAGAGGCAACATGGAGCCCCGTATGGATAAAAGGTAAACGAGATTTTGTAGTACACGTCTGCCAAATTTAGGAAAATTTTACTGTTTTAAAGAAATTTCGGCAGCTTTAGGGATTTAGGGATATTGTGGGGTATTTTGGAATTTTTTATACACAATTATTCCTGATTTAAATTTGGTGTACCAATTAATTTAAGAAATAAAAACTCAAAAAAATATTTAATGTAAAATTTTATTCACCCAACTTTATTATATATATCGTCATGTTCACTAAACTTAAACATACAAAATTGATAAAGTGTGCTGTACTCTCCACCGCTTTCGCCTTTTGGGATTTTATTTAATTTGAAATACCTAAGTATGAAAGTATTTTCAGTTATTTCGTTTTATAACTGAATAAAAAAATAAAAAACTTTCCAATGTTCCACACGCCCAAAGAAAATCATTTTGAGATTCAAAATGAATGGTATTACCCAGGACCGCTGATTTTTAAATGACGTCACACAAATAACATGATCGCTGGTCTTCGGTGGATTGCTTTAAGACTTACTTATGCTTTAAATGGAATAAATCTTCCGATGGGCTCCAGGAACTTTGGAATTTCCATCTAAAATTTGCAATTTGACAATGTTTTCATAACAAAAATAAACAGATATGTCAAAACATTTCGGCAATTTTTTTAAAATGGTAATTTGCAGAACTAGAATTCTATCATGAAAGTCTGGCATGAAAATCTGCTCAACAAGCTCAAGGCAATGGGATTGTCGCCGAAACTTTGCACTTGGTTTGAAAGTTACCTTAAGGATAGATCCATTTATGTTGCACTGGATGGCCAAAACTCCAACTCTTACCAAATAAATGCTGGTGTGCCGGAGCAATCCTTTCGCCAACACTTTTTCTGATTTACATAAATGACCTCATAGATAAAACAGTAAATCCACGTGATTGCTTTGCAGATGATGGCAATGTAGTCTCCTCAGTCATACCACCCACTCAGTGTCTATCCGCACGTGAATTCCATCATCTTAGACTAACTCAAATATCGCAGATAAATAACGACCTGGAGATAATAGAGGACTGGGGCAACAAAAACCTTGTACAGTTCAACGCGCAGAAAACCCAAGCAGCCCTGTTTTCAAAAAAGACCAGAACCACCAGGCGACCAGGTGAGCCAAACATCATGCTATCTAGAAGTGCTGTCACATTGCAGAGCCAGTTGAACATCTTAGGAGTCACTGCAGAGACCAACATGTCATGACACAGTCACGTGGCAGATATAGCTAAAAGGGCGTCCCAAAAGCTTGGGGTGCTATTTCTTACAAGACATCTGTATATACCAAGCCAACTGCTGACACTCTACAAAGCCCAGATTCGAGCAACTATGGAGTACTACTCACATATGTATATGAAGTGCGGCACCCAAACATACCTTAATGCTTCTGAACACCGTGCAAAAACAAGTCATCAAGCTGATCAGTGACCCCGCACTTGCCCGTAGCTTGGATAGTCTCGAACATCGAAGAACTGTGGGCGATCTATCTCTCTTCTACAGGTATTATCACGAAAAATGCTCTGAAGAGTTGGCACGTATGATCCTCCCGGGAGTAGCACATACTAGGCGAACACGTCAAACAGACGGTAACCATCAATTTACTGTCAAAATAGAGGCACCAAGAACCTTATTATATCAGAATTCATATCTCTGGAGAACAGCATCGCTGTGGAATAAACTCCCTGCGATAGTTTTCCCTGCAGGTTACAACCTAAACCGTTTCAAAACCAACACACACCAACATTTCCGCGCACTGGCCGCTTCTTGAGCGTGATAGGGATCTCCTTGCGAGCGCGCTTAACCGTAAAAAAAAAGCTACCTGTGCTGTCAAATGAATATAAATTGTTGAAATGTAATGACCCTCGGTATTTACATACATAATAAATAATAATGATAAAGGTCACCTAATTTAAAAATACTTTACTATTAGCAACCGTAAACGTTACTCCATATACTGTGTGTATTGGCCATCGAGGTAGGTATTGGCCTAACAATTTTCCAAAATAGACTAACGTCAAAATAATTTGACATATGGGATTGTTTATAATATCACAACATTGTCAAATTGCAGACTTTGGATGAAAATTCCAAAGCTACTGGAGCCCATTCGAAGATTTATCCCCTGTAAACGTTGGATGGAAGGATCTCCTCTATAACATATGCGATGTCATTTAGGGACATCTAGGGAAATTTGAAGGCGCGTAAAGGGAACTTTTTGCAAAAATTGTTAGCAACGCTAGAGCTCGTGTAGTATCCGTTCATCAGCTTAATAAATGATGTGGAACATTTAGACTTTATATTTCAGTATCCTTATTATTTAAAGATTATATTATTTCCCAAAAACATGACATTGGCGGTTCTTGTTGTTTGTCCAAGTTTTCCAAAAAATATCCGAATTTGATAAAGCTCAAATTTTGGCCAAATAAGATGCCGATTGGTCGGTGCATCGAGTAGTCGCTCACTATGGACGACATGTCGCCGATTGTGCGAATTAAAAGAAAATAATATGAAGAAGAAGGAACTGCTCGGCGAAAGCAAGGTCTGGCTTGACTAAAATCAGCAACTAATAAAATTTTTAGAACAAAATCCTTTTTCCAACGCCTGTGAAGCAAAAATTACCTTTAATTTTCGT
Source organism: Aspidapion aeneum (assembly GCA_963576565.1). Taxonomy (NCBI): domain Eukaryota; kingdom Metazoa; phylum Arthropoda; class Insecta; order Coleoptera; family Brentidae; genus Aspidapion; species Aspidapion aeneum. The sequence goes on from OY755043.1 coordinate 45,437,781, forward strand.
GGTTCACTTACAACGCGTCGAAGGCGAATAAAGCGTTCTAGATTAAGATGTTGTGTGGCAGCAAAAAAAAATAATATTCTAAATGCAGAAAGCCCGTTCAATTTTCGGTCTAGGACAACTGGGCGCCGCCAACTCGGGGCCGTCAACTAGGCGCCGGGCCTACTCGGCGCCGCCAACTAAGTGCCGGGCCAACTCGGCGCCGGGTTATGGGTTGATTTCGGCAAGAGGACATGGGGCTTGTTTTGGAATATACGATGCCTCCTTGTTCTGTCTCTCTTATTCTTACAGCGCCAGTGATTTTCCAGAAAAAAAGAAAAAAATTTGGACCTGGATTTTTTTTCCAGGGGTTAATTGGGGACCCGATGTGAAGCAAAAAATTTAAAAAGAAGTCTAACTTGTTAATTTTTCTGGAATCTTGAATCCGTTTCGAGGGACCAAAAATTTGACAACGTCATTTTATTCACAGGATCAACTTTCTGTACAGAAGTTTTAACAAAATTAAAATATCTACACTGATAACAATGATATTTTGGGCTGGAAAACAACTTTTGTCATATTTCTACCATCAAAAACGGGACACCCTGTACCCCAAATCTATCAAGCAATGACGAATGATGCAAAAAGCTAAAAAATTTAATAAAAGAAAACTTAGTTAACAAGCAAAAGTATAGAAGCCTTTTCCATTTATCAAGTTGACGCTTCGTTAAATAAGCGAGTAACGGTGACAGTGGACTGTCCTTGATTTCTGCTCATAATAAATAATGGAGAAAAGCAAATGCATCATAAAGAAACTAAAATTGACAGGCACCTTTTTATTATTCTCACTGCGTCAGCCGTTATAATAATTCTATTTTGAGTGGCATAATAAAATTTTCCTTTGAATGAATATCTAAAGTGGTAAAAATAAAAGCAAAATAATTTATATTTAAAATGGTGAAATAATTTTTTTATTAATTTTAAGGTGATGTATCAACTTTAGTTTTTTTTACACAGAGTTTACACAGATTATTGTTATGTAAATAAAATTAAGGCTTTAAAATATTTTTTATAGCCAAATGTCGCTTACGACAACGACCAACAAACAAGTTCTCCACACACAGCTTTGAAATCGGCCATTTTCAGAAAAAATTGTAGACTGCGAATTTTTATGGTGGAGATCTGGCATATGGTGCAGAACCATTCTACACCCTCTTGAAGGGGATGGGGGTGATGTTTTTTCAGAAAATAAAAACTCGGATTAGTTTTTCTTTGGTTTTTTTATTTCACTATTTTTTAGCATTTTTGAACAAACAACCATCTACCACCCATAAGGGGGAAACGTGACTTTTTTGTATGCAAAAAACACGCTTGCAAAACGGATGCTGCTAAAATGTGGTAGATGCATTTAAAAGTCCCAAAAATTACACCCCTACTGGGTGTGGAATTAGAGGCACTTTCTTAAAAGTAAGTTTAAAAAAAAAACTTGTACAAGCCAATCTTATAGAGATAGAAATGGCCTATAAAAAACTATATAAGTGAGCTTTTCAGTATGTATTTGAAGCTGTCCAGATTTCTGGACAACCAATATGTGATACGTCAAAAATTTCTTATAACATTTTTTATAGCCCGTAAAATTTCCAATCGACGAATGTCTAAGAGAGCTACACAGCTATATTAACGCGACTAAGAGCAGCACTTTTACTTACACATTTTTTTTAAGTCAAAGGAAAATGTTTTGTTTGCAGCGGATTTTTTGGATGACCAAAGCATGTGAGGCCTAAACGAATTGGTGCATCTTATAACCACGTCAAATGTCTTTCAAACGAAGTAATAAAGCTATATAACTTATATAAGTATAGCTGTCTTTAAAATTTTAATGCGCGGTGACAACTACGCGGAAATACTTTGTGCCGCAACTAACATTTTTTACCCAACTGCAGCACGGCGAAAGGAAGGGTAATGTTTTTCGATTGTTGTATGTATGTAAGTAAATATGTTTGTGTCACGATACATTCTAAACGGCTGAACCGATTTTGACAAAAAAGGTGTCGTTGAATTGCTATTGATCCCGAAGGTGCTATAGGGTATATTTCTTTAAACAGGAATCAACATGGCGGTCTTTAGACATATACGTAATATTACGTATATGTCTTTAGATACCATTTTGTCACATGATGTAGGCTTTAAGGCATACAAATTATCTAAATTTCAAGCGATTTTATTGAAATTCCTTTGATTACCCATTATAAATGTCCTCTAATTTGCTGTAGTTACTTTGTAGTCCTCCCTGCTCCTACCCATCTCCCCTCCTGTCATTCCCCCACCCTATTCAAAAACCATATTCGCATAATTTTTTCAAATATAGAGCGATTTCAAAAATTCTTCCTACATACGCTTTAAGATTTTTTTTTCAACACCATTTTACTAGTTCCCCCCCCCCCTCCCCGCATCTCCCTCTCTCCTCCACGTCATTCTTATTAGTAATAGTTATAGCTATAACTTTCACAAATATAGAGCTATTTCAAAAGTTCTTTCTGCACACGCTTAAAGACTTTTTTCCAACATCATTTTACTAGTTTCCCCTTCCCTCTCTTCTCTTCTCCCTCCTTATTAGTAATAGTTGTAGCTATACCTGTCACAAATTTAGAGCGATTTCAAAAATTCTTTCGGCATACGCTTTAAGCTTTTTTTCGACACCATTTTACTAGTTCCCTCCTCCTTCTCTCCTCCCCCACCTTCACTTAATGGAAGGTAACACTGTTCGCGCCTGTAGAAAATCTACACCTACTTTGTGGGTAAAGCTAAATGAATTGTAAATGCATAGTGCTTTTTATAGGGCTGAATAAGAATAAAACCCAAAGGTGAAAAAAAAATTAAATAAAAGAAACACCCAACTGCTAAATTTACTTGTAACTACTAGTCGCAGTTGGGTACAAAATTACCCAAAAACCTCAATTATGAAAATACAAAACTGTATAATTTCGTAAGTGCGCTTTGAGCATCAAAACTAAAAGTTGAAGCATGTCGTACATTATAGGTAAGTAAGTTTATCAGTTGGGTGTTTTTTTAATTTTTTTTTTTTAATACAAGCAAACTTCAAGGGTTCGGCAGCCGTCCGGAAAGGGTTAAATCGGCCAAAAAAGAGGCATATACTAACTTTATAAATCAATCTAACAGAAATAGTACAGTTAATTTGTAGGGTATTTCAAGAAAAACCTGCAAAAAGGGTATATTTTTTTATATTTGGCATGGTAATAGCTAACACCAAAAGCTAAATTTTCATTCGACGATCCCCTATTTTCCGGCATCAGAATCTAAGGTGGCGGCTGCCAAAGTTAAGAAAAAAATGAATTCCCTGTTTTATTTTAGGTGGGACCTGCTCAATTCAAAAATATAAAAAAAATTACACCTGTCACTTCAAAACAAAATGGCGGCTATATTTTAAAAAAATACGTTTTTTTAAATATTTTCTTTATTTTATGTGCGATATTTATTTTTAATACCTAGCTACCGACTAGCTCTTTAAAACTACTGAAAAAAAAATAGTAAGTTTCCCAGCCGACACAAAGATGGCGCTTAATATGTCAAAAATAAAAGAGTTCTTATAACCTGTAGACCAAACTAAACATTTTAGAAAAAAATTTTTGGATTTTATCAAGAGTAAACCAAATTTTGTCAAAATTTATAAAAAGTTACAACTTGACATTTAACATTTTAAGATGACCGCCGAAGTTCAGATAAGAGTTATTTTTTTGTTCTTGTTTGATACAATTAATTTTGCCGTGTGATTTATACTAAATAGGGGTCGACAATTTTAAATATTTCATTATAAGTGACATATGTCCATTATTATCCAAGATGGCAAAATTCAAAATATATAAACAATAGTACCTTTTTGGTTTGGTAATTTTTTTTACCAAGATATGTAGTTTTATATTACTCTTAATTAGCTTTAATTTATCATTTTTTAAAGATGGCGGCCGAAAAAGTAAAAAAAAAACAATTTTCATTTTTTTTCAAAATTTAACAAAAAAGCATTATTTACTCGTTAAGCAAAACACAGATATTTTAAAATAGTCAAAAAAACAGTAAGGTTTAAAATAAGCAAACTAAACAATTTTTTTCTAAATCATCAGAATCTGATGTCAAACTTTTAACATATGGTTTATTTTTTAAAATAAAACACCCTGTATTTGCTTTTTAAACGATAGAGCTGGTCAGTAGCTTTAATATTTGGTATTAAAAATAAATATCGCACAAAAAATAAAGAAAATATTGAAGAATAACGATTTTTTTCAATATAGCTGCCAATTTTTTTTGCAGTGACAGGTGCAGTTTTTTTTACATTTTTAATTGAGTAGGCCCACTTAAAGTAAATTAATTAAAATTAATTTAATTTCTCTTAAAACAAGGAATTCAATTTTTTTCTTAACTTTCTCTCTTGGATTCTGAGGCCGGAAAATCGGGGATCCATGAATGAAAATTTAGCTTTTGGTGTAAGGTACTACTATAACAAATATAAAAAAATATACCCTTTTTGCAGCTTTATTTTACATATTTACTCTACCAAAAGAGAAACGATGTATGGACTGTGGTAAGCTATGAGCGAGGTGTTTTATCGAAAAATAATAAGCTGGGTAAAATATATGCAAGTGACTTTAACCTATATTTTTCAACAGTAGCAGAACAAATTTTACTATTATTGTTGCAAATTGATGAAAATACACCAAAGGAAATAATAAACCGAATCCCGGAGAGAAATGACTCTTTTTACTTTGTCCTAGTTTCTGACAGAGAAGTTCATGAAGTAATATGTAGCCCTAAAAATACCAGTTCGTTTAATAGTTCTGTTCCATCAAACAGTTCTACGGTCATAGAACCGTCCAAAACATTCCAATACGCGCGCAATGCAGTACAAGGAGTACGAGGACTGTTTTAAAACGGTTTTGGTTTGATGGAACGACCAAATAACTGTCCAAAAACTGTTCGATTTAATTCAGGCACGTGATCATATGCGAGAGAGTTAATTTCAAAATCACGTGACTAAAAGAAAGGGTAGGTTTGGCGTCTCGCTTAAAGATAAATCGAATTTCGAGAGCACGAAATTAAAGTTGCGCACAGAAAGGATTACACAATTACATAGGATTATCATAATATGTATATTTTTAATTTTAGTTCTTTAAAATGCAGATAAAATTACATCAATTTAATTTATACAGGGTGTAACTAAATAAGTGTAAAACATTTAAGGGGATGATTCCTCATCGAAAAAAAGATAGGATCTTTCATATAAAGAAACTTTATTGGAGCATCCCTTCTTAAGATACCGCCCCTTAAAGGGGGTACATAACATTTATGACGATGTATCTCTGTAGTGACTCGTGAAATAATTTTTTGCTGCGAACTGGTTTATTTTGGGCAAAAAATCCAAGAGACATTTTTTATTTACAATGAAACAGGCTATCGGAAATACATTTTTAAATGAAAAACAAATAATAAGACAAAAAATTACATTGGAAATAAATTTTAGGGGTTGCGTTTTCCACCCCTTACAACCATGGGGTAAACCAAATTCATTACCGGCTAAGTGTCTTTTTGGTAGTAGAAAGATTTATGTACTCCCTTTAAGGGGCTGTATCTTAACAAGGGATGCAATGAAGTTTCTTTATATGAAAGATCCTATCTTTTTTGATGAGGAATCACCCCCTTAAATGTTTTACACTTATTTAGTTACACCCTCTATTCACAAACTATAAACCACTACAGACTGCCTAATAAACTAAATATACCAAAAATTAAAACGAACTTGTATTAGCACATATTTTTGGGCGAAACCTGTGAAAATATATTTATTTTTTCTAATATCACAAGTTTTATGTGAAATTTATATATTTATTTATTTGTATTTTCTAATTTGATTTTTATAAAATATTTGTGAAATTACCTACATATTATAGAAAGCCTAAATATTCACAAGGTTTATGCGATTTTATTCATTTTAAGAAAATAGAGATCGTGATACTTCTGAGAAGTTAGGAAAATCACATTTTGTAGCTTGTACTTTAGTAATGACCTTAATGTCGATGCCTTAAAGCGAAGTCGTTTGTTCTTCCGCCAAATCTGGTGTAAAATTTTACTTCCGGTGTTATTCTTCTTCTTTTAACTTTTAGTTCACAGGTCACCGGGATTTGCTGCTATCAGGGTAAACCGTTATGTTTCTATTCCTATCCAATCACATGCTAAACCAGTTTTTCTTTTTCTAAACAAGCTACCCTATGGTCAATATAGCTTTTTTTCGTGTGGTATACCTACACGATCCCCAGTCCCGCAATAATAAAAATTAAGAGGCTCTTGCAAAAATTTTTTTTTTTTAAATTTCAAAATATTTGTATATTTACGTGGCTTCCCCGGCATTTTGTCATGTGTTAAAATTGGTTGTAAAACTCAATTTATTTTAACAAAAATTTTAATTTTTTGGGTTATTCACTGTTTTTTGAATTTTTTCAGACAAATGTAAGTTTAATGTAATTTTATGGTATATTATTATCTCAGGTGATGTAAACAAGAACTGTGTGTGTTTTACATACAATTTTTCCGCGCCTACTAATGCGCCTGTGTGCAATTCTTGTCTTTCAGAGGAGTCCGAAACCAGTTTAGGTCGCTTGATGGAACGGAAAACTTACTGTCCCATAACAGTACAACGTCGACCTGGAACGCAAACAGGATTTTTCGTACCGTTCTATAACCGTCCCACGCTTTGATGGAACGAAACTATGTATATGACCACAATAGACCCACTGGTGATCGCAGTGGAAGGGTTGCAAGGCCCACTTGTTATGTCATCTACGCCAATGTATTATTATAGAAGAAGACACTATGCAGAGTCAGCAGCTTCATATATCATTCTTTGGATGTGGCTTGGGAATTCTTAGTTTTTAACTTTTAGTTTTAAGATAGATTTAAGTAAAACCACACATGTTTTAATTTTTGAAAAATATAATTGTTTTTAAAAACGAAAGTTGCTTCGCTCCTGAGTTAAGTGGCGCAGTCGGTAGGATGTTAGAATTAGCTACGCATCGTGCGAAGTTAAGTTCGGACTAGCGATTAATCTAACATATCGAACCAAAAATTGGTGATTGATTTAGTGGAGATGTTGAAACCAGAGTGGCTCTTTGAAAATCAAGAAACCCAATCAATCGTTGAACTGTTTTTGAACTGAAATAAATCGATTACCGGGAATCGCGTCAAAAATCGAGTGATTTCGCAAGGGAGAAGATTTGCCGAAGACAGCATCGCCGAAGCAATCCAACCCTTATAGTTAAGAAACCCAGGACGAGCATGCTTTCAAAACTAGCTATGTAAGTACAATTCGTAAATGTCAAATTTTTTAGAAGAAATCGAAAGTAAATTAAAGCAACTTAAATTATTACCTTCACTTGACTCCCAAGAGATCGCAAGTAGTTCAAAAAATCAAAACCCTTTTGCTGTAAAAAGTTTAGCTCAAAATTTAAAATCAATCGATTTTGAAAATAATCAATTGGTATCGAATTTTCAAAATCTGCCTTACGCGAATCCAAGCTTTTTAGTCAGAGAAAAAGAAATGGTTCAGCTCAAACCAGAATATTTTAACTGTGTTCCACAGTTTGATGGAAACCCTGCAAAATTAAATAGATATATTGAATCTCGTAAATTATTGATTAACAGTTTTTACAAAAATGACGACCTTACTTGTTTTCAAAAGGTTTATCTGCTCAATTGTTTGATAGGAAAATTAACGGGAACCGCGGAAACTACTATTAACACTCAAAATGTAAGAACTTGGCAAGATGTTGAAAACACCTTAAGAAGTCACTTTGCTGACCAAAGGGATGAGGCTTGTTTAAACCGCGATTTGGTAAAATTAAGGCAACAGTTTAACAAAAAACCTCAACAATTTTATGATCGAGTAGTCGAACATTTAAGTTTAATAATAAATTACGTAAATTTGCATGAAACTCTTGAGGAAAGTAAAAATTTAAAACGTGAACTCTACACCAATTTGTCCTTACAAACATTTTTGGCAGGTTTAGAGGACCAGTTAGGTATTACTGTAAGAAGTAAAAAACCCGAGAGTTTAAGCGCGGCTTTACAAGCAATCATTAAAGAAGAAAACATTCAATATTTAAGAAATCAAAATCGATTTTCGTCCCAAAAATTCAAACCTGAATTAAAACCCCCACACAGGCCTATGCAAATACCTATGCAAAGACCTAATTTTCCTCCTCAATTGAGAGCATCAAACTTTCAACCAAATTATTACCCTCAAAATTTTAATAGATTTCCAATACAAAATCAATTCTCTAATTATCAAAACCGACCACAGTTCCCAACGGGCCTAGTAAATGTGCAACCAAAACAAAATATGCCCCCACCGAGATATTTTACAGGTTCTCAAGTTTTTGGCAAACCAAGAAATGTTTGGGCACCAAATCAAAACAATACATTTCCAAAACCAACGCCGATGTCACTATGCACAAGCAATCAGGCCAGGCCAAACCAATCAAATAATTTTAATTATTTAAGAGCCGGTCCTAGTACATCGAAAAACTGGGGAACAGATGAATTTTACGAAAACGAGAGCCAACAGTATTTTGACGAATCGCAGTACTACGATATAAATTACGATCAATATAATTATCAATATCAGTACCCATGCTATGATCAAAATTTTAAGTATTACCAATGTCCACCAGGATACCAAGATGATTCCCAGAATAGCCATGAAGAACCTCGAACGACCGAAAAACCAGATATTGTTGAAATAACCGACAATCAAAATTTTCAAAATGCCCTTCCATCAATCAGCAAAACATAACAAATATTATCGATTTTAACACGTCAAATACTAGCGAACTGCCCTATATCATAATTCCAGAATATAATTTAAAATTATTGATTGATAGTGGATCGACAAAATCGTTTATCGATCCCCAATTAGCGTATAATTTTTATCCAAACTTAATACAAAATGATCCCTTTATTGTATCAACAGTGTTCCAAAAATCTGCACATAAACACAGTGCAATGATTCCGGCCTAAAGTATTTTTAATCTACCCACGCAAAGGTCGCTAAAGTTTTATCTTTTTAAATTTCATAACATATTCGACGGCTTAATTGGATTAGATAACTTAAAACAATTACATGCCAGCTTAGATTTCACCAAAGGATACCTTTTTACACCTCATTCGAAAATAAAATTATTATACCACACTATACAGAGTGATCTAAATTTAATAACTTTGGAACCTCGGATTCAAAAAGTAATAAAAGTTAAATCTTCAATTCAAAATGGTGAAATTATTATTCCTTACCAAAAATACCATAATTGCGAAATACCAGAGTGCCTGATAATTACTAAAAATGGATATGCAATTACCACTGTTTTAAATAATACAACTGAACCAATAACCCTCGATTTTTCCCAACCGATTAATGTTGAAAGTTTTGATCGCGAATTTTTCCGGGAATTTAATTTTATTAATTTTGACGATTCGCCAAAAAAAGAACTAGATCTTTCAAAATTACGAACCGATCATTTAAGCGCAGAGGAAAAAGGTCAAATTTTTAAAATTTGTAGCGAATATTCCGATATTTTTTACCAGGAAAATCAACCTTTAACTTTTACCAATAAAGTTAAACATCAAATTCGAACAACCGATGAAATTCCTGTTTATACTAAAACATACCGATACCCTTTTATTCACAAAAAAGAAGTCGAATCGCAAATAAAAAAAATGTTAGAGCAAAACATAATCCGCCCAAGTTATTCGGCTTGGAGCTCGCCTATTTGGGTAGTACCAAAAAAAATCGATGCATCGGGCAAACAGAAATGGCGCTGTGTGATCGATTATCGAAAATTGAACGAAAACTCAATCGATGATCGATATATGTTACCCAATATAATCGATTTACTTGACAAATTGGGCAAGTGTCAATATTTCTCCACCCTAGATTTGGCTAGCGGGTTCCACCAAATCGAGATGGATGAAAAAGACATACCAAAAACCGCTTTTAGCACAAAATTTGGCTCGTACGAGTTCACTCGCATGCCATTTGGCCTAAAAAACGCGCCTTCAACGTTTCAGCGCGTCATGGATAACATCCTAAGAGGCATACAAAACGAGCAATGCGTCGTTTACATGGACGATATATTAGTATTTAGCACCAGCTTGCAAGAACATTTAGAGCGCCTAAAAGCAGTATTCGATCGACTTAGAGAATCCAATTTTAAAATCCAATTGGACAAATCATAATTCCTACGTAAAGAAGTCGCGTACTTAGGTCACCTTGTAACAGCCGATGGTGTGAAACCAAATCCCGAAAAGATACGCGCGATTCAAAACTATCCAATTATGAAAACAACGAAAGAAATAAAAGGTTTTTTAGGACTCCTTGGTTACTATCGCCATTTTATTAAAGACTTTGCCCACATAACAAAACCATTAACAAAATGTCTGAAAAAAGGCGCAAAAATCGAGCATACGCCTGAGTTTATAGAATGTTTCGAAAAATGCAAGAACTTATTAACGAATGAACGGATTCTACAATACCCAGATTTTTTAAAACCGTTTAATCTATCTGACAACAGATGCAAGCAACGTTGCTATTGGAGCCGTTTTATCATAGGGACCAATAGCAAGTGACCTACCTGTTGCTTATGCCTCTAGAACCCTTAATGACAGCGAACAAAAACTCTAGTACCATAGAAAAAGAATTTTTAGCAGCAGTTTATTTCAATATTTTAGGCCCTACTTATGTGGAAATAAATTTAATATAATAAGTGATCACAAGCCGTTACAATGGGTGATGTCATTAAAGGATCCAAGTTCAAAATTATTAAGGTGGAGAACCAAATTAGAAGATTATAATTTTACATGGATTTATAAAAAAGGGAAACTTAACACCAACGCGGACGCCTTGTCGCGAATTGAGCTGCATACAAAAGAAACCTATGAAGAAGAAAATAAAAGGACTGCCGAAACCTTAAGGAACCTAAATTAGTACATACAAGACTTTGAAAATGAAATCGAAGAAGAACAAAGGCAGTTAGAATCTTTCGACCCAAAAAAAGATTTTTCCCTAAATCATCCTGTAACACCGAATAACTCAAATAAACAATTAACCGATTCGTCGGACATCGAAACCACGCCCATTTTACAGCCAACGACCAGTACGAGCAATCTTCACTCGCCAATAGTTAATTTAGAACCGCAAAATACTTTAAACGACAACTTAGATAACTTATCGATGCAGGTAGAACTTGATTAAGACATTTTGGAAATTCCTGAAGATCCCAACTTAGATGATAATGCAACCATACACACAAATGCAGATGAAAACATGGAAGCTCAAGTACAGATTTCGGAATCGCCAGTTAATTATGGGTCAAACCAAGTTATTTTTAGTGCAGTACTTCACTCCCCTGCTAAAGTTAAAGTCACCAATTTATTTGACAGTAAAACAAGATACTATGTGCAACTATCAAAAAATAACTTTCAAAATGACGTTTTAGACTTTATCAAACAGTATATAGCCCCAACTGTTCAGTACCACTTATACTTTGAGAACGAGGACGATTTTCCACCATTTTCAGAGATTGTCCGAAAAATTTTCCGGCATTCTTCACTAAAACTAAAAAGATGTAAATTCAAATTAGCGGATGTAACACATCCAGACGATATTCAAGAGATAATTCGAAATTATCACGAAGGGAAATCGAACCACCGCGGAATAGATGAAACTTGGCACAAGATAAAATAAAAGTACTATTGGCCTCAATTAAAAAATTCGATTCAAACATACATAAACAATTGTGAAATTTGTCAACAGTGCAAATACGAAAGGAAGCCTATAAATATGAAAATGAATATTACCCCTACACCTACACAGCCATTTGAAATTATTTACATAGATACATTTACTTTAGAAAAAACCAAATTTTTAACAATAATTGATTGTTTTTCCAGATATGGTCGCAACTGATATCGCCGATGGCCTTATAACATTCTTTTCTCATCACGCTATACCGTGTCTTATCACGACAGATAAGTAAAAAAATACACTTTTGCTGTGCGAATCACCCATCTTCTAAAGGTATGATAGAAAGGCTACATTCTACGTTAATAGAACAGATAAGATTACTCAATACACAAGGGTTTGAAAAAACTCCAATAGAGGTAAAAATGCGCTATGCCATACTTGCCTACAACCACACGGTACATTCCGCTACAAAATTAAAACCAATAAATATAATTTACGTCTACTCTCTGACCCGGAGAGTTAGCACCTGTTTAGGGTCCCATTCCCAGGGTTACGGGAGAAGACCACATCGGTATGAAAGGCGGAGAGGATGGACCTCGGTACGGTAATCATAGCGCAGGTGGCAACCCTTTCTTTTAGGGATAGTATAAAAGAAGAAGATGCTGCCTTGTAGTACCGGCGTTGGAATCGTCAAAGGCTAGGGGAAGAAAACCTCGATCAAAAATCACCTGGTCCTCCAAGTTGGGGGTTGGGGCATTAGACTAACTCTCTGATACCCGGAAAAAACGTACACTGGTAAAAAACCCAATCAAACGCCTCGGAAAGAAATGAAAAACCCAAGACGAACCAAGCAAAGAAACAGGAATATGATTTTTGGTACATGGAACGTACAAGGAATGAGTCGAAAAGTGAATGATATAGTCCATGAGTGCAGCATAATGAAGGTTGACCTTGCTGTACGAACAGAAACGAAGAAGAAAGGAAAAGGATCTGAAAACCTAGGACAGTATGACCATTTCTATAGCGGAGTGGCAAAAGAAAAACATGCGCAAGAAGGAGTATCTATTTTGGTTAACAAAAGATTTAGAAAATATATCACCAACTGGGAAGCAGTAAATGAACGGCTAATAAGAATGAATATAACAATAAAAGGAATGAGACTTACGATTTTTGGAATCTATGCGTATAATAACGATGCAAATGTAGCCGTGAAAGACAATTTTTTTGAAGAAATCTACAATAAAATATCAGCAGTAAGTACATCTAGAGAAATTGTAATATTGGGAGATTTAAATAGTAGAACAGGTAACAGAGTAAATGATCTGACAGTTGGCCAATATGGAGAGGATGTTGTTAATGACAATGGAAACCGGCTTATCACAGTATGTGAGCAATTAGACCTAAAAATCCAAAACGGTTTTTTCCAACATAAGAAAATACACAAATATACCTGGACCAAACCCTCACAAAACCTGAAATCCGTCATCAAAATTCTCTTTCCTTATCAAGGCCGAAGCCTCCATCAACAAAATCTTGATGATACAGTGAGTGAGGAAATTGATCACTGTCAATATAATCTACTAAGCCTAGAACATGACAGCGTAAAAAACTTATACAAAAAGAGACTGAATGAAAAACTTAATTCAAGTTCAGGTGAAACCCCAGATGAGAAATACGAATGTATCACATTAAGCATCCATCAAGCTACAAAAGAAGCACTAGGATTAGTGGAAGAAACTCCTAAAAGAACAAAACCATACTGGTGGGATGCTGAGATTGAAAGTGAAATAGAGGAAAAAAGGAAATTATATCACACGTACTTATCCCAAAAGACAGATAGAAGCAGAGAAGAATACAAAATCGCGCAATCAAAGGTGAGAAGAATGATCAGTGATAAGAAGAATCAATCATGGATGCAAAAGTGCCAGAAAATAGATTCTTACTTAGGAGGTAGGAGAAGTACCGAAAGCTGGAAAACTATAAGATCGATCAAAAAAGAAACATGCAGAGATATTATTTCACCAATACCAGACAAAGAATGGGATGAGCATTTTAAAAAACTTTTAACTGAAGATAGAGCAGAATTCAAGGAAGACGAAAGAGACAATATCATTAGAACGATGGGATCTCCAGTACCCCTCACAATATCTGAGGTCAAAAACGTGTGCAAAACCTTAAAAAGCGGTAAATCTGCCGGACCCGGAAATATCCCAGCTGAACTTATTAAATATGGCACTGAAGAATTGTTTTGTAGATTACGGAATCTTTTCCAAAGATATTTAAATGGAGCTGTAGTACCAACTGAGTGGAAAACGTCATATATATCCACAATACACAAAAAAGGAAGGACAGATATATGTGACAATTATAGAGGTATATCTGTAACTAGTACGCTAAGCAGAATATATGGCAAAATAATAAGAAATAAAGTGGAGAGCGAATATAAAGATATGGAGCCAGAAGAACAAGCTGGTTTCAGGGCGGGTAGATCGACTTCAGATCATCTCTTTTGTATAACCCAAGTTATTGACAAGAAAATGGCATACGGACAAGAGCTCCATCTGCTTTACGTAGATTTGCAGAAGGCATATGATAGTATACGACTAAATCTACTTTGGAAAGCGTTGGAAAAGACAAACATAAGCATACAACTAATTAAGGCCATCAAAGAGTTATACCGCAATAGTAAGGCAAAAGTTAAAATAAAAGCAAAACTAACCAAAGGCTTTCAAGTAAATAAAGGTCTTAAACAAGGTTGCTGTATCTCGCCTACGCTCTTCAAGATATATTTGGAACAGGTCCTTAAAGTCTGGAAGAGAAAATGCCAAAACATGGGAATTCCGTTGAATGAAACCACCTTGTATACTTTATGTTTCGCCGATGATCAGATAGTGGTGGCTCAGGATTATGACGACCTCGAATATATGACACGAAAACTAATAGACGAGTACAATAAGTGGGGACTAGAGGTTAATATCAATAAGACAGAGTATATGTGTATTGGTGGAACGAAACAGGATCTAATCTTAAATACTGGGCACCGAATTCAGTCCTGTGATGAGTATAAATACTTGGGTCTAAAAATTACAGCTGACGGAACACTAGACAAAGCTATAAAAGATAGAAACGTACAAGGAAGAAAAGCAATAACTTTATTAAATGGAATAATTTGGGACCAAAGTATATCAAAACATAACAAAAAGCTTATATATAACACCATTGTAAAAAGTATTATTACATACGGCTCAGAAGTATGGCCAATCAAAGATAGAACAGAAAAAATGCTTTCCGCTACGGAGATGGACTATTGGAGAAGAGCAGCAGGGAAATCAAAAAGAGAAAGAGTTACCAATCAAAGAATAAGAGAAATTATGACAGTGGGTGAACGTACTCTAGTGGATGATATAAGAACAAAACAACTGGTGTGGTACGGACATGTACAAAGAATGGATGATGGAAGACTACCTAAACAAATATTACAATGGAAACCAACTGGCCGAAGAAAACGAGGAAGACCAAGGAGAAGCTGGAGAGAAGGAATAGATAGTGAAATAAGAATAAGAGACCTAGATGATGAATTATGGGCAAACAGAAACGAGTGGAGATTGGGTATCGGAAGACGTAGAACGTTGTGAAACCGATAAATATATATATATATATATATATATATATAAATATAATTTACGGACATTTTGACAGCCCCGATCAATTTGATATCGATGTTGATAAAATTTTAACAAGTAACTATGTTTCCGGACATAAGGAAAAAATGAAAATTCTTTATGAAAATTTAAATGAAAAACTAACCCAAGAAAAAGAAAAACTTATTATAGACAGCAATAAAAATCGAGATGACCCGGAAATTTTAGAAAATAAAGATAACGTCTACACCAAAAAACACCTACGACAAAAACTCGCGAATAAATATAACAAAGTAACCCCTGTTATAAAGATCGATTCTCAAAAGAAATTGATTGAAACCGAAAATCAGAAAAAAGTCCACATGGATAATATTAAACGCCCCCGCAAAAAGACATACAAATTTAAAAAATAAATTATTTTTTTTCAGATTAACTCTTTGTGTCCTTGGACTTCATTACAAAGTTAATGTCAGAAATTTTGAAAATAATCCAGGCCTACTGCCACTGAAATTAGGAAATGCCAAAATTGCAGAGTACACCCACACACTTATTTATTTTTACGATCTTAATCCCATAATCGATGAAATCAATAAGTTAAATTGTGTCGGAAAAAATTATTAAGCTGATAAATAAAAACCAAGAATATTCCAATGAGGTTGCTAATTATCTAAAAATCCTTAATTTGATCAAAGAAAAGGTGCAAGTTAAAATAACCGAAATTTTGCCACACCCACTAAGGTTTAAGAGAGGGCTAATTAATGGCCTTGGGTCAATTTTTAAATCAATAACGGGAAACTTAGACTCTTCCGATGGTGAACGGTACGAATTTTTAATCAAACAATTACAAAATAATCAAAACAAACTCTCATCCAACATTGTAAAGCAAAACTCAATATCATTGGAAATAATCGATAAGTTTAATTTGACAGTTCAGCAATTGCGACATAATGAGTTGCTTCTAGAATCAAATATTAAGCAGATATCCTATGTAATCGAAAAAAGTTCTAGAAATGAAAACTCTATGTTTATTAAAGATTCTATAACACAAATTATAAATATGTTTGAAATTATAAACTCAATATTACAAGATATTGAAAATTCGATAACTTTCACAAAGTTAAATATAATGCACCCCAGCATTATTAGAACTTCGGACTTTTACAAAGAATTATTGAAAATAGAAAAAAAAATGTTCATCCTAAACAAATGCCATTTAAAATTACCTTAGATAATACATTACACTTTGAAAAATTGGTAAAAATATAAAGTTTTATTATTGACAATAAAATTACATATTTATTACAAATTCCAATAATGAACTCACAAGACTTTGATTTGTATCATTTGTTTTCAATTCCAATACTTTTCGGGAGTCAGTTTAAGGTCATTTTACCTCAAGACAAATTTTTAATAAAAAACGAATTGTACCACGCCTTTATGGAAGAACCATGCATGCAACTGACGTCACAGAACTACTACTGTAAGAAACAAACACTTCAAGAAGAAAAAGAAGATAATCCTTGCGAAATCCAACTTCTTGCGAACAAAAACACCTCCACATGCAAACAGACTAACATTAAAATCACCAAATCAATATTCAAATCAATAGAAGGGTCCAATCAATGGTGGAATGTTTCCAGATAACCAGTCAATCAAACTGAACTGTCCAGATTAAGAAGAAATAGTCAGACTTCGTGGAAGCTATTTGTTGGATGTTCCAGTTAACTGTCAAATCATGTGTGATGAAGAAATTATCAGTAATCAGCAGGAAACAATAAATGGTCAATCGATATTGTTTCCCAGCCTCAATAAACCAATTACCGAAAATTCAGTTAACAGTCCGATATCAGGTTTAGAGAATGTGAAGCTAGATGAACTTCACAATATCAAAACGCAGATTTTAGAAAACCAGCCTGACCTGTCGTGTCATCAGTATGTTCAACTCCCACGCTTCCCGTAGAGTTGAATCTTGAGGAGGGAGGTGTTATGTCATCTACGCCAATGTATTATTATAGAAGAAGACACTATGCAGAGTCAGCAGCTTCATATATCATTCTTTGGATGTGGCTTGGGAATTCTTAGTTTTTAACTTTTAGTTTTAAGATAGATTTAAGTAAAACCACACATGTTTTAATTTTTGAAAAATATAATTGTTTTTAAAAACGAAAGTTGCTTCGCTCCTGAGTTAAGTCACTCACATATGAATCATCATAATGTATATGACACCAATGCTAAAATCGTAATACAAATGTTATTTCAATTTGTTGTTTTTTTTTGCAAGGTAATATAATAAGTGTATACTATTTGATATTTTCCTGGAATGCTTTAAAATAGGTTCCTTTGTTTAAGAAAGCAGATGAGAATTCACTGGAAAGCTATAGACCAGTTTCAACAGTACCAATATTTGGAAAAATATTTGAAATTATTTAAAAAATTTAGCTTGAAAATTACTTTCTCAGCAATGGACTAAATGACCTCAAACATTTCGGTTTTTGGCAGGACCTAACATTCTGCGCCTAAATGATAAGGGTCTTCTTCGTAAAAAAAGTTTCAAAGCATTAATATTTTTTGTTCTTTACGGCTATTATTGCCCAAACCTTCAGCGCCCCATTTGACGGCGCCAAAAGAGCAGGTATCCAAATAGTCGCATAAAAGTTGATGTCAAGGCATTATAATTTTATGTTTTTTATAGCTATTGCCCAAATATTCAGCGCATAAATACTCATCGCTCAAATGATCGACGCTCAAATTGATAGCGTCTGCGCCTAAACGCTTAGTGTTCAACCAGTAAGTCCTCAAAGAATCGGCCCTGATCGTCGCCTTTAAAAGTATACCTACGCAGCACTTGGCATCCCAATTAACATTTCATGTTTTATAAGGGTTGATAGAGGTTTGCGGCTATCAAATTAGAAAACCTAAATATTCACAGCGACCAACGTGGCAAGATCATTCTTGGAATCTCTATACCGCTCTTATAACGCTTAAATGAAGAATCATATAAGGGTGGCGGCAACAATTATCAACCTCTTATAAAACCTAAGATGTTTGCATTGTGGCGGCGGTAACCATTATACAGTGCTCGACTTCGAACGTTTAGATTTTATGAAAAGCGTATAAAAAAGGATGAACTTATGGAAAGCAAGAAGTCAGTGAGGGACAAAAGACGCCCGTATTCAGGAGCGTTTGCCGCTGTGACTCAAAATACATTAATAGTTTTTTATTACTAAACAGAGCAAGCACAGTAAGATTTCCACTTTTAAAAGACGAAGAAATAGTCATTATTATTTATTTCGTTATTTTAGCTTTAATCAGAAAACATTACATCGAGAAAAATTCAATCTTTTAATAATTTTTTTCTTTGACAATAACCTTGCTATTTTATTAAAGTCGCGCTTCGCGCCATTCGATCTCCTCGCGGCGGCCCTACGGAGTCCGATACTGCGTTTAATGATAGAAGCAACACACTTGGTATGGATAGTCATAAGACACGCCCGAACATTTTACGAAAGGAAACCACCCTACCACCCCTGACAGGGGCGTGGTTTCCCCCTTAAACGTGCTTTTTGATAGTTTTTTGCTAATAACTCGAAAACAATCAACTTTTTCAAAAATCTTCTTGAAATCATTTTTCAAGCGGATACAATTTCTTTTCCAACCATGTACCTTATTACCCTCTGATGGCAGTAGTGCACATTCCAGTAGCGTACAGAAAAGGGGAACATTTTTAAGAATTTTTTTTTCTATTTTTTGTGGTATTTTTTATTCTTAACACTATTTTATTTTCAAAAAAATATTTTTGGTTAAAAGCCCATTGTATACAGTTAAATACTTATTAAGGTAGGCATGTTTTTCTTAAATAGCCGCCTTGAAATAAAAATAAATGTGTTTGTAGAAATCAAACAAAAATTTTGATCATTTATTTTTGTAACTGAGTAAATAAAAATAAGAGGGAGTAAAACGTTTTTTTTTTGTTAGTAATAACTTAAAACTGACTTTTTCTAGTTAACCCTTTTTTAAAGTGGGGATCCCTCCTCTCACCCCCCTCAAAAGTGCTCTCTTGCAGTATTTTCCCAATTATTTGCAAACTTTTAACTTGGAAAAAAACAACTACGTAATAACTATTAAGGCTAATCAGTGGCGCACCTTTTATAGGCATTTAAATAAATTAGAGGTGTGGAAAAAAAATGTTTCCTTTTTTTTAATTTTCTTAAATTTTACTGTCCCACATATATCTGGTTCTAAAACTTATTTTTAAAGTTGAAGAAATTTCTTTTCCAACGATGTATATCACTCTCCCCTCAAGGCAGCGGTAGATTTAGCATAGACGCACCAAAAATGGTCAAATTTGGTATACACTTCAATCTTCATTTAAGACAACCTTTTTGGAACAGTATTAATACACACACTACGTTCAATGAGAGAAGCAACATAATTGGTATGGATATACAGTATACTCCCCCCAATAATATAACGAAGGGGATCCACCCACCTACTCTTGGCGGGGGGGGTCCCCCTTAAATATTTTTTTTCAAATTTTTTCTAATAAACCAAAAAATGTCAAAAAACATTTAGGGTAGGGATAGCTTCCCCCACCAAGAGTGGGCGGATCGTTCTCCATCGTTATATTTTCGGGGGAGTATACTGTATATTCATACCAAGTGTGTTGCTTCTCTCATTATAAGCAGTGTCTGTATTAAAACCAACAATAATTTGACAATTTTTGGTGAGTCTATGCCAGTTATACCGCTGCCTTGAGGGGGGAGCGATATACATCGTTGGAAAGGAATTTTCTTCAGCTTTAAAAATAAGTTTTAAAAGCAGACATGTGAGAAAATAAAATTTAAGAAAATTAAAAAAAAGGAAAAATTTTTACACCTCTCATTTATTTAAATGCCTATAAAAGGTGAGCCACTGATGTAAGGGGGGCGTGTTATACATCGTTGGAGAGAACTTTTCATCTGCCTCAATAAATGTTATTTAGTTATTTTTGCCAAGTTAAAAATTTGCAAATAATTTAGAAAATACAGTATTTTAGGGAGTAGAGAGCACTTTTGAGGGGGGTGAGAGGGGGGATGCCCCCACCTCCACTTTAAAGAAGGTTAACTAGAAAAAGTCAGTTTTAAGTTATTACTAACCAAAAATAATTTTTTACACACTCTAATTTTTATTTTATCAGTTACAAAAATGAATGTTCAAAATTTTTGTTTTAAGGATTTCTACACACAAATTTATTTTTATTTCAAGTCGGCTATTAGAAAAAGATACGTCTAGCTTAATAACTATTTAACTGCATACAATGGGCTCATAACTAAAATTTTTTTTTTGAAATAAAAAATTGTGTTAAGGATAAAAAATACCACAACAAATAGATTAAAAAAATATTTTAAAAATTTTCTCCTTTTTTCCAACGCTAATGGAATGTGCACCACTGCCGTTAAAGGGTACTAAGGTACATTGTTGAAAAGGAAATTGTATCGGCTTGAAAAGTGATTTCTAGAATATTTTTGAAAAAGTTGACTGTTTTCGAGTTATTAGCAAAAAACTATCAAAAAGCACGATTAAGGGGGGAACCACCCCCATACCAGGGGTGGGGGGTGGTTCTCGTTCGTTAAATGTTCGGGCGAGTCTTATGTCTATCCATGCCAAGTTTATTGCTTCTATCATTAAACGCAGCATATGGCTGGAATCTCGGATGTAGGGCCTAAACTAAAAGCAAAAACGAGTATAATTTTATTTGTCTATGCTGTACACTTAATTACAGATTCGCAGTATTGATTATTAGTCATACAGTTCAAATCAAGGTGTTTTAAGGATTTTATTAATCGCCGTCTTTGGCCTTCTCAGCCGGCAAGAGTAACGTGATTAGATCGCGAAAAGAAAACCATTTTCTTGAATTTCTAACTTGACAACAGCGCTAAACTACTTATCTCTCTTAGTGCCATTTATTTAAATAGCGATCTTACTTCAATTCACATATTTGCAATGGCCAAAAGATCGTTGACGAACCCTCTATAACCCTTAAATAACTGTAAGCAACCTTACTGAGTCTTATAAGAGGAATAAGAACGTTCATGAAACCCTTATAAAACCAAATAGGGTCTTCTGGTAATCGTTTTTTTTTTGTACTACTGACTCCCTCTACAAGATATTTTGTGAATTTAAAGATTTTTTAGGAGGACTGAGGTAACGAAGTCATGGCTGATACATACAATAGAAGATAAAGTAACAATTCTAAACCAACACGTGTAATAGTTATATTGTGCCTTATTGCAATAAAATTGTCTCGAAATCCGGTCTGTATGCCATGACTATTTTTTTAGAGAGAATATTGTCAAATATGATTAAACAACACTTTAGTTTATTCTAAAACAACCAAGTTGTGTTTATATTTCATAGTTTGTTCACATTTTTACACGTTTGACAATTGTTTACGTCGAAATTTTAACGTCTAGGTTTTTTAGAGCCACTAAAAAAAACTTCTCAACCAAAACTCTTTTAAGTCTTTTTTTGCGAGGATTTTAAGCCCATCGTTGTTCAGTTGTAAAAAGCAGCATACCGCATAACACCAGAAAGTATTCCCCCTTTACCGCTCTGCCTCCACTGCAGTAACTATCTTTTTAAGATAGTTACAGAAGTAAGGCAGAGGTACAGGGGGATTATTTTCTTGTATAAATGCATTAAGAAAAGGAAAGGACTAGAAACCACTTTGGGCTTAAGAGCGGCGATGCTATCATATATCTTAAAATAGCAGGAGCGTCGCTATTATATCTTACATATATAACCCCTACGGGGATATATTTTTTTTAATTCGAACTTTTAAATTATACCATCGATTTTAATGGGAAAAACTGCACTTGGCAAAGAATTAATCAAAGTTTAGACCTAATATACTTTTTTGGCCACCATCTCAAAATCCAAGATGGCGGACGAAATTAAATTGTACTATTCAAAGATGCTCGTTTATTCTTGTGTTTCGAACATATTTTTTTTTTAATTAATAAAAAAGCTGCGTTCTTGCGACGCACAACAGGGTACGAATTAGCAAAATTAGTTCAGTGGTTTTAAACAAATATATTTTTGTTTCAACCATTGTTTTGCATATTATACGATTGCCTTGCCAATCATGTCTGCATTTATTTTCATATAAATTCATTACTACTGAACCGATTAATGAAGTAAAAAACATTGAGAATAGGGTATTTGACAAATTTTAGAAAAGAGTTTAGATGATGAATTATGATGATGATAGATTCCTAATTTGCTAGGCAAAATTATTAAAATAGTATATTTTATCATGACTACATTTAAAATCAAGTTTTCTAATTTCCGATTTAAATTTGCCGCTAAAACGCTCATTTCAAATGGCGTTGCAATGACGTCACAGCGCAGTAAACTCGCGGACAGATACATGGCATTTATTTGTTTTTGGTCTGTGTTTTTACTGTTTTTTATGTAAAAAAATGTCCTATAAGTGGTATGTAGTACCTCAGAGTTCAAATACTAGCATAAAAACACATGAAAAACTATTTATTCATGTGCCTACAGCAGTAAAATAACGGAAAAGGGTGGCTAGAACTTGCTCGAAGAGACCCAAGGGCCTTATCTAATACATCTTCCCTTTACATTTGTGAAGATCACTTTGATGTGAGTATAACTAAATTGTTTCTATTAATTTTTCTCACGTTGTCTATTTCGTAAATGACGATCAAATTTTTGAGGTTATGTTTATTACAAGGGGTGAACAACTATAATAAGCAGAAATGTGTTCAAATTTTTAGGCGGTACTAGGCAGGTATTAGGCAGGACTAGGGAGTACCTCTAAATGCAGAATTAGGCAGTGCACATGCAGGATAAATGTAGGACTGAGCAGTGCATATGCAAGACTAGGCAGTGCCTATTTGTTATGAAGGGTCATGAGAATTCTTTGAATCAAAATGTATTTAGAAAATTTTGTTTTATAAAAGCAATTTTTGATGGTTTCTTAATGCTTAAAATAATAATGATTGGATATTTAATTGAATCTATTGTAAGTGGCATATTAAACAAAAAAGCAAAATATATAACCTAACCTCAAAATCTAAATGAGTAAAAGTAGGCGAAGAATTTCGTTTTAGTTATATACAAAACAACTCGTCGAATACTTACATCAACATTTTAACGTTTCTAAATTCCGCAGTACAAAAATCACTATTGTTGGCAAAGAAGCCTGCCTCCATAAAGGAATTCAACATTGGCAAGTTGAAGCTATCGGCTTTGGAGAATCCGTTTTCCATTGAAAATGTTTTTTATAGGCAAAACACAAAATAAAATCTAATTTAGGACGATAATTCGCACTTTAAACCAAAGCAAACAGTACCATCCATAAGAAAATAACACAGAAAATAAGTTCGTTCGAAGCGTTTACAATTTTGTGACGTCACTCGCAGCTGATTGGTAGACCGCCTGTTTTGAATTACGTGGCTAATTTTTTGAATTCGACAAATTTATTTCAGTAAAAGAACTATGAATTTGAGAAAAAATTAAACAAAAAAGTTTGTTTTTAGCATTCCCAAGACCTAAACAGATATCTAAAAATAAATATATATTTATTTTTTACTACTGTCAAACACCCTATTGATTGCTTTTTAAAGATCATGATGAAAGTTTATCGCCATCTAAAAGTTTAAGATGGCGAAGAAAATCATACTTGATTCTTCAAAATAGCGTGTTTATTCTGATTCTCCGAAAATGGAACCAGGATGGCGCCAGCATAAATCTCCTACGACTGTTGCGCTGAAAAGGAAAGAAGTCTATCGTCTATAACCAAGTTCTGCTGGGACGATAGCGCTGTTAGATAGATGCAAGTCTACCACCTTTTGGAAGGGGTGTAAAAGCGTGGGTCCACTGCGTATAATTGCTACGCAGTATAAAGATCCCTGCCCTCGACAAAGAGGTGTCACGGAAAATTAAGTTATCTTACAGAAAGAAAACTTGCATCCAAAGGGGCACGTGCATCACTTTGATATATGATGTACGGACAAATCGGGGTTTGCGAAAAAGGGGCGCCGTGTATCTAGTCGCTAGAACAAAAATGGTCTCTCCACCACTACTACTACTACTAACATAGAAAAAAATACAAGGTGTTAAAAACTCCTACTCCGGATGGTGTGAGTTACTGATGGTGACTACAAAATATATATTGATACTCTCATATATCAAAAATTTAAGGTTTTATAAAGAGCCTTTTATAAAAATGCACTATGGTTATATAATACTGCTAAAGGGATCCTGTTCTTTGGGTTATATTACAACTCTTTTATGAAACCGCTTTTAGTACGTTAATATAACTTCTCTTCTTTAGGTTTCCCTAATTACATTTATATAACTTATCGTAAATTTTAGGTATTTTATAAAACCAAGAAAGCTTGTTGTTAAATCTAAACACCCTTATAAGAACCGAACCAAATTTATAAAACCATAGGTAATATAAAATGTTACTTGGGATAGGATACAGTCGGCATTATAGGTGAGTCCGTCTGTATATAAAACATTCGATAAAGCAAAGCAATAATAGAACTCAATATAACTGTAGCTTAAAATATAGATATCATTTTTTTAATTAAAGAATTTGGAATTTTCGTTTGCCAAAATAATGATATTTTCTAACAAACTCAGATACAAATAATTGCAAAATATAATACCTAATATTTCAAAGACTCGACGATCGACAACGGACAGGGTTCGTTCAAAGCACGTTCCTTTTTCTATTTTTTGCTTGAAAAAACTTCGAGTTTTTCTTTTTACAACAAACGGAATTTTTTTATTGAATAAAAAAATATTTTAATATATTAAAATAAGCAGTGGCGGATCCAGGGGGGGGGCAGAGGGACCCGCCTCTCCCTCCCTCCCAGACATATAACTTATTTTTTAGTTTAGCACAATAAATCTCCTTAAAATACTAAATTTCACACCTCAGATCTAATAAAAACCGCTTATAAAAATTTTTTTTTTCTTTGCTGCCACTTTGAATACAAAAATACTTTAATTAAATTAAGCATTGGCGGATCCATCCGTCACAAATTCTACTTAATTTTTAAAAAATTTTCCATTAGATACTAAATTTCACCCCTCAGATCTAATAAAAATCGCTTATAAAAAATATTTTGATCTTTGCTGCCACTTTGGCCCCTCCCCACCGGAAATTCTGGATCTGCCAATGAAATGATTAAAAATAGGTAAATGATATAGGTAGGTATTATTCCTGTGTGTCTTCCTGCTTTCTAATAAGTTACTGCGTAGTTTGAATATGACTTAGTACCTCAATCATATGGTTGCTGTATACGTCAAATTCGTTATGTAGTCTAACTCTAATGGAGATATATCATGATGTAACTGCCAAAATAAAAAAAACGAACTATGGTTGTGCTTAACCTTTGACAAGCAGACTTTTTGGGCGAGTCAAGCTTTAAGTTTAACGAAGTTTAAGTGAACTTTAATTTTTTTTTTGTAAACAGGGGCGGCTGCTCTTTAAGGCTGCATGGCCGTGCGCCTCTCCTCAAAAATACAAAAAAAAATCTTAATCAAAAATACATTTTTTATTAATTTATTTGCTTATTCTATAATTTTCCCTTCCGCCTCGACGCATACCTTGACTATGGCAGCCTTCACACGATATAATAATATTGCCAATATTTTTATGTGCGTCTTTGTTTATACCATTTAAAAGACAAGAACAGAAATATTGACAATATTATTGATCGTAAGGGCCGCTTAAGGTTCAGACACTGGCTCTCACCTCCCGCCGACACGATTAAGTATGAATCTATGAATCGGTAGGCTTTCTGGGGGCGCAAGCCGTCTCGCGGTCCGCGTTACGATGGAAACGGGGTGGGAGCAGAGGGGGCTGTTTTAATGCAAATAAAGACGCAATATCCACAGAATATCGCGGTTTAGTCCGCCTGTCAATATGACATGGACCAATCTGATTGTTTTGCTTTTTTAGACGTGTTAAAATTTACCGCGAATTTTTATTATCTATGTGTATAATGAATTGTGTCAGTAATATTATTAAAAGCAATTTTTCCAGTCTTTCTTTGAAGATAAAATCAAAATTAAAGAACTGTGTAGGCCCTTACCGGATCTAAACCTAACTCAAGTTAGTTAAAGAAGGACACAAAACAGAAGTTTCTCGTTTTATTAGTAACTACGGCCAATGCAATGAAATGATGTGTTTAAGTCTTTTACTTTTTTTAGAGCCCCGTTGTAGTTACTTTTATCTGGATCACCTTGTATCCACAAATTCTAATCTAAATAAGTCTTAAAGCTAATTAAAAAGTTTAATATGTATAAAACGCTTAGCAAATGTAGGTAATAATAGCTTGAATAAGCACCTCGCTTTAATAATTTTAAGTAATTAGCGGTTAATAGCTTAATTTCACGGTAAATTTAATTTTGCAGCTACAAACTAATTTTCTCGTTATTAATATCTGACGACATAATAATCTGTGGTCCCTGTTTACCTAGTAATCGGAAGTCGAGTATATACCTAAACAGCAAAGGACCTTGTAAGGAATAAATTATAATAATTTTTACCTTCCTACAGGGGCGTGCCTAACTTTTTGGTTGCCTGAGGCAAAGGGAAAACTGCTGCCCCTCATTTAAAAACAAACATCTCTTTTACTCCTTTTTTTTCTATAACTATAATTCGTTTTATGTAGTTAAAAGATTAAAGCTTCTTTTTAATCCCTCTTTTGAGGTTTTAAAAGATACTTTTCAATCCGAAGAATGAAAGCAATTGCAAAAATCTAGTAAGTATACAACACACGAAACTTTAAGGGGATCTAAAACCAATCTCGCCTTGGGATTAAATGCACGGATCACTTAACTGATCCGTGTTAATGTGCCCAGTCTTTAGGTTTTCAATGTACTATTCTTGTCCGATATCATATAATGATTTCTCATTTTTTAAAAATTATTTGTAATACTTTTTACTCATATATCAACTCAGGGGCGCAACTAGTCAGGCCCTTTTGGGAGAGATTGAGCCGCAATAGAATGCGAAAGATACTGCTACAGAAGGGGCTGTAAAAAAAGGCGAGAATTGTAATATAAAAAAACTACTAGACAAATCGCGCTGCGGAATTTTTATAGATATAACGGTGAAAATAGCGTCGTAGGCAAAAATTTCAAAACTCTTTCTTTGTCGAGATACAGAGCATCAAAGTTGGCGATTTGTTAAACTTTTTGAATAA
Organism: Aspidapion aeneum; assembly: GCA_963576565.1. Taxonomy (NCBI): domain Eukaryota; kingdom Metazoa; phylum Arthropoda; class Insecta; order Coleoptera; family Brentidae; genus Aspidapion; species Aspidapion aeneum. The sequence continues at coordinate 45,465,431 of OY755043.1, forward strand.
TACTTTTTTTAAAAAGGCAGCAAAAATATGAAATTGGGTAAAGTCGAGTATTAGAACAATAAATTGAAATAAAAATAATTAAATTTTTAAATATTTTTTGTTAATAAAAACAAGTCTCTAGCGAGACATAATAATTAAATATTATTGACATTTTTAAAAGAATAAGTAAGCAATTTTTTTTTAATTATACAGTCGAACCTCTCTAACTCGAACCTCTATAACTCGAACCTCTCTATAACTCGAACCCCTAAGCGGTCCCTGCACTTTTCACATATATTTTAACCCATGTAACTCGAGTTTCTATAACTCGAACTCTCCATAACTCGAACTGTTTTGGTTATCCCTTCAGGTTCGAGTTATAGACGTTCGACTGTAATTTTTTATACATTTTTGGAGGTTATTTTGACAGCCTGTACCACCTTAACTTGTAATTAAAAAATATGGATTACCACATTTTTGAATCACAATTAGCTGAGTATTCAGCTGGAGGTGACATATTTTTTTGTAAAACGCTTTGGAGTTGAAAAAGTCTCAATAGAAGACGAAACGTCCCAAGGATAAATAGTGGTTCATTGCCGTATCCCATAACCCACGAATTCTAATTCTAAATTCGAAAAGGAAGTATTTTACATAAAATAGGTAATGAACCTTATTGTAGAAAATTAAATAATGTTTTAACTAATGTATCACTTATGTAAGCGGCCTACACACGCTGAAACATGCTGCGATGCTGGCATCGACTCTTATGTTTAATAATGCAAGTTGCAGTGTGTGTAGTACTAAATCACTTATTTGGCATCAGTTGCGGCTTGCAGCGGTGAAGAGTCTGGAATCCCATTTTGGTAGGCGAGCCGCCAAGTCGGTGATGCTGATGAAAGTTTCAGGGTATATAGAATTGCGTCGATGCGAAAACGAAAGACGATACCAATTTATTTATAAATCAAACAAGTTTCGTGCCTAATCGGAAAAAAAATAATTTTTTGTTTCTCTCATATTTTTCTGTGGGTAGCTTGAAAGCTTAACCTCACGGGGGTCCAAGATCTAATGGACACCTAATAAGTGTTGACAGTTCACTGTTTCGTCCTTATGGGACTCCTCAGAACACTGCTAGGTCGATGTGACAATTCTTGCAAAGTTAATTAAATAGTTTTGTCTCTAATCATAAGTAAATTGTGAGAAAATTATCGCAAGAAGCGCCATCTACCGAGATACGAGAGAAACAAAAAACAAAACAGGCGAAAAACTGCTAGACATATCGATCAATGAAAAGAACGAATACAAATAAAAGAAAACAAACTATTACCGTGACCTACGACAGCTTTTCTGTCTTTCAGGCAGGATCAACGCATATTGCATTTTTACCCGTCATCAAGACACGTGAGCGTCAATCAACGGAATTTTTAAGCCAAATAATACTAACAAACGTGGAATTTCGTACCCGTGAATTTCAAAATCAAACAAGTTTCGTGGCTAATCGGGCAAAAAATATTTTTTTGTTTCTCTTATATTTTTACGTGGGTAGCTTGAAAGCCTAACCTCACGGGGGTCCAAGATCTAATGGACACCTAATAAGTGCCGACAGTTAACTGTTTCGTCCTTATGGGACTCCTCAGAACACTGCTAGGTCGATGTGACAATTCTTGCGAAGTTAATTAGATAGTTTTGTCTCTAATCATAAGTAAATAGTGAGAAAACTATCGCAAGAAGCGCCATCTACCGAGATACGAGAAAAACAAAAAACAAAAGCAGGCGAAAAACTGCTAGACATATCGATCAATGAAAAGATCGAATACAAATAAAAGAAAACAAACTATAGTCAGGTAGGTATTCGTGGGTAGAGGGCAGACCAAAAAGAAACTAAGGTACCTTTGGCAACGTTTCGGATTTAATTAATCCTTTTTCAAGCCTCAGATAGAAATGTTTCTTGGGTCCATAAGTACAGCGAACAGGGGTGAGTGTTGATCGAAGAACATTTTAATTTAAAATTTTATAAATAAAAATTTATTTTTGGTCTGTCCTCTACCCACGAATACCTACCTGATTTTATAATAGGACACAAAATGCACACAAACAAACTATAGTCCGTGACCTACGACAGCTCTTCTGTCTTTCAGGCAGGATCAACGCATATTGCATTTTTACTTGTCAAGACACGTGAGCGTCAATCAACGGAATTTTTAAGCCAAATAATACTAACATACGTGAAATTTCGTACCCGTGAATGTATAAATCAAACAAGTTTGCCCGATTAGCCACGATTAGCCACGAAAAATTAGATCTTGGACCCCCGTGAGGTTAAGCTTTCAAGCTACCCACGGAAAAATATGAGAGAAACAAAAAATTATTTTTGCCCGATTAGCCACGAAACTTGTTGATTTTTAAATTCACGGGTACGAAATTCCACGTTTATTTATTTTCTCGCATAATTTTATAACTTCACCCGACTGTTCTTGTGTTTCATGAACATCGAGTCGATTCAGGTTTTACAACAGGTTTCGACTTGAGTAGGCGCTTAGGAAACTGATGCAAGTTTCATAAATCTTTGAGTCGATGTATGGCATCGCAGCATGTTTCAGCGTATGTAGGCCGCTTTAGCCATACACACCATTATGTGAGAAAGCATATAAATTTCAATTTAAAAAATAGTCCCATCCCATTTTGGTCGGCGAGCCACGAGGCCGAGTCGGTGATGCTGATGCAAGTTTTAGCGTATAAAGAATTGCGTCGATGCAAAGACGAAAGCGATACCTATTTATTTATTTTCTCGCGTCATTTTGTAACTTCAACCGACTGTTCTTTTCTTTTATGAACATCAAGTCGATTCAGGCATCGCAACAGGTTTCGATTTGAGTAGGCGCTTATGCAACTGATGCAAGCTACAACTATTACGAATAAGGAGGGTGGGGAGAAGAGAGAGAGAGAGGAAGGCAAAAACTAGTAAAATTATGTTTCAAGCGTGTGCAGAAAGAACTTTTGAAATCGCTTTATATTTGTGAAAGTTATAGTTATAGCTATTACTAATAAGGATGACTAATAAGGATGGCGGGGAAGAGCGAGGGACAGGCGTGAGGGGGGACTAGTAAAATGGTACTGGAAAAAAAATCTGAAAGCGTATGCAGAAAGAATTTTTGGAATCGCTCTATATTTGATAAAATTATGCGAATATGTTTTTGACTAGGGTAGGGGAATGACAGGAGGGAAGATGGGTGGGAGCAGGGAGGACTACAAAGTAACCTCAGCAAATTAGAGGAAATTTGCAATAAGTAATCACAGGAATTTTAATAAAATCGCCTGAAATTTAGATAATTTGTATGCCTTAAAGCCTACATCATGTGACAAAATGGCGTCTGAAGACCGCCATGCTGATTCCTGTTTAAAAAAACATACCCTATAGCACCTTTGGGATCAGTAGGAATTCAACGACATCTTTTTTGTCAAAATCGGTTCAGCAGTTTAGCCTCTACCGTGACACAAACATATTTACTTACATACAACAATCGAAAAACATTACCCTTCATTTCGCCGTGCTGCAGTTGGGTAAAAAATAGTCCATGTCAAAGTGGAGTTTGCAAATTACAAAGTAAAACTCTTTATTAAATTAACTTAAAATGGTGGATTAGTGCCTTTGATTTACAATAAACGTGGTTAGGTATCCTTGAATAGTCTAACAAAAACAAATTATAAAAAATACCAATTTTTTTTAAATCTTCAATATAATTCTATTGAATTACAGAAATCTCCACTTTCGACTCCTGCTCAGGTGACATCTTTTCGCCGGATTTTCAACAAGTATTCGCAACATTTTGAACACTCGCATTAGCTTGCTGGGGGTATGAGTGTCTTTTGAAGGTTTTTGAAAGGTTTGTTACATTTTAACGGTGCTGTTATGGAGAGCTGTGTCAGTTCTAAGGTACATGAGTGAACCTGAAAATGATAATGTGATCCCTGTCAATATATTTTTACCTTCCTAGCCCGGGTAGCAGTGGCTAGAGAAGGTAGTAGTTTCGTTAGAAAAATTTTTTTAGAGATAACGCCGAAAATGTGTTAGTTGGGTGTATTTTGACCTATCCTAGCAATATTGTCGTGATGTCTGTGTGTGTTTGTGTGTGTGTATGTGTGTCTGTGTGTATATATATATCTGCCCGTAACACGATAGCTCCTAAACCGCTGAACCGATTTTCATGAAATTTTCAGGTAAAATATTGTTCGATCCTGTGACGAGCTGATTAAATTTTGGTCAAAAAATTAATGCTAATGAGTTTTTTGACAGTCAAAACATTTAAAAAATGCTAACTTTTTAACGGAGCGTCACATCATATGCGGTTTTTGGAAGAAAATTTTTGTTAAATATTTGTAGTTGCTTTCATTTTGGAGTTATTTCCAAAAAACTGTTTTCAGGGTTGATTTAGTATGAAGTTTACTTGGAGTGTGCTAATGGGCTAGGAAGGTATTAGATTCGTCATGGATCCATTTATTTAGTTTATAATATTTCATAATTCTACAATTTAAATGTACAATTTAGTCGATGTCAAATAATTTACAATAAGATTCAAAATAAGCACTTAAAATTGCTTCGGATATAATTGTATTTCTTTGCTTACCTTGTTTCAGCTGATGATGAGTTTGTTTAGACTCGAAACATTTCCTAAATAAAACCTGAAACAATAAAGTCTTTAGTGGTGAAGGCGTAGAGTTTTTCTTTGAAATAAATTTAAATGCAAATGATACAAATTAAAGCTTGAATAAATTATTATTAACAAGTATAAATAATTCATTTAAAACTTTAAAAATAATTAAGAAAATGAGAGCTGTTAACTGGTTAACCTTTTACTTGTAAGCTTCCATTGCCTTTTGTGTACTCTTTAATAGATTATCATATATTCGTGTAGATCTGCTATAACATATTCAGCAACGAGAAATTAAGCACGATAAAATCTGTCTGTTGTGTATTACCAATGAAGAGTTGTGTAGTCATTGGTATTACGTTGCTGGATAATTTAGGCATAAAATTATTTACATAGGACGATTGCACAATGGGACAAAAAAATTGGGTTAAACTTTTAAATATTCAAAATTCTTGTAGGGTCTGTCGTAATCAGATATGACAAGGAATAGTTGGGACATCTTGAATCCACATTTTTTGTGACACATACTCATACTAGGCTTTAAATTCAATTTATACAAAATAAAATTTGTAATCAATAATTTTGACCCTGTTTGTTCTGTTTAATTTTGGGTTCAAAACAGCGATATTTCAAACGGCGACATTTAAAACAGCGGCAATCAAAAGAGCGATATATCAAAACAGCGATATTCAAAAGAGCGATGTATCAAAAGAGCGATATTCAAAAAGCGACAATTCAAAACAGCGACATTGAAAACAGCAATTTTTTCAAAATCCATATTAAGCGGCATTAAAAAGAAAAGAGTCTTATGACTTGCCACTTCCATATTTCAGTAACCCTTCTCTAACATATTCTTAAAAAAAACTTTGCTGATTTCTTTCCCCTTCAAAATGAGGATCAAAAAACTAATTTTGGGAAATTATTTTATGAAAAATGTTTCGGTTCGGTTCGATTTGGTTTGTTTTAGTTTCACACCGTCTAGGGTAGAATCCCGGGAAAAAAATCAGGGAACTTTTTTTTTAAGTATGTTAGAATGAGACCTCTTAGTCGAGTTGCTGTTTTTATTAGATGTCGCTCTATTGAACATCGCTGTCTTGATATGTCGCTGTTTTAAATGTCGCTGTTTTAATATGTCGCTCTTCTAAACTGTCGCCCTTTTGATATGTCGCTGTTATATTATGTCGCTGTTTTACATGTCGCTGTTTAAATATGTCGCTGTTTTAATATGTCGCTGTTTTAAATGTCGCTCAAACGAAACCGCGATTTTAAATATCGCTCTTTTGAACCGGAGCATTAATTTTATATAATTTGAGTCAGCATAGCAATAGCAGAACTAAAAATATTATATTTATGGCTTGGTATATTTTCTAGTCATCCTGAAAAGAAAATACTAGATAACGTATACGTCAACAAAAAAATTACAATGTGCACCTAGGTAGACACTACCAAAAACTTTCACAAAAATTTAAGGGTTGTTACGAATACCTGTCAAAATAGAAGAAAAATTTCCCCTTAAGTTTTCTTGGTATTGGCGTTGGACGTTAAGAAGCGTCAATTTGGATAAACTGAAAATTATGGCTTCGATAATTTATCTTTAATGCTGATAACAAATAGCAATATATTGTTTTCTTACGAGCACGCGGAAAATCAAATTTTCCACACTATGTTTTGTGCGGAAAAATATATCACTGATATATCAAATTTTGAATAACCTGAATTGATTTGCAGTTTCTGTATGAAGTAAGATGTTTCTGCATGAAGTATGATGTTATATTTCGTTAAAACACTAGATATCATTATTTCCTATCTTATTACAGTAAAACGAAACATCCTGGATCTTTAGCAAATCTGCTTAAAACATCTTCTTTTACTTGTTTATTTTTTTCTGAAACTAATTTCAGGTGTACACTCAGCATGCATAAACCGCTTAATCCATCTCCTGTCATTGTGGATCTTAACAAAGTTTTGACTTAGCTAGCAAAAGATGTGGAGCAGTTTTTGTTGATGGAAAAAAAATTCGTTTGCTTTAAAACTTTTGCTATTTTCAAATTATTTGACTCCTCTTTTTAAATGGCTCTCCACAAGGTATACCATAATTCAGCCTGATGGTCAGTTATAAAATTCTGAAAATGTTTTATGCGCATCTTATATTCACTGAATGGCAAGTCCAGCATAATAAACGGATGTGCTGCCAATAGTTCGAAAGCTTTTCATCAAGCAACGATGATCCAAATCCAAAGGCTCTATTAGAGAGTCCAAATAAGGTATTATTAATAATGATCTTTCCCAGTACTCTGGCGGGTTACTTGCTGAAACATTCATATGATCTTGCTGTCGTCCAACTACTATCCTTGGACCTGTAACTCTATTCCAACGTTTTCGGCATGTGTGCTAGCTTCAGTTAAGATAGTGTTCATGACTGCAAATATGATGTTTAATTAGATCTATTACTCTTCTAATGTGATTTCCACATTGCACAATAAATCTAAACTTTTAGATTGCACGACATATTTATATATACAGGGTGTTAACAAAGATTTTTTGAGTAATTTTAGGAAAAAAACTTTAAATACACATAGCTTAGTTTTCGAGATAAAAGTTGTTAAAGTTAAAAAAGAAAAATGTTTTTTCTTTATAGCTCGTGCAATTTTTAAATGTTTGACACAAATTTGGAACGTGTATTTAGCTACAAGGCGTAAATGATTAAACATGCTAAATATCAGAAAAAAAAACTATAGTGTAATATTTTTTCAATGGTTATGCTCCCTTTTTTTCCCCAGAACTTTTATACCAGTGGCAGATTCTGAAATTTAAAATGTATTCTTTGTTTTATTCAGAAACTTTTTATTATCTTGCCATTTTTTGTATCTCTAACCGTTAAAAAATACAAAAAAAGAAAATTTGTACCTTGCTAATAATTTATGTAATTTCTGAATAGCAATCGAACATACAAATAATCCTTTTTGGTTTTCTTTCTTAAAAACGGCTAGAGATACAAATAATTGCAAAAGACCAAAAAGTTTTTAAAGGAAAGGAATTCATTTTATATTTTTGAATGTGCCATTGGCTTACTGCGAAAAAGTTAATGGGAAAGCGGAGGCATGACCCCGGAATCACCCTGTCGTTTTTTCCTAATATTTGACATTCTTGATGATGTATGCCTTGTAGATAAATTCACACTCCAGATTTGAGCTAAACATCTCAAAAACTGGACAAGTTATAAAGAAAAAAACCATAAAAAAATATCGAAAATTAGGCATTTGCGGATCTATGTTTATCCAAAGTTTTTTCTAAAAATCACTCAAAAAATAATCCTCTAATGTTTGGCGACATAGTTTATAAACACCCTGTATATTAGAATAGTTCATAGAAAGTAAAATATAGTTAGGAATAAGTGTATCTACTGTATATTAATATGTAGGTAGGAATAAGTTTAAGGTTCTGATTGTTTGAATGTTTTGCTATGAAATTTTTCAACAATTTTCAAGATTTAGGGGGCCCTCGCTGCGTATGCCCATGCTAGATATGTTTTTGAAGTTGCGTGAAGTGCTGTGGATGTAGTTTGTTTTATTTCTAATTTAATTCCGTTCCCTCGTAAAAACAGAACTATACCTAACACTTGCAGAAACTTTTTTTTCTGCATTTATATGCTTGACTCGCTATGTGCCCGACCATTTTATTATTATTATTATTTTGGAAATATTCAATTTTTGGGTAATTTTGATATAATTTGGCATGATGTTTAAGGACTCCCTACGAAGTTAGGAAAAAGCAGTGATTTGCTCGGCGTCGTATTATAGGTAGCGTCGCGACGCCCTAAATGTGAAGATTGATAGTAACCTACTTTTTGTCAAATATCTCAAAAACGGTAATTTGTAGGACAATTTTGTTTTTAGTTTTGTGCAGCCAGTAGATGTATCTATCTACCGCTCTATAACAATCTCAACAAATATGTTGAGTTTTTTTATAAAAAATTTTAGAAATGAAATTTTCACCAAAATTTAAATTTGTAATTTTTAAAATTTTTGGATTATTTGCTTCCTTCGAACACAGTTTAGTGGTGATTTTGATCTCGTATAATAATTATTGTATTTTTTGAGTTAGCCTATCACGATGTGCTTAAATTTATATATTATCTTTACACAGAACCGCGCAAAAAAATACCAAAATTAGCAATATCGCGTTTTGTAAAAAAATTTAAAAGAATGCTCTTAAGAATAAATAATTTTTTTTAAGTACTACTACTAATTTTTTTATTCTTATTTCTTATCTAAATATTATTAAAACTTTTAAAAATTATTTAAAAAATATTGCGGTGAATGTAAAATAGAGCGGGTGTCTAAAAAAATTCAAACTTAAGTAATGCTATGTAAAAAAAACATTGGATTTATGGCTCAATTTGACATCTCTTCATTTGTGTGCCTCGGATTTCTATATTTTCTGGGTGATTTTGATCCTCCAAAGGAATTAGTTATACTAGGAAACAAGCTTTCAAAAACTGTATAATTTTACAAAAATCGTGCCGGAGTTTTTATGCCAAACATACTTAAAAATAGCACTTTTTAAAAAATTGTCGAAATTCCCAAAAATACAACATTTACCTTAAATATCGTTTTACAAATGACAATTTTATAATGTTTAAAATCATACAGCCATACCAAATTTAAAGAGAACCTTAATTCTCGAAAACGGAACCAAAATTTTTATATTTAGTAGGGGTGCCGACTACAAAAACTTTAATTATTTGCTGTCAAAATATTAATATGTTTTATTTCTCAAAATGCTGGGCGAATCAGTAAATTGGCGCGCCTATACTCATACTTCTAAATACATCTAATCCGGCTACTCTAGATGTACAATTTAGCACATTTAGAGCTCTGATTTGGCGCCCCTATGATTGGGCGCCCCTGAGCAGAAGCCCGGTTTGCCCGTGCCTACTACGGGCCCTGCTCCTATGAGCATGAGGTCTATACCTACTAAAGGGGTCTAAAGTTAAAAAAATACAAATACCAAATAAATTACTGGCTGTTTTCTGCGGCTTTTGGGATTTGCAAGACCTACAAATGTTTTCTATTTAGCTCTAGATCAGCGTGTTCCTATATTTATTGTACTATATTAGTTCTAGGGTAAAAATATTATAATACGACAATTTTAGGAATGCTTTATATAGGCAGTAATTTTAAGGCTTTATTTGTAAAATGTTGGCAATCTTCCCATAATACCTGTAATAGTGAATTTGAAATTAAGCATCGCGGAGGTGTCATCATGTTTCCTCCCAATTTGTTGGTCACCTGAGTTACTACTGATATACTTATCGACCTTAAGGAAATTCTACTCTATGCAATATCACCTCTAGAGTATTAGTTCAAGTATCTCATAGTTATATGGCTTCAAGTAATTAGAAATCTGATGGCTTAGAATAAATGTGTCAAAAACAATGCAACACATTGTGTCATTATCTTTTTGGTGCGTTTGTAGAGAAGAAAATCAGAATCTTTTAATAAAATTTCGCAACAAAACTTATTTAGGTTTCTTGGTAAGTTGTATTATATTATGATGCTTAAAGAGCAATCGATTCTCACTATGATACTTTTCATTTAATTGAAATCGGTTTAGTTTTATTGAATTTGTGAGGAAATGCAGACGGAATTAGGCAATCGTATAGTTTGTGAAACATCTTTGCTCTATCAATGGTTAAAACAAAAATTAATATTTCCGAAACGGCTAAGCCAATTTTAATGATTTAAGTTTTGTTCTGTGTGGCGGATAAAGAGCTTTTAAAAGAATTTAAAAAAAACGAATAGTTTCTCGAAATATAAGAATAAACAAACCTCATTGAAAGGTTAAGTTTGATTCTGACCGCCATCCTGAATTTTAAGGTGATAAATTTCGATAGGGACCTTTAAAGCGCAATTAATTTTTGCCTTGATACTTTTTATTTTAGGAAAATCGGTTTAGTAATAATTAATTTATTAGGAAATGAATGGAGACAGAATTGAAATCTGTACAATAAAGGTTAAAACAAAAATTAATTTTTTTGGAACAATCCAACTGATTTTAGTAATGCGTACCTTGTTCGTGCGTGGCAGGAATAGGATTTTTTTATAAATTAAAAAAAAAACTAAAAAAAGATCTGGAACATAAAAATAAAAATAAGTGTGTGTGCTTAAGACCACACGGCAGAAGTGTAAACTTCAACAAGGCGAAATTAATAATACTGGCCTTCATCTGCATCATCATATCGCGCGCTGAACGTTCCTCTCGACGTTAGTCACCTCGACCTGACTTCACCCGAGTGAGCGGTACATAGCCGAGCCTGACGGCTCAGTTCAATTCACTAGCCACAAAAACTGCTAAACGCGCTTAAAGAAGCTTACACTTCAACAAGCAAATTTAAAGGGTTTAGCCTGATTTTGTACTCCATCTTGTAATTTCAAGATTGCGGATAATTTTTTTTTCTTAAAATCCTGATTCATTTTCTGCAAACATCAGCTTTTCTCAATAAAATCAGTAGCATAGTTGAAGAGTTATAACGAAAAAAACTTTGGGTTTCTTTTGCTTCACCCGATATTTTAATAAACTGGATGATAGTATGTGGTCAGCACCCCCACTATAGTCATAGATCTACAGCAAGTAAATAACAGTAATGACTTGTTTTTATGGGATTTCATAGATTCTCTAAAAATAGCTATTTTTGGGGGCAAATGGCATGAAAACTTCAATATGGTTTTTGGAGATTTACACAAATTTTGAAAGCTTGTTCCTTGGGAAAGTAAATTCTTTTGGAGGAACAAAATCACCCGGGAAATATAAAAATCCCATGGACATGAATGATAGGTGCCAAATTTGACTCAAAATTCAATATTTTTAAAGTATCATTTCTTGTGTTTGGATTAAATTCCCAAACTTGCTGACTATTTTTTTTGAACTGCAAAATTTAAAATTTTTTAAATTTTAAACATAATAATAAAAACTTAAGAAAAAAATAGTTCAAAATAAAGTGTAGTAAAAAAATGTTTTTGTTCTGAGCGAAATTCATTGATTTTATAAAAAAACTGACCAAATTAAAAAATTTTTTGCATTATTTCCTGCGAATGAAAAATCTAGGTTATAATATAGGCAGACTTAAAAAGAACTTAAAAAGAACCTTAGTTTGCAACCAAACCCAAAATCACCCCTAAAACCACTTAACCGCTTCAGTTAAACCAAAATTAAGGAAAAATACAAAAATGTAAATATTTATAAAAACTAAATTTAACAATTTTTATTTAATGGAACTTAACCACGCTTCTAAAATGTAATACCTTGTTAGAAGGACACACTTATTGTCAGCCTAAAAGTGAAATTAGAGCTCTCCTACCTAATGTAGTTATTAAGTTATTTCAGAAAATCTGGATCAATGCACGTCACATTTGAAAGCGTCGCGACGCCGCATATATTACGTCGCCGGAAAAAAAATATGATTTTTGTAAATGTCTTCATAAGTTTATTAATCGTACCAATTTATATCAAAATCCCTACAACTTCGGAAATTCTGCCCAACCACTACGCATCGTTCTATCAACGGAACTTTTCTGGACTTGTTAGGAAATAAGATATTTTTACAGTCGAATGCTTGACCGCACTGATTATGTTGTGTATTTTCTACACTATTTTATTTATTATAGCTATTTTGTCGGCTGAGAATAGAACTTATTACTACGTGACATTTCGGACATTTTTCTTTTTTTAGCGGAAAAAATAGTTCGAATAGAAACGTACCGTTTGCGACACAAAAAGTGTAATATTATTAAACACACAGTTACAGACCTTCATTAAAAAATCTTCTTTATAGAATCAAAAAGGTAAGTAATATCAATAAATTTATTCATTGATTCAATCTAAAAATTATTAAATCAATGGTGATCAATGTATTAATTTTCATGCAAATTAAATTAATGTTTTTCCGTTTATCGGCTGAAAATTAATGTAGAACCTACATTTTGTTTTTCTGTGATGTTGAAGTAAATGCGTAAGTTTCTGCAAAAAACTCTCTTCTAAAAAATTCGCTTTTTGGGAGTAAATCTGCTCAGTCGATTATTTAGCAAGTGCAAAAATATTGTTTTTTTTATGAACGCACCCAGAGAAGGGTCGCCTTCGGGCCCGAGCCGCATATTCATATCACCTGGAATAGCGATTCGAACGAGCCCGAGCTCAATTCTTATCCATCACATGTTATATTCATATCTATCACTTGGTATCGCACATCAGGCGAGCTCAAGCGCATCTCTTATCCCTCACATGTTATCAACGCGTCTTCATAACCAGCATGTGCAATCGCGATATTTTAGTACATTGAATAATTTTTAAATAATTACTTAGATATATAAAAATGCAATTTTCACAATTTTTGTGTGTGCAAATATTGCCAAGCTGATTTTGATGAGGTGGTAAAAATAATACGAACCGAACCAAACCGAATCGAACCATTGTTCAGAACCGAACCGAACCATTGTTCCGAACCGAACCGAACCCTAAACAGTGAATACAACTTACCTCCGTTTCTTCTTCCGTTGACAAGTTCACTCTGAATGAACAAAGATCAATGTGATGGTAACTATATGTTGAGGGTAAAAATAAGCTAATCTTTTTTGCAAAATAAGACAAAAGCACATGGCTCGTTACACAGCTGAAGGTGAACTAACATCTTATTTTCGCGATTGCGTGTGCTAGTTATGAAGGCACGTTGCTTAACAACTGATAGATAAGAGCCTAGGTCCGGCATACGTTCGGGCTCACCCGATTCGCTATTCCAGGTGATAGATATGAATATGCGCCCGGCCCCTGCTTTTTTAGATATTTTACACATAAGTCATAAATACAAAAATAAATGAATTCATGATAAATTTGATATCTTCTCACCCCATGAGCACACTTCAAGTAAACTCCATGCTATATCAACCTCGACAACAGTTTTTTGTAAATATCTCCGAAACAAAAGCTCCTACAAAGTTTTTGGTAATTAGACAAATTTTTGAGGAAAATGTGCTCTACTCTATTTTGAAAACCGCTCCGTTAAAAAGTTAGCAAAAAACTGTCTTTAGCATTAATGAATTTTGACGAAAATCTTATCAGCTCGTAACAGTATCGAACACTATTTTACCTGAGAATTTCATGAAAATCGGTTAAAATGGTTTAGGAGCTACCGTCATATACGTAATTACGTATATCGCTACCGTGGACAGACATACAAACACACATACAGGTATTACGACGATATTGCTGGGATAGGTCAATATACACCCATTTAACACATTTTCGGTGTTATTAAAAAAAAAAATTGTGGTCGAAAACAATAGATACCTTCTCTAGCCATTGCTGCGCGGGCTAGGAAGGAAGAGAAGGAAGAGAAAGGTAATAAAATAGCATAAAATACCGCATCATTAGGTCTCGAGCTTCCCAAGACATATTTCTGATGCGCCACTGTTTTTTCGCAAACTTTGGCAATAGTATGGCGCAAACTAAAGTTGAGGCAAGCGCCTGCAAATAAAAACTTTCCCCCTTGTCAACGTCATAACGGTAATTTATACTATTAGTGGCGAAAGTGCTTTTTTACGGGCAAAGTTTTAATGCAGCGGGTATTTTAAAAACCCGAGTAAAAAATCACTTTACGTACGAGTTTTGCACATTATTTTTTATAATTTTAATAAAAACACAATAAAATTTTAAAGAGAAATTACGAATAGGAAGCAACACAAAAAAATTTCATCTTCTGGTTTGGAATATTGAGGTAACAGACAAATCAGAAAGTAGTTGGTAATCGTAATCAACCATATTTTATGCTATTTTTTACTTTAATATGGCGGTATGGCGGCTAAATTACCAATTTGTTTTGCGCAGTGTGTAAAAATGTTCTTTTTTATCCGTGACCAAAAAACCAATGTTTTTGTAATTTGCTAATTGTGATTAAAATGGTAAATTTATACACATTGTATAATTTTAACCAAATTATTGTTATTGGTGCACGTGGAATCCACAAAGGGTTTTTAAATATGGCATTGACAATTATAATCGAGTTCATCAGTAAACATAATAAAAAGTTGATCATAAAGAAATTAAACTCTAGTAGAAATGTGTCTGATGTTTGAAATGCATGCTGGAATAAGTTATTTCTTATTATCGGCATTTTAAAAATTGAATTAAAAAAAACTATCTAAACCAGATGTCTACAACAATTTTTTTTAATGTTATAAGAAATTCTTATTGCTGATCCTCTTGTTCAATTTTACTCAAGGCGTTAAGGGAACAAAGTGCTAAAGCTTCTATTTTCCTACGAACCTTACAATAAGATATAAGAGAAATAGTTATTTACCTAACTAGTGCGGAAAGTGATACTTTTACGCACGCGACGGCAGTTGCCCGAACGACGCTTTGCGGAGTTCGGGCACGCCGTCAAGGGCGGAAAAGGCACTTTCCGCAAGAGTTAGGTACAAAATTTTTCCTAGTTGCATAAAAAGCTTGGTTTTACATTTTAATATATTTGGTATTTTTTTACATTAAAACAGCAAAAAACAAATTCTGTTTTCATTTTTAATTTAATTGAGTTTATAAATGGGTCAATAAGTCTAATTAGGCCTCATTTTTAATTTAATTGAGTTTATAAATGGGTCAATAAGTCTAATTAGGCCTAAAATTCACGGCGTGCGGAAAGTTCAACTTTCCGCACGCAAATGCGTGCGTAAAAGTGCACTTTTACGCACGCAAGTTGGAAAAATAATAATTGTTGTCGTACAATTTGTACAAAGTTTTACCAAAAAAGCATGCAGAACACTATACTTTATTTAGTAAGTTACATTAAGCGGGTCACTCACGTACCAATTTCCAAATGTAATTTAGCGTCCCTGTATGTCACACATAGGTGCACCCAGGGGGGGCCTCGCGGCCTGACCTCCTCCCAAACCTAAGAATTATTTAGGTATTTTCCACATGTTTCATGAATAAACAGAAAAAATAGCATAAAATACGACATTATGAGGCCTCGGGTCCCCCCTAAACCATAATTCTGGGTGCGCCACTGTGTCACAGATATTTGCAAACGCCGGCGCCGGTAGCTATCACATGCAGCTCTTTAAAGATAATTGCTGGCCTGATTTAGGCCGTTGTTCTAAATCAATACGATTCCTACTTAGTTCTTTGCCGTTATGGTGCAGTGCACCACAGAATGGACGTCAACAATAAAATAAAGTAAATTAAAAAAAGAAAAAAATGGTACCTATGTACTCACATGAAATTTGCATTTGAAATACACATAGAAATAAATAAAAAAATTATACTTATTCTGATATAAAAACTGGTCAGCCTTTTTTATTTTGGAAAAAGTCATTAACGGTGTATGGCTTGATATCACAGATAAATTCAAATATTTACAAAAAGCTTTTTTTGATTTTGACATTCAAGAATTTTTGTTGGTAGATAATTTTTTACAGTGTCTAAAATTAAAAAATTACTGACAGAATATATCTGTGATGTCGAGCCATACACTGTTAATGACTTTTTCCAAAATAAAAAAGGCTGACTACTTTTTGTATCAGATTAAGTATTATTTTTTTAATTATTTCTATGGGTATTTCAATGTTCGTACATGAAACAATTTTTTATTTTTATTTTAATTTATTTAATTTTATTGTTGACGTCCATTTTTTCGTAAAAATTTTAAATGTTTTCGTGTTTTTTATGTGTTTCTTTTTTTGGTGTTTTCATCGTATATTTATGTTACTATCTATTGCTCCGAGGCTTTGTTTCCCTTTCAGAAAAACACATAAGGACGAAAGTATTGAAGAAAATGACCTGGAATGACATCGAAGACAATCAAAAATACAACTTTAGAAGTCTAGAAATCGAAAGTACTCAAAGATTGTATCAGAACCGATTAGATAAAAAATTAATAAACACAGAACACTCATTTGAAGAGATATATACAAACATAATAAAAAGCTTGAAGGAAGCAAGCATCGAAGCTGTTGGATACCAAGATAATAGAAATAGCAGGAAGATTTGGTGGACGGAAAAAATACAGGAAATGGTCAAAGAGAAAAAACGCACATACAAGACAGCTGAGAAATTTGATACGCACAGAAAAAAATGAACTGTTCGAGCGCAAATGCCACGATATCAATACACACGTAGGAGGTAGGCAGAGTTCTGAAGTATGGAAATTCATTTCTACAGTAAAAAACCCAACAAAAGAAAAAGTAAACATCTAGATCATCAAACCAGAACAATGGACAGAACACTAGAAGGGACTGCTGCAGTAAACGAGACCCGAATATCTGGCAGCCTCTCCGAGGAGAGACATAGAAGTACACGGAGAGGAAGTAATCATCGAAAAAGAAATGATAAAAAATAGTATTAAAAGGCTTAAATCCGGAAAAGCTAGCGGACCTGGAGGAATATATGCTGAAATGCTCAAATATGGATCAGAGAAACTAATCGAAAATCTCACATATATTATCAATCAATGCATAAACGGACATCCAGTACCTGATGATTGGAAAATTGCATTCATATCCTCAATACATAAAAAAGGAAACAAGCTGGATTGCAACAATTACAGAGGAATTTCAGTAACTAGTACTATTAGTAGATTGTACGGTAGGATTCTTAGAGATCTAATAGAGAAGGATTTTCACGTACAAGAAGAAGAAGAGCAAAGTGGGTTTCGTGCAGGCAGACCTTGTAGTGATAATGTTTTTTGTCTTAAACAAGTAATTGAGAAAAGGAGCACCAGAAATATAGAGACTCATGTTACCTTTGTGGACCTACAAAAAGCATATGATACCGTTCCAGTAGAAAAACTATGGACAGTGCTAGAGCAGACTAATATCAATCATACATACATAAAAGCGATAAAAGAACTATACAAAGGGTCAAAATCTAAAATTGAAATTGGAAATCGACCTTCGAAAGAATTCCTGGTAACAAAAGGCTTAAGACAGGGATGTTGTATTTCTCCAACTCTTTTTAAAATATATATCGCAGTAGCTCTAAAAAACTGGAAACGGAAAGTGCACGGCATGGGAATACAACTTAACGACCGATTTACCATATACACACTACAGTTTGCTGACGACCAAGTAATTGTAGCTAATGATAAACAGGACATGGAGTATATGATGAGAACGTTAATGGAAGAATACCAAAAGTGGGGATTAACAGTGAACGTGGACAAGACACAGTACTTATGTATTGGAAACAAATCCAGTGAGTTAGAACTAGACAATGGACAAGTAATATCTCCATGCAATGAGTATGTATACTTGGGTGTCACATTTGATAAGACAGGAACAGACTGTAAAGAACTGGAAAAAAGAATAGTAAAAGCAAAAAAGGTTATTGGATGTCTTAACAGTATTTTATGGAGCAGAGAGATAAAAAAGAATGTAAAATTTAACATATATGAAACAATGGTGAAAAGCACGCTGTTGTATGGAATAGAGACTTGTCGCGTAACAGAAAAATACAAAACAGAAATGGAAAGTGTCGAAATGGATGCAATAAGAAGATCAATGAGAATATCTAGAACAGATCACATAAGAAATGAGAGCATAAAAGAAAGAATGGGAATCGAAGGGAGCATAACGGATGACATCACTAAAAGACAACTGATATGGTACGGCCATGTACAACGGATGAACGACGAAAGATTACCAAAGCAGGTCCTAGAATGGCAACCAATAGGGCGCAGAAAAAGAGGGCGTCCTAAACTAGAATGGCAACAGTCAATCCAAAGATCAATGAGTCAAAAAAATCTGACAGAAGATGATTGTCTGGATCGACGGAGGTGGAGAATAGGCGTCGGACAACGTAGAAAAACGTTCTAAACCGACTAAATAAATAAATAAATTAATGTTACTAATATCAAAATTTGTAAAGAGAAGTGTGGGTTTGACACATTTATTCTTTAAAGTTACAGTTTTATTTTCTAGTATAATTTTTATAAGAAATTAATTATTTTGACCTGTCATATCTGTAACTTACAGCTTATTTGACTAATAAATGAACTTGAACATGAAATCCAGCGCTTAAAAAGATTTTTTTTTAATCCATGTTTGCTGGGGAACTACCATATACGTAATATTCTAATACTCCCTGTTACCTATTTACACAATGGTCGGCGTTTGATGCAAACATTCAGAAATAAAGGTACGAAAAATGCACAGATACCAAATTTATATAAATAGAGTTTTTGTCAACTGTACGCCGATGATTTGACGTAACGGATACACGAAGAAAATAATATTCATGCGTAAAAGTATAACCAAAGAAGATGGTATAACCCATTGATATTGCTATTTCAAATATGTTTGGATTCTACATCGTAAGGTACCGTAAGTATTGCAATAATACGTACTATATGGAAATAATATGCATATATATCTTTGAAAGCAACCAATCAAGTCTTTTTTGCTTAAAGACCCCAAGGCCCTCATGTTTGCATCATGAATGTATATTGGAACTACAGTTAGTCTTATTTTTGTTTACTTCTTGATGATTTTTTGTATAGATACAAGATTTGGGATATATTCTAATACAGTATATTTTCTCTCATATATCGATTGTATGTGGCATGCCATTAATAAAATAAATTAAATATTAAAATTGAAAAGATTGTAATTTAATTATTTTGTTTTTTGCTTATGCTTTGAACCAAAGTTTTTATACAGTATGTTTCAACAAAAACATAACAGATACGGTTACAGGTATTTTTTATGAAATTTTAAAAAATTCACTACTTAGTAACCTTATAATTTAGAAAACTAATCCAAATACCGAAAATCACGTCAATCATTGATCAAATGATAGTCCATAATTATTTAAATTCACACGATCAGTAACACTGATAATATTTTAAAGTACTGTCAGTTATACCGATCGTGTCAGGGCCGCTTGACAATTAAGTAGAATGTCAAATAAACAGGGGTTACAACCAAAATTTAACAGAGGCTACTTCGGGTATTCCAGGTACTCTCTGACCCGGAGATTCCAGGTACTCTCTGACCCGGAGAGTTAGCACCTGTTTAGGGTCCCATTCCCAGGGTTACGGGAGAAGACCACATCGGTATGAAAGGCGGAGAGGATGGACCTCGGTACGGTGATCATAGCGCAGGTGGCAACCCTTTCTTTTAGGGATAGTATAAAAGAAGAAGATGCTGCCTTGTAGTACCGGCGTTGGAATCGTCAAAGGCTAGGGGAAGAAAACCTCGATCAAAAATCACCTGGTCCTCCAGGTTGGGGGTTGGGGCATTAGACTAACTCTCTGATACCCGGAAAAAACGTACACTGTTAAAAAACCCAATCAAACGCCTCGGAAAGAAATGAAAAACCTAAGACGAACCAAGCAAAGAAACAGGAATATGATTTTTGGTACATGGAACGTACAAGGAATGAGTCGAAAAGTGAATGAAATAGTACATGAGTGCAGCAGAATGAAGGTTGACCTTGCTGTACTAACAGAAACGAAGAAGAAAGGAAAAGGATCTGAAAACCTAGGACAGTATGACCATTTCTATAGCGGAGTGGCAAAAGAAAAACATGCTCAACAAGGAGTATCTATTTTGGTCAACAAAAGATTTAGAAAATTTATCACCAACTGGGAAGCAGTAAATGAACGGCTTATAAGAATGAATATAACAATAAAAGGAATGAGACTTACGATTTTTGGAATCTATGCGTATAATGACGATGCAAATGTAGCCGTGAAAGACAAATTTTTTGAAGAAATCCACAATGAAATATCAGCAGTAAGTACATCTAGAGAAATTGTAATATTGGGAGATTTAAATAGTAGAACAGGTAACAGAGTAAATGACCTGACAGTTGGCCAATATGGAGAAGATGTTGTTAATGACAATGGAAACCGGCTTATCACAGTATGTGAGCAATTAGACCTAAAAATCCAAAACGGTTTTTTCCAACATAAGAAAATACACAAATATACCTGGACCAAACCCTCACAAAACCTGAAATCCGTCATTGATTATCTTATCACTAAACAAAAGACAAAACTAAAAATTCAAGATGTCAGAACAAAGCGTGGAACAACATGCGGAAGTGATCACTATTTTCTGGAGACCAAAGTTCTCTTTCCTTATCAAGGCCGAAGCCTCCATCAACAAAATCTTGATGATACAGTGAATGAGGAAATTGATCACTGTCAATATAATCTACTAAGCCTAGAACATGACAGCGTAAAAAACCCATACAAAAAGAGACTGAACGATAAACTTAATTCAAGTTCAGGTGAAACCCCAGATGAGGAATACGAATGCATCACATTAAGCATCCATCAAGCTGCAAAAGAAGCACTAGCATTAGTGGAAGAAACTCCTAAAAGAACAAAACCATACTGGTGGGATGCTGAGATTGAAAGTGAAATAGAGGAAAAAAGGAAATTATATCACACATACTTATCCCAAAAGACAGATAGAAGCAGAGAAGAATACAAAATCGCGCAATCAAAGGTGAGAAGAATGATCAGTGATAAGAAAAATCAATCATGGATGCAAAAGTGCCAGAAAATAGATTCTTACTTAGGAGGTAGGAGAAGTACCGAAAGCTGGAAAACTATAAGATCGATCAAAAAAGAAACACGCAGAGATATTATTTCACCAATACCAGACAAAGAATGGGATGAGCATTTTAAAAAACTTTTAACTGAAGATAGAGCAGAATTCAAGGAAGACGAAAGAGACAATATCATTAGAACGATGGGATCTCCAGTACCCCTCACAATATCTGAGGTCAAAAACGTGTGCAAAACCTTAAAAAGCGGTAAATCTGCCGGACCCGGAAATATCCCAGCTGAACTTATTAAATATGGCACTGAAGAATTGTTTTGGAGATTACGGAATCTTTTCCAAAGATATTTAAATGGAGCTGTAGTACCAACTGAGTAGAAAACGTCATATATATCCACAATACACAAAAAAGGAAGGAAAGATATATGTGACAATTATAGAGGTATATCTGTAACTAGTACGCTAAGCAGAATATATGGCAAAATAATAAGAAATAAAGTGGAGAGCGAATATAAAGATATGGAGGCCGAAGAACAAGCTGGTTTCAGGGCGGGTAGATCGACTTCAGATCATCTCTTTTGTATAACCCAAGTTATTGAAAAGAAAATGGCATACGGACAAGAGCTCCATCTGCTTTACGTAGATTTGCAGAAGGCATATGATAGTATACTACTAAATCTACTTTGGAAAGCGTTGGAAAAGACAAACATAAGCGTACAACTAATTAAGGCCATCAAAGAGTTATACCGCAATAGTAAAGCAAAAGTTAAAATAAAAGGAAAACTAACCAAAGGCTTTCAAGTAAATAAAGTTCTTAAACAAGGTTGCTGTATCTCGCCTACGCTCTTCAAGATATATTTGGAACAGGTCCTTAAAGTCTGGAAGAGAAAATGCCAAAACATGGGAATTCCTTTGGATGAAACCACCTTGTATACTTTATGTTTCGCCGATGATCAGATAGTGGTGGCTCAGGATTATGACGACCTCGAATATATGACACGAAAACTAATAGAAGAGTACAATAAGTGGGGACTAGAGGTTAATATCAATGAGACAGAGTATATGTGTATTGGTGGAACGAAACATGATCTAATCTTAAATACTGGGCAGCGAATTCAGTCCTGTGATGAGTATAAATACTTGGGTCTAAAAATTACAGCTGACGGAACACTAGACAAAGCTATAAAAGATAGAAACGTACAAGGAAGAAAAGCAATAGCTTTATTAAATGGAATAATTTGGGACCAGAGTATATCAAAACATAACAAAAAGCTTATATATAACACCATTGTTAAAAGTATTATTACATACGGCTCAGAAGTATGGCCAATCAAAGATAGAACAGAAAAAATGCTTTCCGCTACGGAGATGGACTATTGGAGAAGAGCAGCAGGGAAATCAAAAAGAGAAAGAGTTACCAATCAAAGAATAAGAAGAGAAATTATGACAGTGGGTGAACGTACTCTAGTGGATGATATAAGAACAAAACAATTGGTGTGGTACGGACATGTACAAAGAATGGATGATGGAAGACTACCTAAACAAATATTACAATGGAAACCAACTGGCCGAAGAAAACGAGGAAGGCCGAGGAGAAGCTGGAGAGAAGGAATAGATAGTGAAATAAGAATAAGAGGCCTAGATGATGAATTATGGGCAAACAGAAACGAGTGGAGATTGGGTATCGGAAGACGTAGAACGTTGTGAAACCGATAAATATATATATATACTTCGGGTATTCCTTGATAGAATTTTTTTGCGCGGGGACACTTTGACTAGCCTGAATTTTTTGTAGTATATCCATCATGGAGTAAAATTTACTTTTGGAGATGGAAAGCGACAGCTTGTTTTGAAGGCCTCATGAATATCTTCACAACCGTGCAAAAATTAAATCAATTGATTCGTATTTAAAATATTTTCTTCAAATTTCCAAATTGACCAAGAAGCAATTATATTTGATGAAACATAAAACGTGGCTAAGCGGGTAAAAATATGGGTTTTTTATGTCTCACGTACTTTTCCGTTGGTAGCTCGAAAGCCTAACTTACGGGGGTCCAAGATCTAAAGGACACCTAATAAGTGTTGACAGTTAACTGTTTCGTCCTTATGGGACTCTTCGGAATACTGTTTGTTCAATGTAATACCCTTTTTAAACTAAGTATACGGTTTTGTCCCTCACGTTACGTTTCGAGTGAGAAAACAAAATCATGTACTCTGCAAGAAGCGCCATCGAACGAAATACTAGAGAAACTAAAACCGCAACAGGCGGAATCCATCACGTGATCTACAACACACATTGTCTCTTAGGTCTGATCAACGCTGATTGCGTTGATTCCGCCATTAGGACGTCGACGTCGCGTCTATCAACGGAGTTTAAAGCCAAATACAAAAAAATATTTTTACGGAAAAATACGAGAGAAACAAAAATCCCCTATTTTTACCCGCTTAACCACAAAAACTTATTTGAATAAATTTAATATTTTATTTATTTTGCTTATTTTTTTTATTGCTTCCTGTTAAATTTGTAAGTTTTAATGCATATTTCTTAAAAATAAATTGATAGATTTTTACAATTTTTACACCGCTGCCTAAAGACAATCAAGAGACCTTCAAAACAAGGTATTACTCGACCCGCACTTTTCCTATTCAAAATATAGGGGTAGCTTGCCCCTCGAAGGGTGTGCGTGCAAAAGAAAATTTTAAGATAGCAAAAAAGTGTCCTAGCCCTAGCAAGCAAAATAAATAGTAGTAGTAGTCATAAAATAAATTTAGAAAAAAATACTTTTTAAAAACAAGCTTTTATAAAATGCACTAAAAAGCATAAAATAATTTTTTGAGTGTTCTGATATCATAATAATAAAAGCGATGGGCGTATTAAAGGAAATTTACCTGTTTTTCTTTTAGCCTTGTTAACTCAAAGTTTAGTGAAGATCCAAATTCATTATATTATAGGAGATAAATGTAAGGGTAGATAATTTAACCCAACCCAACCCTACTCAAGCTACCCTCACATATTTCTGATATGGATGGACATTATAACGCCTGCTTCATATTGGGCAGATCATCCGCGACCGGCAGTGTGTCAATTTATTTTGTCACATTGAAAAAGAAGAGTCGGCCCATCATCGTTTGTGGACGATCCACCAAATGCGCATGGAAAGGTATTTACCTAATATTAAATACGCCCATCGCTTTTATTATTATGATATCAGAACACTCAAAAAATTATTTTATGCTTTTTAGTCCATTTTATAAAAGCTTGTTTTTAAAAAGATTTTTTTCTTAATTTATTATAAAATTTTTAGATTTGTCTATGCATTTCAGCTAGCACATCGATATTGCAGGAAGTCCTTCCTGTCAATTTTGAAATACCTATGTCTTCGATAAGAAGGCCGTCCAATGATTTGATACTAAACAAAATACAAACTAAAATTTTACCCTCTCTCCGCCCTCCACGTTAGGGGGGAGGTAGGCAGTCAGTAATACCACATTATTGGATTGTCATCGGAACTATAACGTTATGCGAAATTTAAAGTTAATCGGATACGTGGAAGTCAGTTAAAAGTAATCAGAAAAACTTGACATTAAATCGTCCATTTTGAATCCGCCATATTGAACCCCCAAATACCAATTTTGGTGGAAATCGGACAAACTAAAGTTTTACCCCCTCTCCACCCCCTTACGTTAGGGGGGAGGTAGGTACCCGATGAAACCATATTATTGTATTGTCATCGGAACTAAGACGCTATGCGAAATTTGAAGTCAATCGGATGTTTGGAAGTTCTTCAAAAATGAGTTGCAAGATTTGATTACATACATATACCCATATATATACATACATACTGGTGAAGTTAATTAAAAGCTTGTCATAATAAATAAATAAATAAAAATGCAAAGATCTCTTTTAAGTTTTCGTTATAACACACTGTATAAAAACTTTGGTCAAAAGCGTACGGCCAAAAACAAATTTAAGTATAACATTCTTGCGAACGAACAAAATAAATGGGTCAAAATTATTTAAATTACACGATACATTAGAGAAAATATAATGTACTAGATAATAATATACCAAATCTTGTATCTATAAAACAAAAAATAAATGATCAGAAAGTTAACAAAAATTAAACAAAAATAGGACTAACCACTCAAAATCGAATGCAAAGCTGCCGATATTGGGGTCCTTTGATTCGCTTGTCGGAAGCTCTGATATACAGGGCGATTCACCATATTTTGAATCCCCGGTTACCGCCTTTATTATTGATGATATAAAAAGTTTAAATATAAAAAGTTTATAGTTTGTCAAACCCATATGACAGATGTTGTAAAATGTCATTCTATATGTCAAAATTTGACATCAACTTTCTTATATTAAATGAAACACCCTGTATATTATTTAATTTTTTAATCTTTCTTAAGCTTTTAATAAACTCTAAAACTTTAATATTTAAGCTAGGCGATAAACGGGGTTTCAAAATATAGTGAACACCCTGTACATATACCGTGAAAACTTTCAAGTGGTGGACTTGACGATACATGTTGAGTTTAAAAAGATTCAATCACATTTTTGTGAGAAAAGTCTATGAAAAGGTCATATATTTTGCTTATCCTGGGGTACGTTCAGATTGAAACGTCGGACGTCTTGCCTTTGTGAACGGTATGGATGTAATAAACATAACCTTAAAACATTTTTTTTTTAAATTATTGATAAATTTGATCAGATTTAAAAATGTGTTACAGTTTATTTAGTAGAGTTAACAGAAACACAAATAAGTGTTTTTTTTGTTTTTTTTTGAAAAATGGAAATAGAGAGTCTTTTGGAGTACCCGACTTTTGGTGGCCGACAGAGTTTTATTAGACAAATAAAGTTTTGTTTTAGATTTCAAAGTTGTGTTTTCTGTAAATTTATTTTCTTTGTTGTAAGCAATACAGGTTTTAAGTTCCTCTGCTCAAAACTTTCAAAGGAAATAAATAAATTTGAATATTAATAGTTATATGTACATACATGTGCAATATAATAGCGTATGACAGTGAGAATGCGAAAGAAGACAAATTCTTAAAGTGTTTGCTGGAGCGTTGAGAGATCTTCAGATATTTTATATCAAACCTCTTTATATGGTTACATTATCTAGTATTAAATAAAGAATACAAATATATATAGTTTAAATGTCTTATTTTAATTTGAAAGCACAAAGTTTTATCTAGGTATAATATTATTTATATTCCTATAACAATTTGTCCAAATAAAAATCCATTCTCTACATTCTCCTAAGTAGAAACTAAACAGTCAAAATGAAATTCTGTAAAGGATCATTTGCATCTGAAAGAGTGTTTTCCTAAAAGGAGTGCCGCTGCAAGAGGATTCTGCTTGAAAAACTGCTTGATACTCTAAAAACAACTCACACTCCCAAGGGTTATTCCTAAGGCAATTGTCTTCATTGCATGGAGCGATGTGAAACCTGTAACCAATACAGTTTTGAGGGTCGATTTATACAGCAACATAACAAAAAATTGTATTTTAGGGTTAATTTTGGTATTTTCGTTTTTTTTTCTGCAAGCTGATTATGGTAAATATTACTATACTAAATACTCTGTCAATCTAAGCTCACACTAGGTACGATAGTTATAGTAGTGTGCGTGTGAGAATATCTTACCTTTCATTTGATCCCGAACCGAACCGAACCACACAAGCCATATTTTTACTTAAACTCTAATTTTTGAAATCCACTCCCACCGTTTTATTTGACTTGCGTGGATTTTGTTAATTTTTAAATGGGACCATCTTGACCGAAAACCCAGCCTAGGTACCAAATTTCATTCAAATCGGACAAGCGGTTTTTGAGTTATGCGCGTTGGTCGTTACAGACAGACATACATACAGACAGACAGACAGACAGACAGACAGACAGACAGACAGACAGACAGACACACGGCGTGACAAAAAAGTTTCAAGATCATCTGAAACGCAAAGATATATAAAAAATTTTAAATCCCGACCAATTTTTTTTTTCTCGAAAAAATTAGGATCACCATAGCTCACACTACTACTATACTATAGGTAACTTAATTTAATGTTTTCTATACAGGATATGAAACAAACCCAACCATAAATAATTGAATCATGTTGAATGGTCTCGAGTTTATAAATGAGACTTACTTAACCCTTCTAAAGAAACTTAGAGCTCACCTGTTAAAAAGCAAACAAGTGTTTTTTGTCTTCAAGAAAAAGTAAAATTTGATTATTTATTTATGGAAATTGCCACTTTTATGTAATATGTTTTCGAAAATATAAAACAAAAAATAAAAAAAATTAGGGGGTTGGTTTATATACCTACTGCGCAAGTCGAGCGTTTGTAGAGAAGGGTGTAAAAGGCGATTCGCCCGACGTTATTTTCGGCCAATATGAACGAGAGTAATTTTTACCCAGTATGTATTCTGAACGGATTTGAGCGCGCCCGACTACATCCGACGTGCTATCTGAACGTACCCCTGAATTATCTTTAATGTAAGTTACTAAGTAAAGGATAGTGTTCTGCATGCTTTTTATGGTAAAATTTTGTATGAATTGTACGACAACAAATGTTTTTCTCTTATATATTATTGTGAGGTTCTAAATAAAATAGAAACTTTAGCAATTTGAGTCCTTGAAGCCTTGAGTAAAAGTGTACAAAATGGACAGCAATAAAAATTTCTTAACTTTCAAAAAGAAATTGTTGTGGACATGTCATTGAGTTAGTTGTTTTTTTAATTCAATATTTAAAATGCCGATAATAGAAAATATCTTAATCCATTATGCATATAAAGGATCAGTCACACTTCTAATAGAGTTTGATTTCTTTATATGATCACCCATTTATTATGTTTACTGATGAAGTTGATTATAATTTTCAATGCCGTGATAATTAAAAAACGTTTGTGGATTCCACGTGCACCAATAATAATTAAGGACACTCATCGTAAAGGCAAGCTTTATAGGAAGCGAAGCCTGACATTGATTTTCTATGTTTTGATTATTATTTTTGACTCGTTTCCTCGGTTTTGCGTTGGCGCCTGGGTTTTATTATATATTAAGATATTATATAGATATAAAAAATTATCCTGCAAAGTATCTTGAAACTCTATTATTATTAAATAGATTTTTAGACGGTGTTAAAAACCACATTTTTAAAATAAGAACGAGCCGCCAATGAGAAACCAAGGAAAACCTGTCAAGAATTATAACCCAAAAATAGAAAATCAATATCAGGACTCGCTACCTGTAATGCCTGCTTTACGATGAGTAGCCTTAATAATAATTGATTAAAATTATACTACTACTATGTCGGTTTAGAACGTTTTTCTACGTTATCCGATGCCTATTCTCCACCTCCTTCGATCCTGACAATCATCCTCTGTCAGATTTTTTTGACTCATTGATCTTTGGATTGACTGTTGCCATTCTAGTTTAGGACGCCCTCTTTTTCTGCGCCCTATTGGTTGCCATCCTAGGACCTTCTTTGGTAATCTTTCGTCGTTCATCCGTTGTACATGACCGTACCATATCAGTTGCCTTTTAGTGATGTCATCCGTTATGCTTCCCTCGATTCCCATTCTTTCTTTTATGATTTTTCTTATGTGATCTATTCTAGATATTCTCATTGATCTTCTTATTGCATCCATTTCGACACTTTCCATTTTTGTTTTGTATTTTTCTGTTACACGACAAGTCTCTATTTCATACAACAGCGTGCTTTTCACCATTGCTTCATATATGTTAAATTTTACATTCTTTTTTATCTCTCTCCTGCTCCATAAAATACTGGTAGGACATCCAATAACTTTTTTTACTTTTACATTCTTTTTTCCAATTCTTTACAGTCTGTTCCTGTCTTATCAAATGTGACACCCAAGTATACATACTCATTGCATGGAGATATTGTTTGTCCATTTTCTAGTAGTAACTCACAGGATTCGTTTCCAATACATAAGTACTGTGTCTTGTCCACGTTCAGTGTTAATCCCCACTTTTGGTGTTCTTCTGTTAACTTTTTCATCATATACTCCATGTCTTCTTTATCATTAGCCACAATTACCTGGTCGTCAGCAAACTGTAGTGTGTATATGGTAAATCTGTCGTTAAGTTGTATTCCCATGCCGTGCACTTTACGTTTCCAGTTTTTTAGAGCTACTGCGATATATATTTTAAAAAGAGTTGGAGAGATACAACATCCCTGTCTTAAGCCTTTTGTTACCAGGAATTCTTTTGAAAGTCGATTTCCAATTTTAATTTTAGATTTTGACCCCCTGTATAGTTCTTTTATCGCTTTTATGTATGTATGATTGATACTAGTTTGCTCTAACACTGTCCATAATTTTTCTACTGGAACGGTATCATATGCTTTTTGTAGGGCCACAAAGGTAACATGAGTCTCTATATTTCTGGAGCTCCTTTTCTCAACTACTTGTTTAAGACAAAAAACATTATCACTACAAGATCTGCCTACGCGAAACCCTCTTTGCTCTTCTTCTTCTTGTTCATGGAAATCATTCTCTATTAGATCTCTAAGAATCCTACCGTACAATCTACTTAGAGTACTGGTTACTCAAATTCCTCTGTAATTGTTGCAATCCAGCTGGTTTCCTTTTTTATGTATTGAGGATATGAATGCAATTTTCCAATCATTAGATACTGGATGTCCGTTTATGCATTGATTAATAATATATGTGAGATTTTCGAGTAGTTTCTCTGATCCATATTTGAGCATTTCAGCATATATTCCCCCAGGTCTGCTAGCTTTTCACTTCCTCTCCATGTACTTCACTCCGTCGTCTGCAGTAGTCCCTTGTAGTGTTTTGTCCATTGTTCTGGTTTGATTATCTGGATGTTTACTTTTTCTTTTGTTGGGTTTTTTACTGTAGAAATGAATACTTCAGAACTCTGCCTACCTCCTACGTGTGTATTTATGTCGTGGCACTTGCGCTCGCACATTTAATTTTTTTCTGTGCGTATCAAATTTCTTAGCTGTCTTCTGGTTTCCCTGTAGATTTCTAGGTAGGTCTCTTTGCTCTTTAGTACTGAGCCATTTCAAGTATGTGCGTTTTTTCTCTTTGACCATTTCCTGTATTTTGTCCGTCCACCACATCTTCCTGTTATTTCTATTATCTTGTTATCCAACAGCTTCGTTGCTTGCTATCTCTTCAAATGAGTGATTTGTGTTTATTTATTTTTGATCTAATCGGTTCTGATACAATCTTTGAGTACTTTCGATTTCTGGACTTCTAAAGTTGTATTTTTGATTGTCTTCGATGCATTCTAGGTTTCCATTTTCTCTAATACTTTCGTCCTTATTTGTTTTTCTTAAAGGGAATAATATTTTTGCTTTTACCAGATGGTGGTCAGATCCACAGGTAACACCACGAAGTGCTCGCACATTATACCACTTTAATTGCGAGTGTTGTCCACCTATAGCATAATCAATGATTGATTTAAGATTTCTTGTTGGCTGAATCCAGGTATATCGATGAATATCCTTATATTTAAAAAAACCATTATTGATTTTTAGGTTGTGGGTTTCACACAATTGCATCAGTCTTAAGCCATTATCATTTGTTACTTCCTCTCCAAATGGTCCTATCACTTTGCTCTGGGTTTGCCTACCAGTTCGGCTATTAAAATTGCCAAGCATAATTATTTCTCGGGTATTACCGATTTTTGTGATAGTCTCATCAAGTTGATCAAAGAACATTTGTTTTGTAGCTACTCTTTCGTCATCTGATGGTGCGTAGACTGCTATTATGCTTATATTATGTCCAAGCATCTTAATGTTCACTCGAAGTATGTTTTCACTAATGCAATCATAGTCTGTAATTTTATTCTTTAGATTTTTCTTTATTAACAAGGATACCCCTCTGGCTGCTCTTCTTTCTTTTGGGACTCCAGTGAATATATGGACAAAATTACCGACACTATTCATACCTATTCCTTTCTTTTTTGTCTGTGTGAGTACAATAATATCGATCTTACAATTCTGCACTTCTGTTGCAATAATGTCCAACTTTTGATTCAGTCCCTGTACGTTCCATGTAGCTATATTCATAGTCCTTTGTCTTTGCTTTTTTCGTCTTCGAGAGTTTCCATCCATTGCTCCGAGGCTTTGTTTAGGCTTTTTGGTAACTGCTTTGTTTTACAAGTATTAGAGAACCAGTCTAATGCCTCAACCCCCTACTTGGAGGGCCAGGATTTTTAATCAAGGTTTTTCTCCTCTACCCTTTGACGAGCCAACGCCATACTGTAAATCAACAGCTGTAGTCTTTTGTAATATCCCTAAAAGAAAGAGTTGCCACCTACGCTATGATCACCGTACCGAGGTCCATTCTGTCCGTCTTTCATATCGATGTGGTCTTCTCCCGTAACCCTGGGAAAGAGGCGCTATACAGGTGCTAACTCTCAGGGTCGAAGAGTACCTGGAATCTACGGAGGGCAGGCGTCGATTCATTTCCCCTGATAGACTTCTGACGAGGCCTACCCGTACCCCTAAAATTATATATTGTATATAAATTAATAAAAACAAATAGAGGCGAAAGTATTGAAGAAAATGAAAACCTAGAATGCATCGCAGAAAATCAAAAATACGACTTTAGGATTCTAGAAATCGAAAGTACACAAAGATTGTATCAGAAACGAATAAATTAAAAATTAATAAACCCAGAACACTCATTTAAAGATATATATATACAAAAATGTAGTAAAAAGCTTGAAGGAAGCAAGCAAAAAAGTTGTTGGATACCAAGATAATGGAAATAGCAATAAGATGTAGTGGACGGAGGAAATACAGGAAATGGTCCAGGAGAAAAAACGCACATACTTGAAATTGCTCAGTACTAAAGAGCAAAGAGACCTAGAAATCTGTAGGGAAACCAGAAGATAACTAAGAAATTTGATACGCACAGAAAAAAAAATATTCGAGCGTGAATGCAACGATATCTAGATGTCGCCACTTGTTTGGAAAGCATACAATATCGCAGGCAATATTTATAATTTGTCTTACCAATATCATTAGATGAAATGTATATACCATCTCTCTAGCTTTACAAAGGTGTCACATTGACTATGCATTAATTTAAAGAGTCCCGTAAGGACGAAACAGTTAACTGTCAACACTTAATAGGTGTCCATCTTGGACCCCGTTTGTGTACAGCTTTCGAGCTGCCTACGGAAAAATACAAGAGAAACAAAATCTTTCTATACGCGCTTAGGGTACTAAACTTTACATTTCCAGCATTTTTGGATTATACTCCGCTGACTCGACATAAAACGTCGCGAAGGCGGCAAAAAAGGCAATATGCATTGACCCGACCTGAGGGACAAATTATATCACTGTCATGGGAACTGTTTTTCGTTTCATCTGCCTGTCTTTTATTTTTACTCTGATAGTTTCTTTTGTATTCGTTAGATGTCGCCACTTCTTTGGAAAGCATACGTTATCGCAGGCAATATTTATCCTTTGTCTTAGCAATATCGTAAGATAAGATGTATATTCCATCTCTCTAGCTTTACAAAGGTGTCACATTGACTATGCAGTGTTCTGAAGAGTCCCTTACGGACGAAACATTTAACTGTCAACACTTAATAGGTGTCCATTAGATCTTGGACCCCCGTGGGTGTACAGCGTTCGAGCTGCCCACGAAAAAATGTTTGTTGTCTTGACATTTTAAATTTAAAGATGGCGGAAGTGCTTATTTTAGTATTTTTTATTGAGAAAACGTCTAAAATGTGTTATTTGGATGTGTCAAAAGCTATCTTAGCAATATCGTATGGTCGTGACATCTTTCTATATGTGTGTATGTGTGTGTGTGTGGGTGTCTGTCCGTAACACGATGGCTCCTAAACCGCACAAGCGCTTTTTATGAGATTTTCACATAAAAGTAGTGTTCGACGCTGTAATATACAGTTTTTTGACAGTTAACTAAACTTTTTAATATAGTAGAACATATTTTTCCCAATAATTTGTATTATAACCAAAAACTTAAAAGTTTCTTTTTCTGAGATATGTATAAAAACTGTTTTTAGGGCTGATATAGCGTGATACACTTGGAGTGTGCCAATGGGCTAGAAAGGTATCAGATCCCTCATGAATCCATTTATTTTTAACTGTAACTTCCTATTGTTAATTTTTTTTCATTTTCGTGTATTTTTGTTGAAGGTATAAAAAATAATGTGAAAAAGTCGTAGCTAAATTAATTTTTTACTCGCGCCTTTTAAAATAATTATGACGTTGACAAGGCAAAAAGTTTTTAATTTTCAGTAGCTTGCCCCAACTTTAATATTTGTCGTACTACTGCCAAACTTGCGAAAAAACAGTGACGGGCCTGCGCCCCTAAGCCAAATCGTCGGCTGAGGGCAGATTTAGCCCAAAGGGCATTTTCTTTCCGTCAGCAACATAGAAAAAAATGTAATTTTCATCCTATAAACGAAAAAACATTGTTTCATTGTTTTTACAATGAAACAATTTCATTTTGTTCATCGGCTGGAAATCAATAAAATCAATAAACAACAGAATGATTGATAAACATTATAAAAGTTTGTCTTCGGCCGGGACTCGAACCCGGAATCTCTTACTCTGTATGCAAACGATCTTACATTAAGCCACCAAAGACCATACATAACTTTTCGGAAACTTCTATTCATGTATGTGTGTGGTGTGTCAATAAAAGAACAAGAAACTCTCAGGATATTAACTCGACCAAGCCATTCAACTGACATCTATAATTCTTTTTCCCACTGTCAAAGGTATGAAAACTCAAATTAGACCTTTTCCGTGTGTTAAAATTTTGATAGCAATGGGCGATTGCCAATATAATTCTATGGAAAATACGATTTTTCAAATGCTCGTAAAAAAGTATTTTGTTATTCGTTATCAGCATTAAAGGTAAATTATCAAAGCCATAATTTTCAGTTTATTCAAATTAACGCTTCCTAACGTCCAACGGACGCAAATACTAAGAAAACTTGAAGCGAAATTTTTCTTTTATTTTGACAGATATTAATAACAACCTTTAAATGTTCGGGAAAGTTTTTGGCAGTGTCCCACCTAGGTGGACAACATTGTAATTTTTTGGGTGACCAGAAAATACACTAAATCATAAATATATTGAGTTTTGCTTTTTTAATGTGTGTGTGAAGCTTTGATCCTTAGAACTTTAATCTAATGAAAACAAACTTTCCTTCCCAAACTGAGCATTTTAAAAGCCGACGTTCTAGGAGCGGATGGTAGTGAATGCGAACAAATTCGTTCTTTTGCATTTGATCGGACTGTATCGTTCTTTTACTGTATGTATACGTATCTTAAATTAACTGTGATGGAATTGTATTATTTTAAATTTGACATTGACTTAAATTATAGAAAATTAAACAAAAAAAAATCGGGTCAAAATTTTTGTTTACATATTTTATTTTGTATAAATCGAATTTAAATTCTAGTGTTTGTGATAAAAATTGTTGATTCAAGATGTCCCAAACTTTCCTTGCCATATCTATTTACAAAAGACCCTAATGGACCCTAAAACAGTTTTGACGAAGGAATGTATGTGGTAAGTTATTGTTCTATGTTTTTAAAACACTTTTGAAAGCTGAACCCCAAAAAATGCCCTATAAGTGAAACCCTGCGACATACTTTTTTGTATAATTATCCAACAAAGGAATGCACAATGGACATATTTTATAGTGCTTATATTATAGTAAGCCGGTGAAAAAACGATTGGAATATCAACATTAATCAAGTTTGTTTATCCATTATGTATTACATTGCGTTGCTGGAAATTCTATGCATACATGGTAAAAAAAAAATTCTTAGAGAAGTTAAATCATTTGAGCTTTCCTATTCAACAAGAGAATATTTTCTTGATTTAGCACAAAAAATATCTGGCCTCTTTATGTTAATATGCAACAGAAATTGTTTTATTATAAATTGAAACTGAATTAATCTGAGGTACTGTTTTCTCTGGATGCAAAATATTTGCTCATTCAAAACAAAACACTTTTGATCCGAATTCCAAAACAAATAATTTTTTTGACTTAAAATCGAAATGAGAATTTTTATAGTTTTCTTTCAAGACGATATCCTTTTTTAGGATAAAAGGAAGTTTTTTTCAAATCAAGACAAACCTAGATCTGCATGATTTGTTTCAAGAAAAATATTTACTTGATATTAAATATTACTGTCTCAAATCAAAACAATTTCTTAAATTAAAAATTTTTTAAAATTGAGCTTATTTTCTAGAAGAGAGGATGCTAATATCATTGATGGTAAATACGTTTATCTTATTTTATTTTGTTATAAAGAAATATTGGTCACTATTAGGTTTTTTGCTAGTTAATTATGACGTGACAATTTTTCTTAGTTGAAAAATTTTTTTATTATTTAATACTGACTTATAGAAATTGAATGAGATAACAAGTAACGCATTCTACCTGAAATTAGCATTTTCTTTTCCACAAAACAAATTCAATTTGTAAAATGGGTGGAGATAGGTATCTATACCTACCCTTTAATGCTGAAATAACATCACCTTCTACAATATGGCACCACTTCACACCTTTCTAACGTTGACTATAAGGCCCGCGTTAAGATAGGTATTCACAAGATATCCAGTCTTCTGTATTTACTGTAATTTGATGTGTGAGGATTAAAAAATGAAACAAATGCAATATATTTATGAAGATAAAAAAATATTTATTTTTATTATGTTCGAAACATAACGCAATAGCAACAACATAATTAAAAGTACTACAAACGCGAACTTATAAGTATACTGTCTTACATTCTAAAGGTATGAAAATAAAAAAAATATTTATTCTAATTCCGTCGGAAACATACCGCAATAACAATTATATACTTAAAAGTACTGCGAACAGGAACATCTTAAGAAAAATAGTCTTATAATCTAAAAGTATGAAAATAAAAAAATATTTGTTTTTATTCTGTCGGAAACATACCGCAATACTTAACAACATACTTAAAAGTACTTCAGCGGGCATATTTAATTGTTTCAAAATTTCACCTATATTTTTCATATTTCTATATACGTTCAAATCAAAACAATATTTCCGTTTCGGACACACTTATTTGCTTCACATCACGTTAATAACGAAGCGCGTAAACGCAGGTTAAAACTTGTCCAAGACAAATATTAGGAAGACGCTAAATAAATTAGTTTACGAGCTGGTCCTCAGAACAAGGTAGTGGTAGCCATATACATCGATGTTGCCTCTCGTTAGACATTTTACTTACCCACTACTAGAGACCCTTTATGTATGACATATTTTAAATATATAGAGACGCGACAAACTCTTCAAAGTCAAATTTATTTAAGTCAAAATCAAAGGATGAAAATGTCGGTCCTCTATACTCTAGCGATGTTTGAGAGAGACGCACCTTCTGACCTTGTTAATTCATTAGCGTTGGAAAATAAAAATAAACGTTTATAACAAAACCTATACAGGGGGTGATCTACAAACATGTTTGTTTATATGTTACATCAGGGCTATCAAAACAGACGGGCCACGATCCTCCACTTTGTTAACGTCACATCCGCGGCTGATTTTTTTTATGGTTGCGTCACCACACAGCTGATTATCTTTAAAATATTGAAGTTGGAATGACGGTTCATGAATATTAAAGTTTTTTAAAAATAAAGCCAGTTTTAAGATTGTTTTTACTATATCCTTGAAGAAATTTTTTTTTTAATGTATAATAATCCTTGATTTTTCAGAGCCGCTCAATTAGCTCACACTAAAATTAAATTTAAAACAGAAGCGAATATGACAAACACAGATGACAAAGTCAAATACATGTCAAATATAACAGTTGGCATGTGGTAAATGGCGGGTAATTTGAATTCAAAATAAGGAATACTAAATTTTGAAGATTTTAAAATCTTTTAATCATCGTGCATCCTTACAAAAGTTTGGTGGAATATGGGGATGGTGTCTGCGAATATTTCACTGAAATTTCGCCGAAATCTGTAGTGCCATTTTGAAAATATCATAAAAAAACGTCTGACGGGAACCGGAGAACAGCTGATTTTGTCAGGGTCGTGGCCTCTATTTTTGTGTTGGCCTTGGTTACATGATGATTGATGTCACTCACCGCTGACCATTTAGATTATTTTAGTGAAACGCCAATGAATTTGGCAAGAAAATAACATAACCAAAAAATGTTAATTTCAGTGACTTTGATGGGTTTGTCGCTAAAGAGAGGATCTTTAGTAAAAATATGTCATACATACAGGGTCTCTACCCACTACCACTACCTTGTTCTGAGGACCAGCATTTAAATTAATTTATTGAGTCTATGACCAAACCTCAAAATATTCCTTTCATATTTAATTAGGAAGATGTATCGATTCAAGACAACAGGAGCTTTATTTTCTGACTTCAACTTCTTTATTCAAGAAAAGAACGTGTTTTTACTTAAAACATGGCATATGAAAATTAATTAGATAAAATTGTATATTTTTAAAATTACAAATAGCCAATAGACAATTTATTCATCTTTTGAGCTACAAAATAAACGAAAAAAAACTTAAGAAAAAATAATTACGCATAAAGAAATGCTTTATTTCCCGAGATCTGTGTCGTACACCGCAGCAGCAGTGCTTTATATTTTTATTGCCAGGATGATCCTTTTTTATATTGTTTGCTTTTTCGAGAATATCTATAGAAAAACCCAGTGAATATTGACAAATGTAATTGAATTATATCCCAAAAAATGTTTATCATAGCATAGACCTATTCCATACTTTTGAAATAACAATAAATCTAAAAATGTAAAAATGTAAATAAATTGAAAACTTTTCCATTCAAAAAAGGGACAGACATGCATATCATATTTAGCATCAGATTATGACGATTTTTGAAAAACTGATAAATATTAATGCCAGCCAGTACGCGAAAATGTTATTCAGTAAAAAGAATTGAGATAAAAGTAAAGCCAAGTTCTCTAATACAAATTTCAAAATGAAAGGTTCTTACTAGTTTGGACATGTTTCTTTAAATTTTGCTATTACAGCCAAACCTCTTTATGTTCAAAAAACAACAACAACAAACACAAACAGAACTTGGCTTTAGGTTTATCTCAATTCTTTTTACGGAATACCATTTTTGCGTACTTGGCACGCAATTTTACATGAAATCTTTTTGTTATGATTTCACTCCTTTCTTAAAGGATTTGGATAATATTTATGTTTAAAATAGTAAAATATGCAGATTATTGTTCAAAACTTTGGAATTCCATATTAAAAATTTTGAGGGCTTTTAATTTTAGCTCACACATATACTATACTATAGTAGTGTGAGCTATAGTGATCCTAATTTTTTCGAGAAAAAAAAGTTGCTCCGATTTCAAAAATTTTTATATATCTTTGCGTTTCAAGATGGTCCCATTTAAAAATGAACAAAATCCACCGAACAGAAACCAAATAAAAGGGTGGGGGTAGATTTCAAAAATTAGAGTTTATGTGAAAATATGGCGTGTGTGATATCAAACGAAAGGTAATTGAGCCTGCAGTTAAACAAAATACATTTTAATTTATTTAAAAAAAAGGGTGGAGTTATATTTTAAAAATTAGAGTTTAAGTGAAAATATGGCGTGTGTGATATCAAACGAAAGGTAATTGAGGCCGGAGTTTAACAAAATACATTTTAGTTTTTTGTTTTTTTTAAGGGTGGGGGTAGATTTCAAAAATTTGAGTTTAAGTCAAAACATGGCTTGTGTGGTATCAAACAAAAGGTAATTTAGTCTGGAGTTGAATAAAATATATTTCAGTTTTTAGTTATTATAGCTCACACGTACACTATAACTATAGTACCTAGTGTGAGCTTAGGGGCCCATATATTGGCAGAGTATTTTCCTATAGTTTTATCATAGTTCCTATCAGTCTTCCAAAGCTCAGCTTTCTAGCGTTTCTGGAAGTGGGTAATGTTACTTTCACATAACTTTACATTGATAGGGGAGTGAAGCAAATTAAAATTTTGGGGTTTTTTGATTTTTTCCAAGGATTTGATCATAATTTCTATCAGTCTGCCAGTCAGCTTTGTAGCATCTCTAAAAGTACACTAGAATTTTGATGATCTATACATGAGTGGGTGAGTGAGTGAGTGAGTGGCAATTTCGACGTTTTTTGAAATTTTGTAACTACTTTACTACTATGTAAGTCCATGAAACTTGGAGGGTTTGTTAACTCTATAAAGGTCTACGACTATGCAATGTTTGAGTTTCGTAGCTCATTCCAAAGTAGAGTTTTGGATAGGTCAAATATGGGCTGAAATGTTTCAAGAAAATATGGTACAGCAGTTTACGTCGCGAACTCGGCCGGGCACTGTCGTGCCTTCAGATACTAAATAAAATATTACTGATCACCCTGTAGATCAATCTAAAATGTTTAAAGCAATAATTATTTTTATATAATTTCTTAAATAGCAGTCACATTTAGATTTCAAATTATAATAGAGTATTTGCTTCTTTTTAATTTTCTAAATGGATATTTTTTGTAAATTTAAAATTTTTCCTCATAAAAACAAAAACACTCAATTTTAATTTTAGTTTTTTTGCTTAATTTAATGTGCAAAGAATACAATTACACAAGAAATCAATTTGGACAGTTTTTTTTATCAATTCTTATTTTTTTGGCGAACCGCTCACGTACCCATCGCTGTTTCAAATTCCTTTATAATAACATTTTTCTTATTTTTGTAATACAATTTGCAAAAAATTTTTTTTTTATCAAAGATCGGCTTTGAAATCCTATGTAGTACAAAAAAGGTTATATGGAGAGAAGAAAGTATAAATATTAAATGTTGCAAACATTTTCGTTTGATAGAAGATAAAGAGTTTACAGAACTTTCGCGTCTTATAAAAAGGAGTATCCTCGAGTTCCTAAGCCCTTTTTAGATAAAAACTTTTGATATCTCTAAAGACTTGTTATATAATTTGCGAAGAAAATATTAAAAAATTTATTAGATTGTATATGTACCCAAGGCCAACAAAAAAATACAAACAAAAATCAGCTTTTGTTGGCTGAATTTTACATTGGGTCTTATAAGCAAATAGAGGTATATTTGTGGTATTTTCAAAATAGTACTACAAATTTTTGCAAAATTTCATCAAAATATTTTCGGATACTACCAATATTCCACCAAACTTTTGTAAAAATGAAAGATGATTAAAAGGTTAAAATCTTCAAGATTTTTCATTCTTTTTTGAATTTAATTTATTTTTTTGCCCGCCATGCACCGTACGCCAACTGTTATATTTGACAGGGATTTGACTTCGTCATCTGTATTTGTCATGGCATTTGTGTATTTGTTTGTTTTGTAAACGTTGTTCGATTTTTTAATTATTTTTTACTGTAAAGCCCATTCTAAATCGAATCTTTTTAAAACAAAATTTAACTACAAAAAAATCATTTTTTGATGTGGTAATTTTTGTCTAAATAAGTTTTAAAAGTTGCCGAATATAAACAAATAGGTGTAGGTGAGCCGATTACTTTCCACGCGAAAACAAACACATTCGCTTATGCTTTAAATTTAATTTTTGTGTGAGCTAATGAAGCGGCTCCGAAAAATTAAAGATTACCATACATTTAAACAAAATTGTTTTACAAGAATATAGTAAAAACAAACTCAAAACAAAAACAAAAAAAATATCAAATGTTCATCAACCCGTCATTCCAAGTTCAATACTTTTTTAGCACTCAGCTGTGGCATGACGTGACCATCAAAAAGAATTTCAGCCTCCGCTGTGACGTCAACAAAGTTGTAGATCGTGGCTCGTCTGTTTTGATAGCTTGAAAACGGACGGGCCACGATCCTCCACTTTGTTGACGTCACATCCACAGCTGATTGTCTTTAAAATATTGAAGTTGGATTGACGGTTCATGACTATTTTTTTTTTTTAAATAAAACCAGTTTTAAGATTGTTTTTAATATATTATTTCAGAACATTTTTTTTTTAATCTATAGTAATCCTTAATTTTTCAGAGCCGCTTCATTAGCTCACACAAAAATTAAGTTTAAAGCAGAAGCAAATGTGACAATCACAGATGACAAAATCAAATGTCAAATATAACAGTTGGCATGTGGTAAATGGCGGGTAATTTGAATTCAAAATAAAGAATGCTGAATCTTGAAGATTTTAACCTTATAATCATGTTGCTTCCGTGATTCTTTTCCGGGATCCTAGAGGGTGTGAATCCGAACCGAACCGATCTGAACCGATTTCGATTCGGTTCGGATTCACATCTTCTGGTATTCCAGAAAAGTTTGGAGAGTTTCTTTTTGAAAAAATATGCTGGTTCGGTTCGTTTCGGTTCGGCTTGGCTCGGTTCGGTTCGGATTCACACCCTCTAGGATCCCTGGAAAGAAGTGAGGAAAGTTTTTTTTCAAAACCAATTCTTAGAGAGAAACCCTTTAGTTGAACTATAAGCCAAAAAGGAACAGAAATATCGCTATTTTAATTGTCGCTTTTTTGTTACATCGCTATTTTGATAGTCGCTATTTTGTTACATCGCTATTTTGTTACATCGCTATTTCGTTACATCGCTATTTTGATAATCGCCCTTTCATTACATCGCTATTTTGATTGTCGCTATTTCGATACCGCTATTTTAATACTCGCTATTTTGTACATCGCTATTTCGTTCCAGAGTCAGTCTTAAGATATTAGTAAATACTACTATTAGATTCTTATAAAAAAGAAAGTTTCTGAAATCTTTTTTCGTTACTAGATCCTTAATTTAAGTATTCGGTAGGTAAATTGATTAAGTAATGAGTGAATCTAAAAATAGAATTAACGTAAGTGCATATATTGCCTCTGCCAAATTTTATATATTCTAATTGAATTATTCTCAACCAATCTGGCGCCCCTGGATCGTTGCGCCCCGGGCGGTC
Source organism: Aspidapion aeneum (assembly GCA_963576565.1). NCBI lineage: Eukaryota > Metazoa > Arthropoda > Insecta > Coleoptera > Brentidae > Aspidapion > Aspidapion aeneum. The sequence continues at coordinate 45,507,535 of OY755043.1, forward strand.
GCCCTAGGTCTTCTGCTATTGTCCAGACTCTGTTAAATCATAATTTAAATTTATGGATCTTTAAAATATAAGATTCGCGATTATCTTGAATATTGGCAATTTTTTCATCTTAAAAAGGAACAAACAGTTGATTAATGTTAAAGTTTGGTGTATTTAAAAGAACTCTTTCTTGCAACGTAAGCTTTAATAACAACAAAATTAACCACACCTATACCGAAGTTAACATTTACGTAGCTATTGACCACAAAAATGCTTCAAAATCTTATTGAATTGGTAATCGATAAAATCAGTCGGGTTCTTGAAAGATTTTGATGCCATCAAACAACTTTTTCTAAATTTCCCATGCAATCGATTGTTGCCAATAATTTTAGTCCATTCGTGGAGTCAATGGGTTTCTATCATAACCTTCAATTTTGTTGTTTTAAAAATGTTTAGTTAGTAGCATCGCTTTAAGAGTTCCAAGGGTTTGTGGCGAAATGGATGGTCAAAAGTGCTTTTTAGTACGAGACTAAAACCATAACCTTTTTATTTTGTTTTTGTTTTGCCCCGGCGGGGCCGGCCACCGTAAAAATTCGAATCCCGGCCATGAATATCGGTGACTTCGGTCAGTCAGCCCAATGTAAGCCGGCGCTGATAATGATGCAAAGAGAGAAAAAAAGAAGCTATTGGAAAATTCCAGAGTTCACGGGTTATGTTACACTTTTTTTTCCGGCGCAAGTATATCTTAATATACAGGGTGTCCTATTAAGGATGGCAGCCGGATTTATTTCAGATACTAGTACAGCTACGACTTCGGGAAAAAAATGTATTACAAAATCGAGCCTTGTGAGTTCACCTAAAATATCTTTGTTTCTGTAGCTCCCCACTAGGGGGCAATAATAACACCTTCCAACTATAAAAATTGCATTTTATGACAAAACTCCATGATAAACATACACATATTTTACCATATTCGTATTCTTTAAAAAATTCTGCATAAGTTGGACCTCTCACTTGTACCTCTTTCTCACTTCCCCACATGGATGGAATGAAAATGTCACTTTTTATTTAAAAAATAATTACTTCTACATGGTAACTAAACCGACTTTTATTATTTATTTGCCTTATTAAGAAAAGCCTAAAAAATGCAAACCATCTTGATTTTTTGTTTAAATTAAATTTTTTTCGAAAGAGTAAATTTTTTAAAAGTACCACACTAAAAAACTTAAATTTCTTAAAAAATTCAGATACAAACCCATTAATATTTTTACTTCAAGTTGTCAAGCGATATTCATTTAAGATATTACCGAAATCCGAAAGTCAGAATTTGACTTAGTTTTGAAGATATTTGTTTGTGTATTATGTGGTGAGACGAGACCTTATTTTATAATTTGCATGTGTCACACCTGTCATAACTTCTTGGATAATTTAATGTTTATTGACGTTTTATAATTTGTTTTTGACATAGAGAATTATAAAACGTCAATAAACATTAAATTGTCCAAAAGTTATAACAGGTGTGACACATGCAAATAACAAAATAAGTGAGAGATCGAAGTTATGCAGAATTTTTCAACGAATACGATAATGGTAAAATGTGTGTATGTTTATCAAAGAGTTTTGTCAAAAAATTCAATTTTTATAGTTGGGAGATATTATTACGGCCACCTAGCGGGGAGCTACAGAAACAAAAATATTTTAGGTGAATTCACAAGGCCCGATTTTGTTATAATTTTTTTCCCGAAGTCGTAGCTCTAGTAGTATCTGAGATAAATCCGGCTGCCATCCTTAATGGAACACCCTGTATTTATGAAGTTCTCTAATCAGTCGGCTTCTTTAAACTTATGTTGTGTTGACTAATTCGCTACGGTTTACCCGCAGCCCACGAGAAAGACCGGGCGGGGCGCGAAAATATCACGTGACCGTAGGAGGGTCACAAAAGAACGCCTCCCGACCAGCTGTCATTATACAACATGTGTGTTTTCAGTTTTGGTAAGTTTGTTTACGTCGATTTTTTTTTTAATTTGGGCATGAATTTTATGTGAATTTTATCAAAGTTATTAAAATAACAAAGCCGACGAAAAAGACAACAATGCCGCCAACGTGTAGTGTTGTTGGTTGTCGGTCCAACTATAAAACTGAAACCGAATATGTGTCAACTTTTAATTTGCCAGGGGATAAACAAATGCATAAAATTTGTATTTTAAGTATCTTAAAACGTCCACAAGTTTGCATCAAACATTTTCCTAACCAGCAGGTTATTTGGTTTAATAAGTGTGTTGTAAATGGAGAGTGTTGAAAATGTTCCGAAATACCTAAGTAGACAACCTGTATCTACTGTTCGATTAGCTGATGTCGAGAGGCAACAACTGGAAACTGCAATACAAGAAAGTCTTGAAACACTTTGAGCTTATAGGAAATTAAAAATTTTATCCAATAATGAGGACATTTCAAAATTTTATTGTTCTAATACTAAAATAAACAAAAATTGGATTTTTACCCAAGAACGTGACACAGTCTGCCTATGCCTGATGAAATTTTTGAACAACAATCCATCACTGTTAGCATCTCTAGTTGTTGAGGGAAATCTGTCATTTTTTGTAAATGTTAAGAATGTGTCCATACCAAAACACAAACTGTCAAAAAAAGTTGGAGTTTTATTTTTAGACAGCACCTATACACTTGAAGAGCTAATGCAGTTTATTGAAATAAAAGTTGCAAACGGAAAAGAAGATTGATTAAGTAATAGACATCCTTAGTGACATTTTCGATAGTGAGAGTGAATAATGTGTTCAATTGTCATTTCTTATTGAACAATTAGGTCTCTTAAAAAGGTCACCTGAGAATCGAAGATATTGTGGATACACTTTAATGTTGGCTTCATCTTTGTTTATCCAGTCATCCAGTGCATACATGTCAATTTACAAAACTAAGGTAATATGTCTTCTGCACCCTTGCAATATTAAAAAACTGATTTCTAAAATATCGCTAACAGATAGTAATCTCGCCGGTAGTGTGCAATATTTAAAAAGTAAGATACAGCTTTTAAAAGAACATGAGTTGGTAGTTAACTTACACATTGATGAAATATATATTAAACTTTGTGCTGGGTAATTTTTCAAAAAATTATTGACGATCAATACATTCAGTTTATTGAACGTGAAAACCATCTCACTTATTCACAAAATTACTTGTTTCTTTTTAATAAATTATTGTGAAATGTTTTATATTAAAAAATTTTCTTAAGATAACTCTAGCTAGTGTTTTTGTGGAAAAAACTATTGTCAAATCTTGAAACAATTAGTATAAGGGCATGTAAAGTTTTTTTTAAATAATTTTATTAAAAAACATAATGATTTAAAATGAAATATTTTTTTCAATTTTTGCCTATATGAGAACAAAAAATTTTTGTCAATTTATTTAAATTGTGTAAAAACAGATAATATATTAAGCAATACAATAAGAATCCTTGAACTCCTAAGATCACGTGACCGCCGAATTGCTTATAACGCGCCATGGCCGGTCTTTATCGTTAGCTGCGGGTTTACCGGTTTGGACGCTCAAGCTTGAGCTTTCGAAGTCATAACCGCGGCATTCCACCTTCTTTTGTGTGATCGTTCTCGTATTTCTTGAAGTTAAAATTTTCGTTTTTGTAAAAGTAATTTTTACCGATTTTAATTTTGTTTAAATTTTGTTTGTATGTTTGCCAAATTGTACCAGCCATAGATGAAAGTTCAACAATGTTTGACTCAATCTCAAGTAAGTATTTTAGTGTGGTACGAGGGTTGTGTTTTAAGTTTTGCGTATACAGCGGGAATAAAACAATAGATAACATTTAAAGACTTCATTGTTTCTCGAAGTATTCTCCTCGAAAATTAATGCACTTTTGCATGCGCTCAAACCAGTTGTCAAAGCTGTAATCCCACTCCTTAGTTGGTACTGTCAAAATTGCAATTTTGAAGGCGTCGACTGTTCCTCTGGCGACTGAAATTATTGAGCACGCAGTCCATTCTTGAGTTTCGGAAAAGTATAGAAATGGTTGTGACTTAGTTCGGGACTGTATGGACAATAATAACAATTCGACGTTTTGTTGGGTTAAAAATTCAATGGATTTTTGTGCTTTGTGCGAACTTGCATTGTCTTGGTGGAGGATTATTCATCGTTCGGGGTTCGTTTTTCGAAGCTCAGGAAAACTTTCGGCAAAGAAATGGTGATGTTTCGATCGGCAGTAATAGTTCTTTGATATTGCTACATGATCTGCTTTTAAAACAAATGTCGCGAACTTCTTTTTGGATACACTTTGAGAACGGATTAGTTTTGTTGGCTTTTCTTCAATTTGGAACACCCAAACGGACGACTGACTATTATTTTCGGGGTCATATGAGTAAATGCACGATTCATCACCACTGATAATGCTGTAACCAAAGCGGTCTAAAGTTTTCTGACATCAATCAACCCTAGCTTCTTTTTAACAACGGTATCCAGCGGGAAACTAACTTCTTATTCTTCTTAATCTCGCCATATGTAACATATCGATCTTTCGTGATGAGCATGCGTACAGCATAAATTTTTTCCTGGGTGACAGCCGTTTTTGATGCACTTGGACTTGGATCGTCGCTAAGGCTAATCCGTTTAAACTTGAATTCTCCATACGAGAAACTGTCGACTGATGTGTTGCTTCAATTCCGAAAACAGAAATCAACTCGGGAAGGCATTTTTGTTGAAATAATTTCCTTCGAAAATTGTCCAAAAATTCATTTTTCGATTGATTTGTAAACTATTTATTTTGAGGTTCGAAAGGATTCGCGATTTCGTTAAGAACTTGCCCCATATTCCAAAATTTAACGAACCCTCAGCTATTTTGCTCACGTAAGAATACCGCAAGTATTGTTATTTTATCTAGCAATAGAATATGTAAATGCTTAGAATAAGCGAAAAATCAGCCAAGCGAGCTATGCATGAAAAATAGCGTTTCGATCAAAGCTTACAGCAACGATAGATCAAAGTCGTAAAATTATATTAAGCCGCCTCAGTATAAGTACTGAAAATCATAAATAGGCTATACTTTATGGATTAATGACATGTGATTGCTGGGACTGGATATTTTTAAATGAGTGGTCAGAAGATTAGTAAAGAAAAACTAATCGTATGGCGAAAAAACTATCAATTCAACATGGCAGGTCCTTAGTCTAATCGGCGAAACATTAGTATTATTTAGGTGGATGCAATTAGAGACCCGGTATTTGAAGAAAAAGGAAAGAACTACACGGTAAAAGAATTGTCTAGATTAAAACAAATTGCTTTGAAGTAAAATAAGTTGTCCTTTGCTATTTACCAAGAAAATATTTTCTTCTTTATGTTAATGTGAAACAGAAATTGTTTTATTATGAATTGGAACTGAATTAATCTAAGGCAACATTTTAAAACAAAATTAAGCTAGAATTCTGAATGACTTATTTAAAGATAAATTTGCTTTGCTTCAAAATGGAGTATACTGAAACAAAACTATTAAAGAATAAAAATAAAGTCTCATTTTAAGATTAAACGCTGCGTTGAAATAAAAAGAAATATAATAAATTGTTTTAAGGTAAAAAGCAATTTATTTAAGAAAATAACTTATTTTCATTGTAGACATAAAATCTTACCGTGTAGTTTTCTGGCATAAAAAAGAAATTAACAATTATTATTTCTATTACTTAACATCTATATAGAGTTTAAGCACAATGGACATTAGGGACTAATTGGAATATAGACATGCAATAATAGGGTCAGGGAGTATTTTGACGGATTAACATTGCAGGCCTACAGTTGATCTTTCAAAATTGTCATACCAAAGTCGAATTTAAAACTAACTCGTTTATTTATTTGTAATTAAAGTCGACAGTATTTATTTCGGTTCGTAAAGTCAACTAAATAACTAAAGTTGAAAGAAAACTGTCAAAATACGGCCTAACACTATTATTGCATGGCTTTACAGTGAAACCTCTCCTTGCGGACACCTCTATTAAGCGGAAACTCCCTTTAAGCGGAAAAATTTGTTAGGACCATGCTTTTCCCTATTTCTTTACATATAAAATTCACTCCTATAACCGGACACTCTAATAACCGGACGCGGACAATTTTTTTTGGTTAAATAATTCTGAAACCTCTCTTAACCGGACGCGAACCTCTGATAACGGGACGGAGGGCTGCACGACATGGGCATAAATATTATGTAGTATGTTGGCAACAACGCACTCTACAGCCGGGGAATTACCTCTTTTTTAAATGTTTTAATGCGGAGACTAAATACTTCTGTCGTATTTACAACATATTTTATTCGGCGGGACTGCCGTGTTTTATTTTTATTGTTCAGTTAGGTAATAATAGATCTCTGTGAAATGGCGTCTAGTAAAAAACTTCTTAGGTTACGCGAAAAAATGGAAGTTGTTAACGTTTCGGAGAAGCAACATCTATCAGCACGAAAGATCGCTGAAAAATTTAATACCGGAAAAACACAAGCAGATATATATTAAAATTTCGCAGTTCTCCCTCATAAGCGGACACCTCCAATAAGCGGACAAAATCGACGAAACCGTGAGTGTCCACTTATAGGAGGTTTCACTATGTTCCAATAAGTCCCTATTGTCAGAAAAACCAATACATTCACAACAACAGGAGAAAATAAAAAAAATTAAAAATTGGGAACATAGTGTTAGGCACCTTAACCATAGGCGTGCCCATCATTTTGGATTAGAGGGGTTCTATCGCAGCCAACGATAAAGATCGGCCCGGGCGCGGAAATATCACGTGACCGTAGGAGGGTCACAAAAGAACGCCTCCCGGCCAGCTGTCATTATAAAACATGTGTTTTTTCAGTTTTGGTATGTTTGTTTACGTCGATTTTTTTTTATTTCGGGCACGAATTTTATGTGAATTTTATCAAAGGTATTAAAATAATGCAGCCCACGAAAAAGACTGTCGTGATATGCGTTAAAATAACTAATGGCTAATGAGTAAATTAAAAAGAAAATAGCTATAAGATAAACAATGCCGCGAAGGTGTTGGTTGTCGGTCCAACTATAAAACTGAAACCGAATATGTGACAACTTTTAATTTTCCAGTGGATAAACAAATGCATGAAATTTAGTTGCGAAAAATTCCTAATGATTTAAGTATCTTAAAATGTCCACAAGTTTGCATCAAACATTTTCCTAACGAGCAGGTTATTTGGTTTGATAAGTGTGTTGTAAATGGATTTTTGAAAATGTTCCGAAATACCTAAGTAGACAACCTGTATCTACTGTTCGATTAGCTGATGTCGAGAGGCAACAAATGGAAACTGCAATACAAGAAAGTCTTCAAACATTTCAAGCTCATAAGAATTCAAAAGTTTTATCAAATATTAAGGACATTTCAAAATTTTATTGTTCTATCTAATACTAAAATAAACAAAAATTGGATTTTAACCCAAGAACGTGACACAGTCTGCCTGTGCCTAATGACATTTTTGAACAACAATCCATCACTGTTAGCATATGTAGTTGTTGAGGGAGATCTGTCATTTTTTGTAAATGTTAACAATGTGTCCATACCAAAAAAGTAGGAGTTTTATTTTTGGACAGCCCCGATACACTTGAAAGCTAATGCAGTTTATTGAAATAAAAGTTGCAAACGCGAAAGAAGTGGTAAAAGATAAGATTGATCAAGTAATAGATATCCTTAGTGACATTTTCGATAGTGAGAGTGAAAAATGTGTTCAATTGTCATTTCTTATTGAACAAAGGTCTCTTGAAAAGGTCACCTGAGAATCGAAGATATTGTGGATACACTTTAATATTAGCTTCATCTTTGTTTATCCAGTCATCCAGTGCATACATGTCAATTTACAAAACTAAGGTAATATGTCTTCTGGACCCTCGCAATATTAAAAAACTGATTTGTAAAATATCGGTAACAGATCTCTCCGATAGTGTGCAATATTTAAAAAGTAAGATACAGCTTTTAAAAGAACATGAGTTTGTAGTTAATTTACACATTGATGAAATAGATTAAACTTTGTGAAGACAAAGAAAAATTTAAAAACTTATAGCTTAGGTTTGTTATGTTCAATTTTAAAAGACTTGTATAGATTTGAAGTAACTAACTATATTATGTACCTAATATATGTACCTGAAGATATTAGAGTGCAAATTTTATATAATTTTTTATTTTATAGATTCAGTTCTTTTATCTATAATAAACACATACATCAGCAAAATATTTTTTTCAATTTTTGCATATATGAGAACAAAAAAATTTGGTCAATTTATTTAAATTGTGTAAAAACAGATAATATGTACATACAATAAGAATCCTGGAACTCCTAAGATCACGTGACCGCCGACTTTCTTATAACGCGCCATGGCCGGTCTTTATCGTTGGCTGCGGGTTCTATGCATATCACAGTCAAAATTGCAAAAGTGGAAAACCCAAGAATCGGAAGACAGCTTACTTGAGTGCAAATACGTTATAGCATAAATACATGTTCAAAGAATTGAAAAGTGAAGCACTCATAACTGGCTTTGGAAACAATGGCAATTTTAAATTCGCGGATGCGAATTTTTAAGTGCGCATGTATATGTCTTGTCATGTAGACACACAGCTGCTCTGTGTATAAGAATATACTAAAAAACAGTAGGAAAATTGCCTAAGTTTTCAAAAAATTCACAAAATATTAGTGGTTCATATCATATTACTTTTGTTAACAAAAATCAGCTGGATAAGATCCGAAGAACGCTTTAATTCTAGGGAACCTGGGTGCAGGCCATCTTGGTTGTTTATTTACATTTTGCGGTATCTTGCGTTTGTCGTGTAAAATTATGTTTTTTTTTTGTGAAAAATGGGAAATAATTCGCGTAAAACATGTGCGGTTTGTGAAGGAATGTCCTGGAGAAGTAAGAGAATGCCTTTCCATAGGTAACTACTTTTATTTTTCTTTATAATTTGTTAATAAAGTTTGGAGTGGTTTTTAGATTCCATTAAACACTCTTCATGGTATCCACAATAAATCTGCACAATTAGTTTTAGAAACACTAAAATTTTAATCCACAATTTGATAAATTTTCACCCAATCAACTAGTTTTTAGAAAAAAATAAAAGACACAACCCTAAACTTTTGACAATTGTTAAATAGTGACGCATCGGAGTATGTTCCAAAACCACCAAAACTGACGCATGCGCACTAACCGAAATCCTGTCTACCCGAAAAAAGAGCATTAATAATTAAATAGGCGTCCTGGCTTCAAGTATCGCGTGTGAGAATGCATAGGTATGCCCCATATTTATGCTCTAACGTATTTGCTTGATGGTTATGATATGGTGTACTCGTTATACCCGAAAACAAAAATAATTAATTTTTGTAAATAAATGCAAAAATAATGGAAAAGTCGTATAATCAACGGCTAAAATTAATATTTCTGCGCGATGGAGACTTAGATTTTCAATAAATTTAAAAAATGTCTAATGTTTTCTCAAAACATAATAATAAACGAGCCTTTTTTTAAGGGTCACGCTTCATTCTCTCCGGCGCTAAAGAGCAATCCATCCTCACTATTATGCTTTTAACTTAATTAAAATTAGTTTTGCAAAATTTAATTAATGAGGCAAAGAATTCAGAAAGAAGTGAGAAGGCAATCATAGTCGGAAAAATCATAGTCGAAGTAAAATTGATTTTTTGACACCAGATTGAGTTTGTACGTATTGGAAACCGAGATTTTCCACAAATTAAAATAAAATCTTAGACATATTCTGAACATAAGAATACACGATCATCTTTAAAGAGTTCCAGTTCAAGTTCAACTAAGGTTTATGTCAAAAAACTAAAAATTCTTTTGACAACAGACGCAGACCTACAAGAAAAAACATATTTTGAAAATATAACAAAACGACAAAACACAACAAAATTATTGAATAACATAAAATAATGAAACAAAAAAAAATATTTAACAAAATAAAATGGTAACATAAAATAACAAAATAAAATAAAGTGATAAAATAAAATACAATACACACCACAAACATCTACACTAGTACTTTTAAAATGGTAAAATTGATAAAAATAAATGATAAAAACATGTATTCTAGGTCAAATAAAATTAATTAATATTGTAAAATGCCTTACTTATTAATACTCTTAAAGCCTATTACAAAATGTCTTGTATTCACTGATAGACTTAATGTCATTAGGCAAACTTAAATATTTTAATGCTCTTATATATTACAGAGTTTTTAGTTAACGATAATTTCGGTATTGGCAAAGGCCTCTTCTATAGCCTTCAAAATTTTCAAATTTTAATGAAGCAGTGTCCAGTATAAATAAACTTGGAACAGTCAGAATTTCCTCGCGTACAAAATGTTTTCTACAACTACTCTCTAATGTTAACTTGACAAATATACTTAACGGCTCTTTTGTGCAATACTAAGCTTGATTGAACTGTACTTTGAGAGGCGAAACCACAAAATGATATACCATACCTTACCTGAGAGTCCACTAGGGCATAATATGCAGTTTTTGCTGTATACTTTCCCAGTTCTAAGGAAACACTCATTACTATATAGGAACCTTTTTCCAATTTTTGTTAAGTTGATCAATGTGACAATCAAACCTAAGTTTGGCATCAATGTGCATGCCAAGAAATTTGCCTATGTGCATGCCAAGAAATTTGCCTACTTCCTTTTTTTCTAAGACTCTTTAATCAAGTGTAACACTTTGAAGCTCGCATTAAAAGCTTAAAATATTAGACTTGAATATAGCCACACGAATCTTTAATACGCTTTAAATCATTTTCAATTATTTAATTTTTTTTTATACTGGGGCTTTCAGTCCAATCAGGATCAATCGCCCAGTTTCGCAAAGCTAGGGCAAAGTGAAAGCATTTTTAAACAATCACAAACAACCAAGAACGTAGCAAGGAGTCGAACCTGGATCGCCGGTGTGAGGCAAGTATTGCTACCTCTACACTACAACGATGACTAATTATTTGATTAAGAACAACTTCATCTTTATGTCTCCATAACACTTGTCATCAGATAAAATCACAAACACTTCAGATATCGCTAAAAACACTAGGTCGTTAAGAAAAAGCAGAAAAAGAATAGGATCAAGCACAGAACTCTCAAGTCAGTCAAGACAAGTTTAATTCTGGTCGTCCCTTTGCATTTAAAGACGCAAAAAAATTAATATTCGTATGAAACAGCCGTGTGGACATTTTATGGTATCCAGTTTGTAACAGTAGAAATTTTGGAAAAAAAGTGAAAAAAATTTATTATATATATCCCTTTTCTGTGCATATATCTACAGAGGTGGATGGGGAACGGTAAACAGACCCAAGAAAAAATAGGCGACCGGCCCATATTTCACACAAAGGTAAAACTACAAGAACTAAGTGGAAAATGTCTTTTTTATTAAAACGAGTTAAATTCCTAATAAATATACATTATCAGCCTTGGTGTTGTAGTTAAGATCAGCGACGGATTCAGTATTTCAAATGTAAAGCGCACTAAAAAATAAAATAAACATTGTGGTTTCTACATTCCTTGTTTTAAATCAGAATTAAAAAATAAGCTTTATGGCTGTATAGAAGGGGCCAACTCTGGTCTCCCTGGCCAAGATAAGATACTCCGAATTCTGTTGCAAACCATTTTTTGGAGTACCTAGCCAGTGTTATTAACTAAAATTTAACTCTTCCAAAAATCACATCTGCATGCATTTTTTAAGCACAAATAAATTATCAAAATTATTTCGACCCTCTAACTCTAAAATTCGGGACTTAAAGTCCCTTAGCCCCCCGTAGTTCGCCACTGCAGAAAAGGATTGTTTGTCTCTAAATATTGCCTACGCTAGTATTTTTTGTTTCGGCTGGGATAGAAATGATCGTATTTTAGGTGGTCTTTCGTCACCTGGTAATAATATAAATATCTATCTATCTATCTATTTAGCCTTCTTCAATCCATCTTTGGACATAGGCCTCCCCCAATATCTTCCACTCTTCTCTGTCTGTCGCCGTGTTCATCCATCTAGTTCCCGCGTCTTTCTTTAAATCGTCCGCCCATTTCATTTGAGGTCTTCCCCTACTTCTTTTATTTTCCCAAGGTCTACAATTTACAATACATTTGTTCCATCGATCGTCTTTCTGTCTGATATTATGACCGGTAAATTTCCATTTAAATTTTGCTACTTCTCCTCTGACATCTCTTACTTTTGTTTTATTTCTTACTCATTCGTTCCTTTTTCTATCTTTCAGCTTTACATGTAACATTTGTCTTTCCATTGATCTTTGGGCTTTTGTTATGTTGTCCATGTTTGATTTTGTAAGTGTCCAGGTCTGGGATCCTTAGGTAAGTATAGGAAGGATACATTGGTTATACACTTTCGTTTTGAGGAACTGAGGAAATTTTTGATTTCTTAATATGTAGCTTAATTTACCGAATGCTGCCCAGTCTTAAACACCATCAGTATTAAACGAAATTAATTTTTTATGTTGTCACTAATAATCAAACGTCATATTTATCGTTGGCTGCTACTATATTTTAATTCTAAATAGTTGATGCATATTTTTTTGCCCCGTGACCGGTACTTGCCCATAAAGCACTGGCTCATAAGACACCGGCCCATACTGCACCTGCCTATAAGGTACCGGCTCATAAGGCACCGGCCCACCGAGAATTTTGAAATTTTCCAATATGGCCCATCCACGGCTGTATATCTAATTCTAATATCACTCTAGAATAATAGAAACGCGATTTCATTTGATTTGATTTCTAGCTGAAAACATTTAATCTAGTTCCCAGAACTCAAACCTTGCCCTAGTCTAACAATTGCTAATTGCTGGCAAGTTAATTGAACCCAACGCGACGCAGCTTCAGTCTTGACTAACAAAACAAACGGGCCATAATCTTCCACTTCGGTGACGTCATACATTTTAGCGGCAGCAGACGACTTCCGTGCACCTAATCGATCCCTGACTGTTTTAAACGCTACGTCATGCGTTATGCGATGCAGTGCAGCATTAGGCGAGCATTACATAGCGCTCCAACCAATTAGCAGGCGAAATCAAAATACCAACTATGTCGCTGATTGGTCAAAACTCATAATGCGTAATGTGAGGTATTATGCAACACAGTGCAGCCTTCTTTAGGACATTTTATGTGTGATTAGCTTTAAAAATAAAAGTGACACAATTTTAAGTAAATATCATTGGTTTTTGGAGCAAACATAAAAGGCGTGAATCTGTCACGCGGTTCTGTTTAATACCATAAAGTTACGGACTACGGACGTTTCGTGGTAACTTTGTTATGGTTATTTTACATTGATATTTCAACCAGCCAAAACTTAAATAGTGACAATAGTGTTTAAAATTAATATTTTTGTTGTAGACATTTGTAGTTTATTTTACTTACAGTTTTCTGACCAAACTATAAAAATGTTCGGTCTTCTTGGACCTCTTCGGTACGAGCGTAACAAGTGTTAAGGGACGATTAATGGGGATGATGGTGTCTAACTGTACTGTACTGTGTACTAATATCCCTTTTTGAGGAATTGCCCGCAATCTTTGTTGTTTTTTCGTTAAGTATGTCCTCACAATATTCCTTTTAATAGAAATTTTGTGGTTTACATTAAATATTAGCTCGTTCACGTTAATGCGCATTTTTCGAGACAAAGAGTTATCGTTATTAGGAACTTGTTTCAATAAAGCCAGACAGTTTACATTGAAAACTGGCAGATGATCTTTCAAAATTGACATACCACAGCCGAATTTAAAAACAAGTCGCTTTATTTTTCTTTTATAAAGGCAAATAGTAATAATTTCGGTTCGTATAGTAAACAAAGGCCTTATATTGAAAGATCACAGCTGATCTTACAATTTGATACTGTCAAAATGCTGCTGGGCGCTATTACAACCTGGCTTTATTGCAATAAGTCTCTATTAGCCACTAAGTTTACCACAACCATAAAGAAATTAACGTTTACATTTGCTGACCAAAAACACCCTATTTTGCCTGAATTTCGTCGAAACTTAAAAATCTTTTTGAAGTAATCGCGAAAAATAATCAGTGCTCCCGATAAAAAATAATGACCCGAGAGAGAATAGCGGATTGTGTGAGAATCGGGAATGTCTCTTTTTCGTTGGCCTTGCTTCAGTCAAACAATAATTTTGTAATGACAAACGGAAAATGCCATGCAAAGCTAACAAACACCGATATAAACTCGTGAAACGCCATACTGAACTTCATTGTGAAGAGTTTGGATACCCGAGGGAATGCGCTTTTGAGTATTATTATTTCGTACTGACTGGACGTGTTAAATAAGGTATAGAACATCAATAAGTTTGAAAAATAGACACTGATAGTGAATATGACGTATCCAGAGGTATAACTTAGGATGGCTTAAAGTCAAGAAAAGTTATATCAACTTTTAATAACTTGAAAAATTTACCCACAATGCCGCGAGAATAGTAAATTGTTGCTGAAACCTAATCTATTATTTGGTTTGGTTTGGCTCCACATTATTTTCTTCTTCTTCTTTTTCTTCTTTAAGTGTCATTACAACTCCTGATGGGTTTTAGCCTGATTAACCAAAGCTCTTCATTCTGCCATCTATGTTACGATTCTTCGCCACCTTCTTATGCCTATATATTCTTCACTTTTTTGGATGACCTCCCTCTTACCCTCCTTCTTGTAGGTCTACAGTTCACAATTTTGTTGGTGTTCTTATCTTATTCATTCTCTGTGCATCTCCCAACCAAGCCAATTTTCAAATTTTGATTAACTTCACTATATTTGCGCCATTTCATCGATACCCACTAATCTTCTGAATGCAATGGTCCAAAGATCTTACGAAGAGTTTTTCTTGTGCTTCATTTGTTTTTGAAAATATTCATGACTCGCATTGTGAAGTTTTCGATGAACGTAAAACGCTTTGTTTCCGTTAATTATTTTCTGGTTTATTTCCTATACAATAGAGTATTCTTTGTTTATGTTTGCTCCCAAGTATGTAAATTTTGCTAATTGCTTGAAGCTATAACCAAGTAACTAAAAATTCCCGAGCTCATCTGTCGTTGTTTTTTTATGTTATTTAGTTATCAAAACAAAACAGAAAAATAATATTTGCAGGTGAATAAACCCTTATAAAAGCAGAGGCGGATCTGCAGAAAAGCCTGAACCTTTTTTGAGTTTTCTTTTGGCAAAAATCCTTTTGGGAAATATTGAAGTTTGGTTTGTTTGTTAATAATTTGATTGATAGAGTTGAAATTGAAAATAAAAGAAAATCTTATAATTTATTTGTGTTTTTTAATCGTTTGGTCCAACAGTCATGGAAGCGCGGTCAAGAACAAGATGAAGAAGAAGCGGAATAGACAGAGAAGCTCCAAAGAAGGTCGTGAAGGGAATAGAAAGCCTATTAGGTGCAATAGGAAACACCAAAAGCTGTACTGTAGATTTTTCAGGGGAAGGTGGTTTGAGGTGCAATCCATTGGCGAGACCATTCCAATCTTTATCCAATTTAGATAGTTTTACGGGCTTTGGAGAAATTGAAAATAATATTTCAAGTATATATAATATCAATGTTAAAAAAAGCGGTGGTAGGAATGTTGAGAAATGTTATAGACAGATAAGTAGGTCGTCAAGTTTTATTAAACATTCTCAACAGCTCAAAGCTATAAAGGAAACAGAGGAGAGACTTTTACGAGATAGATAGAAAATAAAGAAGAACTAAAACAACAAATAATACGAGAAACAGAAGATAAAGAACAACAGAAAATAGAACTATTACAACACAAATTATAAAAAATAAAGGCAACGCCAAGTAACAGTAAATGTAGTGCTTCTGAAACTACAATGGAAAATCTTAGAAAATTTGAAAATGATCCCGAGGTTAAAAAATCTAAATCAAAAATAAATAGTTGGATAGAAAACAACAAAAAACATAAAGTTTTTAATAAAATTACTGATTTTAAAAATAACTGTGTTTCATTACCTTCGTCAAACGAACATGTAAATAAATTATTACTTGGACAAACTGTAGACATTAATCTATCAATATTGACCAAGTTTTATAAATCGATTTAACTACACAACAGCCACAATAGACCCACTAGTGGTCGCAGTGGAGGGGCTGCAAGGCCCACTCACATATGAATCATATGAACTACACAACAGAAGAACCTGGTATATCGAATAAAGACAATATTTGTACATTGAATAGATGCCTACTAAGTGATACCAAGAGCAGTACAAGAAATGCTGATGTGCAAAAATGTTGGTATAAATAAAGAAATAAAAGTTTTAGAGAATAGGTTTGGTAGACCCGGCTTAATAATTAAAAGCCTAATAGATAAAGCAAAAAATTTGCCACAAATAAAAATAATAGATTAAACAAATCTTACTCATTTGGTCGAAATAGTTATTAATTTAGATTTAATTTAAGATTCTCTTGAAATGTATAATTACTTAAATTGTCCTTAACTTTTGGAGCAATTGGTACATAGAGTACCCTACAAGATGCAATTTAATTGGGGTGAAAGCCTAGCAGAAAACACTTTCTAGTAAGAAAACCAAATATTGTACTCTTCAAGAAGCGCCATCTACCGAAATACGAGAGAAACTAAAACTGCAGCAGGCGAGTAAAACGTAAGGTGAGAGACAAAACCGTATACTGAATTTAGCAAGGGTTTCACATTGACCAAGCAGTGTTCTGAAGAGTCTCATAAGGACGAAAGAGTTAGTTAACTGTCAACACTTCGGTTTGGATTATTATGGATCCCCGTGAGGTTAAACTTTCGAGCTACCCACGAAAAAATACGAGAGAAACAAAAAACCCTTATTGTTACCCGCTTAGCCAAGAAAATTTGTTTGATTTTTAATTTATGGGTACTAAATTACGTTTTTTAATGTTGAATAATGTTTAGTTTGGTTTGTTGTTAATATTTAGACTGATAGGCTCGACAATACAAATAAAGGAGATTCTGACAGAAAATTGTACAATTTATTTGTATTTTTTACAAGTTGGTAACTGATTTTGTAAGTTTTTAATACAATACATAAAACGAACCTTATAAGACCATAGTAAATCTCATAAAATACAGATGCTTTTATCAGTTTTTATGAGTCAAAAGGTCTGGCTTGTGGAACACTATAGAATCACTTGTAAACTTTTATAATGTTATTTTTTGCAGGGTTATAAAACATTGGCCCCCCAGTTTTCATGGCCTAGTAGGCCACTGAATAAAAACCGGATTTGTTTGCCAATTTTGTTTGTTTTGTGTTAATAATACCCGCGTGTGTTTTTTTGATACATTTAAAGTCAAGCTTTTTTTATTTATCATCAAGGTCGTCATGTTTTTAGTAATTGTTCCTGCCTTTGCTACAGAAGTAATCCGGATAAAAATATGATTTATTTTTTTGTCAAAGAATTATTCAAAATTTTGTTGCAGAAGACAACTACAACAGAATTAGGTATATCTGTGGATTGACTCTAATATAACTAAAGTAAGACAAGCTCTAAACAAGATCTGCAACATTACCAGTACCATGGTAAAGCCAGCTAATAGAAGATCAAAAAGGTTGGAAAATGCATCTCAAGGCAACTGTGTCCGAAATATAATTTCTTTGCAGCATGCTATCCGTATAAACATTCCGACAAACGACTGCAACTGTTATATAGATGCAGGAATAAGGAGGAACCTGAGAGCATAAGAGATCTGCTGTATGAATGCCCTGGAATTGATAAAATTAGATATAACAGTCCACGTATTCCAATCTCTCAAGTTTAAAAAAAAATTGAGAGATATAGAAATCGGCGCGGTTGCCACACAACACAGCTGCGGCTTACACACAACGTCAAAGAGTCAAGTAAAAACTTTTAGACATGTTTCGGCGTAAATGTCCTGATCCAAAATCGATTTATCAATAAGTCAAGAAACAACACACTTAATTGGTGCAAGGTACAAATGAATATAAAATATAACAAATTAATATAAAATATAATAAATTAATATTAAATATAATGGCGCGTAATATCGGATTTATCAATGACAGAGAGAAAAAGGTCAACATAAATTTAAAATAAAATAATAAATGGATCAACGACCCAGTTTATGTGGAGAATACACTTAACAATTTTTTTCAGAATGCACGGCTTGAAATTAAAAAGCAATTAAATCGCCTGCAGAACACGCCAGTAGCAATAATTATAAAAAGATAAAGTACCATAAAACGTTTTCTCTCTGTCCATATCCGGAAGAAGTATTATATAATTAATAAAAAAACTTAAAAATAGCAAATCAACTGGCATGGTTGCTTTCTTGTCAAAAGTACACTTAGCTATATTATCAAAACCATGACACAAATAGTGAACCTTTCAATTTGTAATGGTGATTTTCCGTCTCGTCTTAAAGTAGATAAAGTTATCCCTATTCACAAAAATAAAAATCAAAACGTTGAAACGTTGAAAACTGTGGGGTTTGGAGTATGCACTTTTGAACAAACTTATTGTTTATTTATTAAATAATAAAATAATATTAAGTAACTAACATGGATTTCAACGCGGAAAAAGACTATATGTCTGCAATTCACTCATTCTATGAAAGAGTAATACAAATTATCGACACGGGAGAGTGTCCTACTGGGATTTTTTGTGATCTTAGTAGGGCGTTTGATTGTGTCGACCATAGTACCATGATGGAGATCCTTGAATCCTATGGAACAAGGGGAAAAGCTCATTGTTGGATCGAGTCTTTTTTAAAAAATAGAACATAATTTGTAAACATAAAAAACCCAGACTCTAAAAAAACATAGGGGAATACACCTCTAGTTCACTAGATATGCCAGTCGGAGTCCCCCAGGGGGCTGCCATATCGCCTATACTATATTTTGTACATAAACCGCCTTGATCAGATCGACCTCTCATTCTTGTTTACAATGCATTTGCAGACGACTGTTCATTACTGTTATCGGATGAAGCCCTATTGAATGCATGCAACTCGTTCATGCAAAAACTAAATGACTGGTTTGCCCAACACAGCTTATATCTAAATCCTATAAAGACGGTGACTTTAAGATTTCATCATCCCCAGAAATTGTGTAACAATCTTGATATTCCCGTTAAAGATAAAATATTCTCCACTGATATTAAAACAAAGTTTCTGGGCCTCATTATCGACCACAATCTAAAATGGTTATATCATTGTGAACATTTGGTATCTAAATTACACTCTGAATCATTTGCACTAAAAAGATTAAAAACAGTTCTATATATTAAACAGCTAATACAAGTTTACTACGCTAATGTGGAATCAAGATTAAGATACGGGGTTTTATTTTAAAGAATATAAACTTTTAATTTTGTCTTGTTTGTTTATATTTGATATTTGTTTGTATGCTTTAAAAAATTGTACAAATATACGTAAATCAAATGTTGCCTATAAATCACCGAAAAATTTGGGCCCAATATTTTTTAACAAATTGCCTAATGAGATAAAAACTTGTCAGTCTGAGAATAAATTGAAAATGGCAAAGGAATTCCTGTTGGATAAATGTTTTTATAAGGTTGAAGAGTTTATGTAAACTATTTTTTTTATAAATTGTCTTCATTTAATTTAATTTTTTTAAAGATTTCTTAGTTTTTTTTAGTCTTAAGTTTTTTTTAGTGTAGTACTTTTTTAAAAATTTCTATACAAATTGTAATTTGTCCTATGGAAATAAATTGATTTGATTTTATTGCTGGTTTCTGTGGTATAACAATGGACGTGAGATCAGATGCAGTTGCTTGTTAGGTATTGGTTTTCCAGTTTACCACTTTACTTAACTTAATCTTACCTAAGAAACTTTATAAGCATTCCATGCGTACTTATTAAGCTGGAAGAATTGTTGATAAGTATTGCATCTAATTAAGTAAGTAGGTACAATCATAAATGCCTATAACCTCTTTTATTGTATTTTTTAATAGTATGTTAAATATAAGGTTTCTTGTTATCGCACCTCGTATCTATACATATTAAGCTTAATGTTCAATTAGCAGCTGCGTTAAACAAATAAATGCGTACACAAATTCAACTGGCTTTTGGTAGACAATTCGAGCTTGGACGAGATTGCACCAGCAGATACTCTGCTGTTATTTCCAGTAATTGCTGACCGTATAATTAGTGACATAAAAGAAATAGCGTTTGTGTTCATTGAGTTTTGATGCCCTTGATATTCTAGGTTCAAATGGTCAGCTAATGAGTTGGCTTTGTTTTGTTTAAAAAATATACCTAAAATAGCCCAAATGCATGTCTAAGTTCCAGAACAAAGAAAATTAAAAAGTAAAGCAACACTAGCTTGCTCTTAAAACAACGGGAAATTCAAATCCGCGGAATATGTTTTGCTGTGCGCATGCGTATGTTTGGGAACAAACAAGCTCTTTGGACACCATTGTTTACATTTTGCACTTTAGTTGGGCAGCTGATAGGTATCTTAACTGGAGATAACCAGTTAAGGAAGCAGACGACACGTATAAGAGTCGAAAACGACCCTACCTGCCTAGCCCGTGGACGGGAAGAAGAGGCACCTCGGAACAGAATGTGAGGCATACGCAAGAATTAGTCAACAAGCACTCAGGGCTCCAACCCTAAAAAATAAAGATCTACACTTACTCAAATGGGAGGACATAATGGATTTTCTAAAGGAAAGAGGAAAGAGGAAAGGTCCAATGAGCATGGACATCGGATCGATGTGCAGAGAAAGGCCTGAGGCATGGCAAAAAAGCTTACTTGTTGAAACTACGGGTCTTCTCTCACCACTACTGCTAGTTCTACTAAGATTTTATAAAGCTAGAGAATGTCAAGAAGCTGTTGGAAATCTAGCTTTAACTTTTAGTAAAGCTGATAATTACCTAATTTCAGAGGTAAATGAGGAACTCACCGGCCCATATTTGACACAAAGAAAAAACTACAGCAACGCTAATCGAAACACATTTTTTATTAAAACGACTTAAATTCCTAATAAACATACATTATCAGCCTTGGTGTTGTACCCAAAATCCTTGGCGAATCCAGCATTTCCGAGGGACAGCGCACCAAAAACCAAAATATTTTTTATTTTTTGTTTTTATTTTGATAGATTTAAACTTTGAAATTAACCATCATCGAGATAAAATTTTACAAAATTAAGGTAACTTTTGTGAAAAATCTGGCATTACGGATACATTTTATACGGTGGGTGAAAAAAAAACGTTAATTTTTTCTTCGGCTATAGTTGTTTTGGTTTGGTATGTATCAAAAGCCAAGACTTGAGACTATACGACTTTTTATCAAAAAATTCTGCTAGTGCGATTCGTTGATATTTACATGTCAATATAAAATTAAAAGCAATTACGTTGTCATGATGTTTTTCCTAAAACGTACTATTGAACATAAACAGCAAAATTTATGTTTTTTTACGATTGTGCGCACTTGCAAGGAGATCCCTATCACGCTCGAGTAGCGGCAAGTGCGCGGAAATGTTGGTGTATGTTGGTTTTGAAACGGTTCAGGTTGTAACATGCAGGGAAAACTGTCGTAGGGAGTCTATTACACAGCGATGCTGTTCTCCAGAAATATGAATTCTAATATAATGAGGTTCTTGGTGCCTCTATTTTGACAGTAAATTGATGGTTACCGTCTGTTTGACGTGTTCGTCTAGTACACTGAAAAAAAACAACGATTTTATTATCAACAAATATTCGGTAAACCTGATTTTTGTTGTGCTCATTAAAAAATATTAAAAGCAAATATCATTTATTATTAGTAACAAACCTTTTTTAAAGTGTTTAGTTATGAATAATATTTCATTTGTTTCTTTAATAATTTGAAGTTTTTTTTAATATTAATTGCCTTATAATAACCAAAACACTCTTTCTTTTAAGGTAACAGAACGTCTTTGTTATTAATACTTAAAATTTAGCCAATATAAATATACTCTTAATATTGGCAAATATTTTTTTGTTTATTATAACAAACATTTTTGTATAATGTTATGGTGGGATTTTGTTATTATAATGGTCTGAATTGGTTTCTATTAATTACTTCGTAAAACAATGAATTGGTTACTATTAACAAGCGATATTATCGAGCAATATAACTTTGTACCGTCTCAGCTCGGGTCTTATCGCGCGTTGATCGTGACGTTTCGGTATTTTGTAGGGCAGAGCGGGGCTAGTTGAGCAACTTTTTACATAAATGCATTGCTATATTACAGTTTTATAATTATAATATGTTTAAGGCAGGGCCCTAAGGTAGACAATTCGCAAAGATTGGTCTTTAAAACTATGCATTTAAATTTAAAAAACACTTTTTTCTAGCACCCTTGGAAGCGGCCTAACTAACCCCACCCACGGGGTAAGTTGGGCCATACGATGGGGCAAGTTGGGCATGGTTGCATAATTAGGAACATAAAATAACAGGAAATTCTTAGATTATTTTTATTGATAATAATAAAACAATAAACTTTAACTTTCTTAAAAAACAAACAATATAAAGTAACCTAATTCTTGCTCTAGTGTGAATTGGAATTACGGTTTTAGCAAAACATAAGTAAGCCCTGAATCAGCACATGTTTCATGGGCCCAAAACTTGTAAGTTAAACATTGGAGGTACCCATTTTTCTTTTGGTTTGCTATTTGAGAATGGTTCCATGCAGACTAGACAAAATGTTTCATCTTCATCATCGCTGTTATCTTTCAGTGTCCATTTCTGAGTAGTTTTTCTATGCTTCTTTTCCTTGAAGACATTGGTTACAGATTTCTCTTTTTTTTTCTTTTGTTTTTTACTTTTTTCACGTTTCAGCTCTTTTTTAACCCGAGTTTCAGTTAGTATAGCTGTCGACCATTTTCTTCGGTTGATATTCTTAGTCTTTCTTTCGCCAGCTTTCGGAAAAGCACAAAGTTTTAAAATTTCGCTAGATCGATTGGTAATAATAGATCACACAATTTTAAGTCACCGGGTGTTTGCCTCAAATTTGAGTTGGAGGGTCTGTGTGATGTCATAAATAAATAAACATAAATAAATAAATGGCGGCTTTTTTACTGTTTTTTCACAATCTTTGGCTTATAACTTCTGCCAACTTAGTTTTACAGAAAAACTAATCGTTTTTTGTTAGCAAGGGAACACCAATCAAGATTGCGAAGAAATTAGCTTTATATCTCCAAGACTAACAAAGATACCGAGTGAACAAGTCCACATCTAGGGGGCCTAATTTCCATAAGAGGATAAAAAAGAGATAGAATATAACACATAACAATAAGAGACCGCAATATGCCCGATTCCAGTCGAAAGCGTTTTAGCGTTGCCAACGGTAACTTTGATAAATAACCACAGGCGCAAGTCGTCGCAGGCTTCAAGAGGCGGACAATCTAAAACATTTGTTTAGGTCGAGAGTTATTACATGACGTGATTTTTAGTCCATCATACGTACGCATGTGGATTTTAACCTTAAAATAAAAAAAAATGTTTTTAGAAAATGTATGGGGTTAGCTGGGCCGGTGGCCCAACGTGCCCCGAACTTTTTGACTCAACTAGCCCCACACCTACACACAAAATTGAGAGAGTCGGCAACCATGTTTGCGTAAATATTAGCATCGTTATAATTTCATTAAACTCGAGGTAAAAAAAAATAGTTCAAAATCTGTTCCTTGGAGATACACACATCACAGATTCTCACTGCGGACTAATGCATGAGCAAAGGCGACTTTGCCACGTGGGTCGCGCTGGCATCTGACGTCTAATTATCGAGCTAATAGAGTTGGCTCGACGTACCCCTATGCCCAACTAGCCCCGCTCTCCCCTACGTGGAAAGAGGACCCGTTGACGCATAGCATGTATTACAGACCGTCGCAGAAAGCTTGGTGTCTGTGGCAGAAAGTGTGCCCAAAAATCAAGGGGACGCCATGTTTTTGGCAAAACATTGACCAAACAAGGTTTAGTTTTTGTGAGTTTGTACTAATACGGACCTAAATACGCGGGTATATTTATGGCATCATAATGGTGTTTTGGTTGCAAGGGTCGAAGTGAATAAAAAGTCATCAGGAATAACGTTTTAAAGGTAAATATTTAGAGGTAGAAATATAGCTTTAAGAAAAAAAATCGTATTCATCGTATACTGCCTTAAACTTTTTGTTCTGTCGAAACTTATTGCTTTATAAACAAACAGTAAATAGGATTAATTTTTAATTAACTGATTTATGTGCTAATTGACGACAAGTATTCATAGGCGTAGGCTTTATTTGTTTTTAATATAAAATTTATACTCTTTTTTTTTTTGTTTCAGATTTCCGCTTAAAGATGGAAAAAATCTGGCTTTGGTCTTCCACAATAACAGATCCTATCAGAAATCACAAAAACTATCCTATTTAAAGGGCAGTAAGAATAGTAAGTGTTATTTATTATTTTTTTAGAATGCTTTATATCTGTACTTTGTGATTTTAATAATTTTAAATTTGATGTCATTTGAATCATGGCTTCAATTCTTTGAATTAATTATTAAAGATTTTTAAGCAAAGAGCCTTTAGTATGAAAATGTGAAGTTTAAACCTTTTAACTTAAAGCAAACATTTAATGTTCTATACAGTGGCGTATATAGAAAAAAAATTCGGTGGAGGGGGCGAGACGGTTTCGAGGGGGGGGGGCGAGACCTCATGAGGCCGTATTTTAGGCTATTTTATGTTTATATTCATAAACTATGCATAAAAAAAAATATCTAAAAAACTTAAATTTGAGGGGGGGCCCAGGCCCTCCCTTATATACGCCACTGGTTCTGTATTAAATTTACAAATATATAAAATTTATTTTCTTTTTCAGGTCAGCACTGACTTGAAGGTGGCGGAAGTAATTGAACAAAGGAGAAACATTTTAAAAAAACACGGGCTACCCATGCTGCCTTTCATAATGGTGGAGTCCCCAACTTATAGTGAGGTAAAATCGGTTTATGTCAGTTTTGACAAAATTTTGTGTGCATCTCACGTGGAACAAGCGTGTGTATATTTCATTAACCAACCTTTGCAAAAAAAAACAAAGATTACCAGCCACCGTAAAAAAAAATTAACTCCACAGTTTTAAAAAGATCCATGATCTTTTTATTTTTATAATAAAATACAAATAAATATTTTTCATCAAAACGACTTGCTTTTTATTATTATTAAAATTCTCTTATTATTCTATACCTGATTCATTTCGATAGGGTTAATGGGAAAAAAGACACCAATTTTGATCACACATCTTTATTTCTTTTCGACGATTCATTTTCGTCTTCCTAAAGGTTCATTGTGTAGCCTGAGGAAGACGAAAATGAATCGTCCAAATGTCGCAAAGAAATACAGGTGTGTGATCAAAATTGGTGTCCTTATTTCCATTAACCCTATAGAAATATACAGGGTCTAACTTCCCAACCCAGATGTCTCGAAAATGATTTTTTTTTGAGAAAAAGTAACGTCAATTAATTTATTAAGGAGGACACATTTTGGCTATCTTATAGTTTTTGTAGTACACACACCCTTTGAAAAAAAGTGAATATGTCAAAAACAAATTGATAGATTTTCAAAATTTGTACACATTTGTAAAAATATTTAAGAAACCTTAAAAAAATAGTGTCACTTGACCCACTTTCCATATTCAAAATATAGGGGTAAAATGTACCCCTCAAAGGGGGTGTGTACTACAAAAATTTTAAGAGAAAGAGAGCCAAAATGTGTCCTCCTTAATAAATTAATTGACGTGTTTTTGCTTTTTTTAAAAAAATCATTTTCAATAAATCTGGGGTGGGAAGTTTTAAAATAAACACCCTGTATATTAAACAGAACGTGAAACCTACAAATACTTTATTAATGCAAAATAACTAAATATAATTACAGCTACTAATTATATAATAACCGATAATTAATTAATTTAATATTAAATAAGAATGATCCTTATAATAAATATACAGTATATTAATAATTAAACTCACATATATTTTTAAATACCAACAATATATTAGTGCTTAATGTAGCTTTTTTTTAACTATTACGAGACGATTTTGTTTTTGTTAACAAATATTTGTTTCAATTGTTGAAATGTATGAATTGTTACCTGCAAACAAATATCTAATAAGCCAAATATGGGCAACGCATTTGGTAACAGTTACAAAATGTTTGTTATTGTTACAAAATTATTCTCTCAGTGTAGGTGCTACTCCCGGGGGAATCATACGTGCCAACTCTTAAGAGCATTTTCCGTGATAATACCTGTAGAAGAGAGATAGATCGCCCACAGTTCTTCAATGTTCGAGCTACGGGTAAGTGCGGGGTCATTGATCAGCTTGATAGCTCGTTTTTGCACGGCGTTTAAAAACATTAAGTATGCTTGTGTGCCGCACTCCATATAGTTCAGGCAAGATTCGGGAAAATCCACTTTCTAGAAGCATTTTATATTACTTTTTGGCAAATGGGCAATTCCCCCTATTTTGACCCCGCTGAATCCGAATATTCCTGTTGCCAACTCGAAGTATTGACAGGGGCTGAGATATTCAAGATGGCGGCCAAAATGGCGGCGGAATTTTAAACTGCCGCTGGAAAGCCGAAATTGTCACTGGTGTACATTCAAAATATATATTTGTATAATTAAAAAATAATAACATATTATTTTTTTTTAAATGGCTGCAAAAACCTCCAAAAACCCCCCCAGACCCCCCAAAAATTGAAAGTTTGAGGTTTTTTCAGATTTTCTTAAAAACTAAGCTTCTAAGAGAAAAATGTATAATATTCTTTATTGTAGACAATAAAATTTTTTTCAACATGGTATAACTTAATAAAGTTAGACTAATAACAAGCTCTCCAGCGTCCGTTAATTGAAGTAATTTAAAAAAAGTTGCAAAAATACCTATGTTTTTTCCAATATTTATTTAATTTTCTTAAAAACTAATATCTACAGAAACCCATTTTGGTATACTCAATAAAATTTACTTCAAAATGACGTATAACATGATTAAATCGGTTTTATAAATAAAACTTCAGGGGCATCCGTAAATTAAATTAATTAAAAAAAAACAGAAAATAAACCATTTTTGTTACAAGTTGTCAGCTCCCGCTAAATTTCGCGGTTCTTTTTAAAATTTTAAAACCACACAATTGGATGACGGACAGAGTACATTTTCCGCGCATTGGACATGCGCACCAAGAATCAGCGAGATCCTTTTCTACCGCCTCGAGAAAATGGCGTGTTAATTGCTTTCTCCAACTATTACATATTTCTACACTTGAAAGTGCTCGATTTTGGTGTACTGAAGCATAGAACTAGAAACTTCAGCCCTTCAGCTACGTGGTGCCATCATTAGATCCAGACAGGGGCCCCTTGGAACGTGGAGAAATTGGCTGCAAACTGGTGAGTGCTTTGTTTCTGATTTCCGTTGTGTGGTACCAACAATTAACCTATGGACCTTAATTATTTCGTGATTTCATATCAATATATTTATGTTTCTTTGCGCTTTCCTTAATTAAAATATATACAGTCCACTGCAGTTATCGTTTTTTTACCTGCGGGCAAACACAAGTGTTCCTTCGACCCGAATTATTTAAATTTACTCCATACGACGGTATTAATAAGTCGGCCATTTTTCACATGTTTACACGGCGACCACACGGCCTTGAATTTTGCCAATCGTATTGAACCGAGAGAGATTTTCGTTCGACCTTCGGTTTCGGCGCCGCAGTTCACCTGTTTTCGGTCAGCTGCTATGGTAAGGCAGGGTCTACCGCGTGGTCGTTTCAATAAACAAAAATCGAGAATAAATCAAAACAAACAAACAACATTTCTCATTTCTGTGATTAGATGTGTTCCATATCATTTCGATATTTAAAACAATTTTCATCAATTGCGATAAATTAGTGCATATTTTCGAGAATTCGTCATTTTTCTATTTCAGAAGGATTAATTTAGCGTTAATTGTATATTTACCCACAATTTCGTCATTTCAAAGGAAAAATCATGTCTATCAAAAAAGCCGTGCAAAAACGCAAGGGTTTTTTATCTGCGACCACCGAGTGTTATGTGTTTTCACAGACCGCGGCAACGGACGCAAAAGCGAGAAACGAGTTTCAAGTGAGGTATTCCGACTTGGATGAAACTTTCGATAAATGCATGTTGGCACATAATGGGGACGACGAGTTTAAAACGCAAGATGCGATCCTTTCAGAAGCTCGTAAATATTTTTATGCGTGTAAAGGGGTTTACTCTGAAATATTTCCGGTTGAGGCCCCATCCTTTTCGGGATCATATGTTCGACAAAACGAAACTCCAAAACTCAAAGAGTTAGGTATTCCCATATTTCGAGGTGATAAAAATTATGGCCAAGCTTTTTCGATCTTTTTAATAACATTATAGATCAAAATCAAAGTCTAAGTAACCTTCGAAAACTTCAATATTTATTTTCATATCTCGAGGATGAGCCTTTAAAATTGATATCAGGGATTAGCTTAACTGATCAAAATTATAAAATTGCTTACGACAAATTAGTCAATAGATATCAAAACAAGCGAGACCTCGCAAATGATGCTTTAAGCACAATTATGAAATCTACCTTAAAAAACGAGTCAGCTAAAGAATTGCGTAATTTAATTGACACCTTTTCAGAATCCCTAGAAATTTTAAAATCACTTAGTTTTGACGTTGACAGTTGGGACTTTATTATTTTTTTCATTTTGTTAGAAAAATTGCATACTCCGACGCGTTCAAATTTCGAAATGAGTCACGCCAATACTAATACCGAAATTCCTTTCTTGTCAGTCACTTTTTCAATTTCTAGAAAAAAGATGTAAAGTTTTGGAATCACTTCCTCAATCAACAGCACCCAAAAAGGTGCCTACCTATCAAAAATCAAATTCTATGCAAAATCAGTTTGGGTAAAAGCCTACCTATCAAAATTCAAATTCTATGCAAAATCAGTTTGGGCAAAAGCCTACCTATAAATCATCGAATTCGCCTTTTATAGGACTGGCTGGCACCTCAACTAATTCAAGTACGGGAATAAAATGTTTCCGGTGTAATCAAGGTCACGTGCTTTCGAAATGTCAAACATTTCTTGACCTCTCACCTATCGATCGCCTATCTTTCGTCAAGCAGAAAAAATTATGTCTAGCGTGTTTTCATCCCTCGCATGGGGTAGATACGTGCAAATCAAAATATTCATGCAGGACTTGCAATAGTAAAAGGCACCACACTTTAACTCATATCTTAGAAACTAATAAAGAGTCTGGAAGCCAAGATACTAGACCTGTCATTCACACACCACCTGTCAATAATCTTCATGTGTCATTAAATACCTCAGGACCTTCAGGTATCTTTCTTTTATGCACCGCCATAATAGATGTTATGGACGGTTGCGGAAATTTTCAACCTGTAAGGGCACTGCTTGATTCTGGATCACAGACAGGATTCATCAGTGAAAAGTGTATTCAGCGTCTTAATCTTCCTAGGCGAAGTTACACCACTGAAATATTTGGATTAAATCAAATGTCTTCTTTTACTTCCAAAGGGCTCGTTCAATGTCACATTAAGCCACAAGAACAGGTCACTCCTTTACTTAATTTCGAAGCAATTGTCGTTCCACAACTATGTTCCAATATGCCTACATTCACTTTGAACGATAATCAGTGGAAGCACTTGGAAAACCTTAAACTTGCCGACCCATCTTATTTCAAATCTAGACCTGTGGACCTAGTTATTGGTTGCGAGCTATTCGCACAGATATTCAAGGAGGGCAGGGTTCTTGGACAAATAGGGCAACCTTCAGCCCTTGAAACCATCTTTGGCTGGGTCGTCATGGGAAAAGTTGACGAAGTAGGTAATCTTACGGAATGAACCAGTTGTTTTTTAACGAGTCATTCACCTCCTTTGAAGGTCATTATCCCTAGGTTTTGGGAAATCGAACATTTGCCTAAAAAACAAATCTTATCAAAGGAAGAAAAACAAGCGGAATCAATTTTTACTGCGAGTGTCGTACGACAACCGAGCGGTAGATTCATGATAGATCTTCCGTTTAAAGATAAAATAAACCCTGACCATGGAAATATTTATCCGCAAGCTTATCGTAGATTTTTACTTCTAGAAAATAGATTAATCATAAATCCTGATCTGTACACTGCCTATTCAAGTTTCATGCAAGACTATATCGATTCTAATCATATGAGTCTAGTTTTATCTAGTCAACCAATAGTCGACGTGTCATGTTTTTTGGCTCATCATTGCGTACTAAAGCCGGAAAGCTTTAGTACAAAATTAAGGGTAGTCTGGGATTATTCGGCAGTCACCCCAAAGAATATTAGTCTCAATGACACGTTGTTATCTGGACCGAAACTTCAAAAAGATATTGCTTCTTTACAACTTACGTTTCGTCTTAATCCTATTGCCTACATTGCTGATATTAAACAGATGTTCCGTCAAGTCCTTATCAATCCTTATCACCATCCTTATCAAAGGATATTGTGGAGGTTTTCTCCACAGGACCCACTTTTAGTGTGGGAACTTTCTACTGTCACTTTTGGCATGACATGATCACCTTTTCCAGCCATGCGTACATTAAGTGAGCTGGCAGAGAGAGGAAAGGAACGTTTTCCTATGGCTAGTACTGTTCTAAAAACGTCAATTTACATCGACGATATCTTGGGAACTAGCCCTTCGCTTTCTGAAGCTATTTCCCTTCAAACGGAACTCAATGATTTGTTGAAGTCGGGAGGATTTGAACTTAAAAAATGGGCAAGCAATTGTCCTGAGTTATTGGCAACATTGCCAGAATCCGATCGTCAAATGCCTCTCTCTTCTTATCAATGCCGAATGAAGGACAAACCCCCAACTAAACGTTCTATTTTATCTATCATAGGAACAATCTTCGATCCCTTAGGTTTTCTTTGCCCCTTGTTGCTACAAGCAAAATTTATTTTGCAACAGTTGTGGATATCGAAAATAGGCTGGGACGAAGAACCAGATTCTTCTATCATCGACTCTTGGAACAAACTTCGTTCTGAATTCCCGCTTCTTTCCAATTTTCAATTACCCCGACAAATCAAACTGTCTAAAACCAATACCTGTCAAATCATCGTCTTCTGTGACGCTTCAATTCGAGGCTACGCAGGCGTCGTATATTTTCGTGTAGAAGAGGAAAAAAATATATCTGTTTCTCTCATATCTGCAAAATCTAGGGTCGCGCCTATAAAGTCACAAACTTTGGCTAGGCTATAACTCCTAGGCGCATTTTTTTAAGCGAATTAATTGATTTCGTCTTATCTAGCTATGAAGGAAAAATAACTTTTACAAATATCGTTACTTTCTGCGATTCGCAAGTCGTATTGCACTGGCTTTCATCCCCTCCTAATCGCTGGCAAACCTTTGTTCGAAATCGAGTCAGTAGAATCCAAGAAATCATTCCCTCAAATTCATGGCGCTACATTCCTTCTGCTTTAAATGCAGCCGATATTGCGTCACGAGGGGCCACCCCTTCACAGCTCATATCACATGACATGTGGTGGAACGCACCGTCGTTTTTGTGGTCTCCCGAAAACGAATGGCCCGATTTTCATAAATCAAAAATGCCGATTGATTTCGGAGATATTAATCTGGAGGAAAAGCCAAAGGTCTGTTGCAATGCGATAATTGACGTTAACTTCTTAGATCAGCTTCTTATCAAATATTCATCTATATCAAAAATTCAACGTATCATTTGTTATGTCCTTCGAATAGTTAACCTTTTTCAAAACCATTCCTATCAAAAACCCACTAATCCACCGGACCAAAAAATTATTTTTGAAAATATTGTTTTTCCTACCACCGGTGAGATGCAAAATGCGTTATACCTTCTTATCAAACGCGTTCAAGTTTCTTGCTTTTCTGAGCTTTTTTCCGCGTTATCTAAGGATAAACCAATACCGAAACCTTTCCGAAAACTTTCACCTTTTCTTGATGAAAATAATATCATTAGAGTCGGTGGCAGATTACAAAAATCTGACCTTTTGTCTTATTCTGCAAAACACCCCGTCTTACTTTCGAGTAACCATCGTTTAACTACTCTTCTTATCGAGTCCACTCATCGACAATACCTTCATCCTGGGTTTAAAACATTTTAACACAATTTTGGATATTATCTGCCAGACGGTCAATTCAAAGAACCATATCCAAGTGCTTGCAATGTTTTAGAATCAACCCTAAACCCTATAGACCGCCCATAATGAGTTCACTTCCCGCTCATCGAATCAATCAACTTAAACCTTTTTCGAGTGTAGCTATCGACTTTTGTGGACCTTTCTTTGTGATTCCTCATCGTTACCGTGGTTGTAAAGCTTTCAAATCGTATGTCTGTATGTTTGTCTGTACGGCCACACATTGGGTGCATTTGGAATTAACCATGGAACTATCCACCGAAGGGTTTGTAGGTGCATTCCATCGATTCATTTCCAGACGTGGAAGCGTGACGCAATGCTGGTCAGATCAGGGCAGTAATTTTATAGGGTTTCGTAACCAATTACTTGATTACGCAAGAAGTGCGTCCACCAGACTTTCTATCCGTTGGCATCTGGGACCTCCTCTCAGTCCACATTTCAATGGCCTGGCAGAAACTGGCGTCAAAAGTTTTAAAACTCACTTTGTTCGAGTTGTCGGCGACCAGAAGTTGTTCATCATGGAAATGTCCACCCTTACATGTCGCATAGAAGCTGTACTTAATAGTCGCCCTTTATCTCCTGCCTCTTCAAACCCACACGATCTTCAACCTCTTACCCCTGGGCATTTTTTGACCCTTGAACCCCTTAATTCAGAAATTCCGGAGTCAGATTTGTCCGAGGTTCCCCTAAATCGGCTCTCGAGATGGCAACTAATCCAAAAACTACATACTTATTTTTGGAAACGGTATTCTGTAGAATATTTGCATACGCTACAATAGCGACACAAGTGGGCTGATTCGTCCCCAAATATCAAATTAAAGGATTTGGTTATCATAACGAGTGATCACATCCAATCACCTTTGAAATGGCCAGTCGGTCGGGTCATCGAACTGCATCCCGGCGGAGACGGTCAAGTGCGTGTTGCGACGGTACGAACGGCTACCGGTGTTTACAAGCGGCCAGTTGTTAAACTGTGCCTCTTGCCGAATTAAAACTAATTTTCATTTTTCTACCTATTACCGGGTATTACAATAGGTTTGTCTTTATTTATTTTTTTTTTTGAATTTTTGTTTGTTTGTTTTGCCTTTTTCGGGTTTTGTTATCTCTAAATAAACTTACGATACTTATCTGTTTTCATTCATTTATATTTATCGGTCGATCATTTTTCTTATATCTATATCTGTCCGGTTGAGATTCTAAAATTGTGTGTTTTGGAGGGCAGTT
This sequence comes from Aspidapion aeneum, assembly GCA_963576565.1. Lineage (NCBI taxonomy): Eukaryota > Metazoa > Arthropoda > Insecta > Coleoptera > Brentidae > Aspidapion > Aspidapion aeneum. Next base: position 45,540,887 of record OY755043.1, read on the forward strand.
ATGTTAGCTCCCGCTAAATTTCGCGGTTGTTTTTAAAATTTTAAAACCACACAATTGGATGACGGACAGAGTACATTTTCCGCGCATTGGACATGCGCACCAAGAATCAGCGAGATACTTTTCTACCGCCTTGAGAAAATGGCGTGTTAATTTCTTTCTCCAACTATTATATTTTTCTACACTTGAAAGTGCTCGATTTTGGTGTACTGAAGCATAGAACTAGAAACTTCAGCCCTTCAGCTACGTGGTGCCATCATTAGATCCAGACAGGGGCCCCTTGGAACGTGGAGAAATTGGCTGCAAACTGGTGAGTGCTTTGTTTCTGATTTCCGTTGTGTGGTACCAACAATTAACCTATGGACCTTAATTATTTCGTGATTTCATATCAACATATTTATGTTTGTTCGCGCTTTCCTTAATTAAAATATATACAGTCCACTGCAGTTATCTGCGGGCAAACACAAGTTTTTTGTAGACAGGGAAATTCCCTTTTTTAAAATATGAAACTCGGTGGGGTTTGACTTATAGCAAACTCCCCAGCGACGTCCGTCAATGGGAGTGATTTCAACAAATCATTAAAAAAAAACATGTTTTTCATACGTTTTATTCAATTTTCTTCAAAACCAAGTTCTTTTTCAAAAAATGTGTTCTATACTTCGTCATAGCCAATAAAATTTCCTTTCAAACGATGTATAACAAAGTGGAAGTTATTTTATATTTACCGCTCCAGTGGTGTTCTTAATTTAAAGAAATTATTTAAGGTCAATCCAAACTAATCAATTTTGTGTCTTAATAGCTTTTCGGTGGATAATAAAGAGCGGCGGAGAAAAAGTCGAAAGTACAAAAGGTCGAAAGTACAAAAGGTCAAAAAAATAAGGTCGAAAGTACAAAAGGTCGAAAATACAAAAGGTCGAAAGTACAAAAGTTGGAAAGTACAAAAGATCAAAAACGAAAAGGTCGAAAGTTCAAAAGGTCGAAAGTACAAAAGGTCGAAAGTACAAAAGATCGAAAGTACGGCGGGTCCACATCGACTGGACAGGTCAATTCGACTTGGTAAATTTATATTTTTAATATTTTGTTTTGTCGATTTTTTTTCGACCTTTTGTACTTTCGACCTTTTATGGCTTCGGCGGCGGGCCCGATAATAAAATGTCCTTTTAAACAGTGTGTCACAAAATGTGACCCATAGTATAGAAAACTCTCCAGGGGCGTCCGTAAACTGCAAAAATTACCAAAAAATATTATTTTTGTTACGGGTTTCATTCAATTTCCATCAAAATCTCAATTTCAATTTCAATTTCAATTCCGATTTCGATTTCGATTTCGATTTCGATTTCGATTTCGATTTCGATTTCGATTTCGATTTCGATTTCGATTTCGATTTCGATTTCGATTTCGATTTCGATTTCGATTTCGATTATTAATATACTGTATATTTATTATAAGGATCATTCTTATATAATATGAAATTAATTAATAATGGGTTATTATATAATTAGTATAAATGGATCTATTTTTAAGGTAACTTTCAAACCAAGTGCGAAGTTTCGGCAAAAATTCCATTGCTTTGAGCTTGTTGAGCAGTTGAGTTATCGTTCTTGTTTCACCCCGCAACTCAATCGCTTTTTGCCATAAGTGAGTGACGTATGTAAGTAAATCACCAGTTGACCTATATTTTCGAAATCCGTATAGCTTGTTGATAATTTTGTACTTTTCCAAATACTTGGTTAGATGATTGTTAACAACCCTTCACATTACTTTTGATATCACCGGAAGTAGACCAATTGGTCTATAGTTTAATGGATCTGTCCTTTTTCCTTTCTTTGGAATGTGTTGTACTGCTGCAGACTTCCATGATGATGAATAGATATACTCTGTAAGATAAATTGATTCATTTAGCGAAAGTTGGGGTGAGTTCGTTAGCACAATTTTTGAGTACTATCGCGGGAATGCCATCTGGACCCATTGCTTTGTTTGTAACTAACTTTTTAAGGGATTTTCGTATTTCTCTGTGACAAAAGGGTACATCTGGCATACTGTAGGAAACCCTTCCAATGAACGGTGAAGTTTTTCCATTTGTCACTATTAGGTTTGAGTTCGAGGAAAAAATTTTGGCCAGCATATTGGCTTTTTCCTCTGATGTTGTGGCTAAGTGAATATTTTTATCTGTAAGTTATGGTATGAATGACTTGGTGAAGTTTAATCCAACAGCTTTTGCAAGAGACCAAAAGGACCGAGAACTACTTGGACAACTCAGCAACCTTATTCTTTGATTGTATGTTTCTTTGGCGGCGTCACTATTTCTGGCTTCTATAAATTCGGTGTGGTTTTGAGCGGCTTGTTGTCCTTTCCAAAGGTTATATGCTCTGTGTTTTTTCTGTAGAGCCGTTTGACACTGGCTGTTGAACCAAGGTTTTGCATTAGCTCTGCGTTTTGTTGTATGTGGGATATATGCATACATTCCAGATAAGATTACTTTTGTTATTTCATTACAACAAATAGTGGGCTGTTTTAAAGCAAACCTCTTACCATGGACAATCCAGGTAAAACTGTTTAAGGTCATTCCATTTTGTCGATTTATAGTGACATATTTTACGAGGAACTGATTGATGACCAAGTGGGGTATCTACTTAAAGTGTGTACGAGGCAGGATTTGTAGTTAGAGTTTCTGAGATACGGGTAGGTTCATCGAGAGGCTGCGTTAGACCACAACTTATGGCAAAAGCTTCTGCTTCCCTGCCTTTATTATCTGTTTTGTTGTGGTGTTTTAGCCAGGGTATATTGTGGACGTTGAAATTGCCTAAAAAGACAATTTCCGCATGTGGAAAGTTTGACTGTATACTATCACAGTTTTTGGATAATGTCGCGAAAAAGTTTTGGTACTCGGTGTTACTGGGCGGTCGGTAGAGGCAGCAGATGAACTTGGTCGATGACTCTGAGGTGAATTTCAGCCATATGATATTGAGGTTCGCTGGTTCTAGCTTCTCCTCTCGATGACATAAAAGGTCATTTTTAATGTACACACACATCCCAAAATTATGTCGAAATCGGTGGTGTAGGTCATAGCCGGGATAAAGCTAGTTCACAATAGGTGTTGCAGAACTGATTTTAGTTTCGGTGAGAACAAGGATGTCAGGTTTTTGTTCTTCAAGTTGTTGGTGAACTGAATTCATGTTTGTACTTAATCCTCTTATGTTGCTAAAATCAATTCTGAGTTGAGTTTTTGGTCTTCTCTTAATATCTTTGCATGAAGGACCCCCAGGATCACCCGACGCCCAAAGATCCGAGTGGTCGGGTATTTTACCTTCGGAATATTTTGATCCTGGAGGCGCCATCATGCTATCTGTTACTCATTGTAGGAACACTTTATTTTTCATGATTTTCTTGAGTTTAAAAAAAGATACTCAATATTTCAAAACAGAAAACTTCTAAAAATCAAATGATTAAGTTTTCTTGAATATACTGATTTACATCAAAAAAAAATTATTCCTAAAATGAAACAAAAGATTACTTAAAGTGAAAAATCGGGCAACATAATTTGATTTAAACGAAATTGAAAATGGAATGACTCTACATTCCTTCTCTTAAGAAAAAAAAAAGTATTTTTTCAACTAGAAAGCTTTATTCTCTCAATTCAAGAAAAAAAATTAAGATTTTTACAAACAAGACATTCATTTACTCAAATCATAACAACTATTTTTCTCGACTTAAAAAACGCGTTAGCTCGATTTGAAAGATTTTAGATTACTAAAATCGCACTATGTTTTCTCTTCACTATATGGTGTTTTTTTTAATGGACAAATTGCAAAATTTAGTGTCCGAAAAAAAAAAATTGAAATCAAATAAAATTAAAGATGTGATCAGTGTTGGTAAAACTTTTACTTAATTTATGAACCAAAGGTCCCTAATAGCTATTTTCTGTTTATGGTGGAGAAGCAGTTTTTTGAGACCATGTATGTTTGTAATCGTTCGAAACACCTTTGTTTTCTGACCATAGAAAAATATTGAATGAGAATTTGGTCTTCAGTGTGTTTAAATTAAACTTAGGTTCTTATTGTCATAAATTTTAGGAGCTCACGTGTGATGGACAGATATACACACACACACACACATACATCACGACAATATTGCTAGGATAGGTCAAAATCCACCCAAATAACACATTTTCGGCGTTATCTCAAAAAAAAAATTCGTCGAAACTACCTAACACTTTCTCTAGCCATTGCTGCGCGGGCTAGGAAGGTAAAAATTGTGTATTTTTTTGACTCCTTGATTCTATGTAATCCAACAGAATATAAATATATTTACAAATAAACAAACAACAGCATTATACAAGACAAAAATGGCTTGATAGAACGCATACAAACCCAAATGCCTGTATTTTAAGCTATTAGCTATATATTCTGTACATATGACATTAGCGGTTGGTTTATTTTGTAAATTGAAATCTGTGTTAAAATTTTAAATACTAATTTATTAAATCAACACTAAAACAATTTCAAAAGCGAGATCGTGCATATTGATTGGGAACTAATTTTTTAGTCTCTTTTTGTCGACTCCGTGATATACAATGACAATAATTTTTCTTATTCAACTCCTATAAATTTTAGTAAAGATATTATTCTTCGCCCAATTTTGACTTTCTTGGATTTTTCGTTGCACAGCTAGTTTAAGTAGGGCATATCTTGATGGCATTAGTACACAATTGGGCTACATCTATAAATATAGTTCATTCATTTCAAAAAGCCACCACAAAAACCATAATAACATTTGAAGTGTGAAACCCATTAAGGAATCCTACAAATAAAAGAGAATATGGGCCGGACTGGGGACTGTTTAGTATATAGTCAACTAAAATAAAACGTTTAGGTATAGGTACTAAGTATGTAACTAGGTACAGGATGAATTGTTATAACAGGTTATATACATTTTGTCTAGCTAAGTTGGAACCATATGGAAAACTTTTTTATTTTTAATTTTAGGAAAAAAAGTTCTTTATAAAAAGTTCTCCATGTTCTAAAATTTAAAACACCATCATCAGATACAGATATATAATTTTTTTAGTCTCATAAGAGGTTTGCCAAAAAATATAAATTTTGGCCATGAGTAAATTTTTGACATTAACAAAATTTGTTATAGAGAAAAGTTAATCAAAACTAAAAGTCTTGTTTAAATATGCAATTACAACCATTTACATTAAAAAGAAAATATTTCAGTTTTTTTTATAATGTTTTTCAACAATAACTGTAAAAACTGCAGTTAGATGTAACTTACTCAAATGGACTACTAATGGGTAAAGGTTTGGTTCCTGTAAAAGCGCAGGCTCTAATGGTACCACCACTTCTTCTCCTCTTTGGTCCTCAAATTTCTTTGTGGTGTTTCAAATGGCCGCCAAAACGCCATTATTAATATCACTTAATAGGTCCTCACTTATAAAAATCAACTAAAATGTACAGGTTTGTAATTGTAATTATTCACAATAATAATGAAAATGTCACAATAATAATAATATGGATTCAAATCCGTAATATAAACACCAACCGCTAACAATTTTAAACTGAGTTTGACCCTGTATTAAAGAATGCAGGTGGTACCTTTCGAAAGCCTTGGTTATATTTCGACAAGAGATTAGGTGCTTATAGAATGGCATAAGGTATGTTCGAAACATTATTAAAACACAGAAATTCTTCCTAAAAGTTGAAAATAAATTTTCAATATTTGCACTCATTAAAATCCCAAAATGGTTATTATCATTAGGGTGGCATATTTTTTTGTGGCTTTTTGAAATGACAGAAGTATACGTACCTATTCAATCTATAGAAGAAAATGCTTATTACCAGTGGCGTGCAGTGCTAATTAAAGCAGGGTAGGCATTGTGTTTCCTGTTACACGCTTACTGCGAACACGTACTAGACTACAAGTCAAACATTTTAAAGCAACTCCCTCACAAACTCTATTATCACACAGTGGCGGTTCGTCAGGTTGTGCCATTGTGCGAGGGCTCTACCCTATTTTTCTGCAAAAAGATTTTTCTTTTTCATTTTACAATCATCTTTCTAGTTTTTTTTTAATTTTATGTTATTCTTTTTAGTTTATTAATTATATGTAATTTGATAACCTTGTGCAATTCAGTTAATCACACTCCGACTCGATGCGACGCGAAGAATGCAGGCGCGGATCTACGGGAGAGGAAAAAGGGGAAATTCCCCCCCCAAATCTCAAATTTCATTAAGTTTTTACACACAGAATACACCTCCTGGTCACTGTGCAAAACAGTTTTATGCAATATTTGTTATGATATTCGCCCCCAAATAAAGTTTATAGATCCGCCCCTGAGAATGGGCCACTAAAACCCAAGGCAGCGTAGAACACGCTGCCCAATAAGTATGTGCCACTTTTGGCTCCTTTGAATAGAGATAGATTTTTTGAGCAGCCTATATGAGCTATAGAGATAGGGCAAATGTTGGATATATAGCGTTATTTAGATACAAAAAATCAAATAAATTTCGTGCCTGGCACAAGCCATAAGTTAGTTGTGGTTAGATATTTCAAATTACGCCCTTTACTATACAATTCAATTATTTTAGCAGAATTTTTTGATAAATTTTGAGTCATTTCATGTGTTAGTTTTTAAAAAAAAAATAGAATTAGAAACCGCAAACATAGTAGTAGTAGGTATGTTTTTAATGATTTGTGGAAAAATATTTGGCGCAAGACCCCGATTTTTCTGAGCCGCCGTTGTTATCAAATATCAAATTAAAATAAGCTAATGAAGCCCTTAAAAAAATCAGCAAATTTATGATAGCTATTATGAAATGGAGATGATTCTGTCCAAATAAAAAAAGGCAAGCAAGAAAATCAAAATGCGTTTTCTTTGTAACCAAATACATTATTTTATATTTGGCATTCAAATTTAACCTAAAAAAGCAGTAATTTTTTTTATCTGTTGTACATTTAATAAAACACTTACTGATTTCCAGAAAAACTAAAGCTTTTCTAGTTACCGATCGATTTTCCAAAAATTTGCTGATTTGCAAATTCCACCTGTCTCCATAGAGAGCAGAATTTTTATTAACCCAGCAAAAAATGCGCATGCACACAACATTATTTATGTGCATTGGACGCGAACAAACCACGCGATGTCTTCTTGTTCTGTGTCTCTCATCTGCAGAATACAACATGTTTCAAGAATCAAAAAGATGCATCTAAAATCCCATTAGCGACAATAGAAACCTAATCATGCCACCTTTACGAAAATTATTTGGGCCACCTATAATGATAGACATGCAATTATTAATTGCAATGCAATCTTTAAAATAAAAATTATTTAAACAATACATGTTATGCACATTTTTTTGGAGATGGCATGCGTTGAGTTATTTAAATTTAATAAAATGAAAAAAAAATGTTTTCCGATTTTATCAAGAGTAGGCAACGACTTTCTGCCTACATTATATGCATGCACGCTACTGTTGCACATAGGGCTAAAAGGGTAAAAAGTAACCTTTAGAAATGTTGTTAATTAACGGTTGTATTTCGGATTTTTTTAAAATACAAAGTTCATTAGCAGTAAGCGTGTAACAGGAAACACAATGCCTACCCTGCTTTAATTAGCACTGCACGCCACTGGTAATAAGCATTTTCTTCTATAGATTGAATAAGTATGCATACTTCTGTCATTTCAAAAAGCCACAAAAAAATATGCCACCCTAATCATAATAACCATTTTGGGATTTTAATTCTTTAAAGTTAAAGTTTATTATTGCCATTCTATAAGCACCTAATCTCTTGTCGAAATATAACAAAGGCTTTCGAAAGGTACCACCTGCATTCTTTAATACAGGGTCAAACTCAGTTTAAAATTGTTAGCGGTTGGTGTTTATATTACGGATTTGAATCCATATTATTATTATTGTGACATTTTCATTATTATTGTGAATATTAACAATTACAAACCTGTACATTTTAGTTGGTTTTTATAAGTGAGGACCTAATAAGTGATATTAATAATGGCGTTTTGGCGGCCATTTGAAACACCACAAAGAAATTTGAGGACCAAGGAGGAGAAGAAGTGGTGGTACCATTAGAGTCTGCGCTTATACAGGAACCAAACCTTAACCCATTAGTAGCCCATTTGACTAAGTTACATCTAACTGCAGTTTTACAGTTATTGTTGAAAAACATTATAAAAAAAACTTAAATATTTTCTTTTTAATGTAAATGGTTGTAATTGCATATTTAAACAAGACTTTTAGTTTTGATTAACTTTTCTCTATAACAATTTTTGTTAATGTCAAAAATTTACTCATGGCCAAAATTTATATTTTTTGGCAAACCTCTTATGAGACTAAAAAAATGATATATCTGTATCTGATGATGGTATTTTAAATTTTAGAACATGCAGAACTTTTTATAAAGAACTTTTTTTCCTAAAATTAAAAATAAAAAAGTTTTCCATATGGTTCTAACTTAGCTAGACAAAATGTATATAACCTGTTATAACAATTCATCCTGTACCTAGTTACATACCTAGTACCTATACCTAAACGTTTTATTTTACTTGACTATATACTAAACAGTCCCCAGTCCGGCCCATATTCTCTTTTATTTGTATGATTCCTTAATGGGTTTCACACTTCAAATGTTATTATGGTTTTTGTGGTGGCTTTTTGAAATGAATGAACTATATTTATAGATGTAGCCCAATTGTGTACACAGAAAAAGTGTTTATTTGAACCAAAAAAATATTATTTGACTCAACCAAATTCGTTATTTCAATAGGTCCAAAACGTCCTCTTGTTTGGTTCAAATAAAAATATTTATTGTTTTCAAATAACTAATTTAGTCTCTTTAAATAACATTTATTTGATGCGTTAGAGTTACTTGGTTTATTTGGCAAACAAAAATACATTTAAATCAAATAATTTGAAATATTTAAACCAAATACTACTAATTTATTTATTTGCAATAACAAGTTTATTTCAAACAAACAAATATGTTGGTTGGTAAAAATAAAATAATTCTTTAACATGACTGTTTTCTTTGATTGAAGTAAAAATATTTATTGTTTTCAAATAACTAATTTAGTCTTTTTAAATAAGATTTATTAGATGCGTTAGAAATATTTGGTTTAATTGACAAACAAAAATACATTTAAATCAAATAATTTGACATATTTAAACCAAATACTATTAATTTATTTATTTGCAATAACAAGTTTATTTCAAACAAACAAATATGGTGGTTGGTAAAAATAAAATAATTCTTTAACATGACTGTTTTCTTTGATTGAAATAAAAATATTTATTGTTTTCAAATAACTAATTTAGTCTCTTTAAATAAGATTTATTTGATGCAAAAAAACATTATTTGACTCAACCAAATTCGTTATTTCAATAGGTCCAAAACGTCCTCTTATTTGGTTCAAATAAAAATATTTATTGTTTTCAAATAACTAATTTAGTCTCTTTAAAAAATGTTTATTTGATGCGTTAGAGTTATTTGGTTTAATTGGCAAACAAAAATACATTTAAATCAAATAATTTGAAATATTTAAACCAAATACTATTAATTTATTTATTTGCAATAACAAGTTTATTTCAAACAAACAAATATGGTGGTTGGTAAAGATAAAATAATTCTTTAACATGACTGTTTTCTTTGATTGCTTTAAAAAACTTATAACTTCTTCATATAAATCAATTTGTTTAATATTCTAGGCATATTTTTTTGTCTTAATATTAAAATTTATTTAATAACTGACATTTATTAAGTAAATTTTTTAAATTATTTTACTTGATGTAAATAAATATTTGTTTAAACTTATAATATATTTTGTTGAATTTAAGTAAATATTTCTGTGAGAACAAGAGTTAACTTATTTCACAATACAAAACCATATTTTCCAACAAACAAATAGGGTAGTTAGTAAACCTAAAATAATTGTTTGACTTACCGTTTTCCTTGATTATTTTAAAAAACTTATTGTTTTTTCTTAATAAATAATTTGTTTAATCTTCTCAATATATTTTTTGTCTTACTAACATAATTTATTTAATAACGAACTTTTATTTGTAAAATTATTTTGTTTATTATAAATAAATGTGTGTTAAATTTAAGTAAATATTTATTATTGCAAGTTTATTTCAAACAAACAAATAGGGTACTTGGTAACCCAAATATAATTGTTTCAAATGATTGTTTTCCTTGATTGCTTTACAAAATATTGCTTCTTATTTAAATTATTTTTTTAATATTCTTAATTTATTTTCTTGTCGCTTTAACAAAATGTATTTAATTAGATTAGACATTTAATAAACAGTTACATGATTACCCGTCAGAATACTGCGTTGTACAAGTAAACACAAATGTTTTGCACAAAAAAAAAGTATTTTAATTCAAAAATAGGCAGGTAGGTACAAAAAACATGTAAAATTGTAAAAACGTTTAAAGGCAAATTAACATAAAATTAACCAAATATGCATAAAACAAAAATACTTCCTAAATACTAATTAGATTATACTTGTGTAATCTTTTCCAAGGTATAAATAAGACCACTAACCTATATACAGGGTGACCCAAAACCCTGAGACCTCCCTAATATCTTCGAAATCAAAATAAACAGAGAAGTCAAATTTCACATACTCAGATGGTTTGCAAAAAGTATCTTTTTTGATGCTAATATTGGAACCAGTCATTAAGGAGACGTAGCGAAGCCAGCGACGTTACTTTTTCAAAATAAAATACCCTGTATAATTTTGCAATTTTGAATAAAGCTTTCCTTTCTGTTTCCAAAAATACCTAATATGCTACGTTTTTATGTAATGGTTTTTAAATAAAATGACAAAACCTTTTCATTAAGAGCAATGAGTTAACCAAGAAAGAAAGCTTTACTCTTTTGTTTGTTTTTGTCATTTTATTTCAAAACTGTTAGAGAAAAAGGTATTAGGTATAATAGGTAGTTTTGGAAACAGAAAGACAAGGTCTATTCCAATTTGCCAAAATATAGAGCGTATACCGGGTGTTCCAAAGTGAGTGGCCTATTGGATTATTTTGGAAACTATACGATAGAAACTTTTAAAACTTTCTATTCTTACATACGTCCATGTAAAGTATATTTACAAAATACTTTCATAGTTGCGGTGTTGCCATTTGCAGGAAAAGTTGGCTTTATTATTTTTAAAAAACACCATGTATATTTTTCGATTCTTTATGTAGAAAAATGTATGTAATTTTTTTCAACAATTATTGTAAATTTTTTTTGCACAATTTGTTTTCAAAATGGGTATAAAACCAATTTGTGCAAAAATTTTGAATAGATTTGTGCAATGGAATTTGTTGTAAAATTTTAAACAACTGTGCAACTGTTTTTTTTGCACAATGCTTATTGTACAGGCCTGTATAAAAAAATTTCACATATTTTTGCACAATTTGTTGTATATTTTGCATTAATTTTTTTAAAATTTTGGAAAAATTGCAAAATATTCAAGTATGAAAACATTTTACACAATATTGTGTAATTATGTAGTTATATTTTAAAAGATGTTTGTATTTTTTTACATTGTGGTGTTTTTTTTAGTTATATTTTTCTTTTTACCACAAAAAATATAATATATCAATATAATATATTATATATTTTACAATAAATAATTTTAGTTACACCCAAAATTGCACAATTTTGTGCATATATTTCCTACAATTTTATGTAAAAATAGTTAAAAATATGAATTTTGACATAATATTCTGTAATTTTCTTTAACAATTAAATGAAAAGTATCCCTGAATGTGTACAAAATCTTGTAGATGTTTTTTTTTCAATAGGTTGCATTGCATTGCATTTTGTTTTAATTTTTGTGTATATATTTTTTGTATATATTTTTAAAAAACGCTTTATTACTTTTTATAACAATTACACAATGTTTAATTTTTATTTGACAAAAAAATACCAAACTAAAAAATCACTTGTTAAAAGACCTTTATTTTCCTTTTTTCTGATGAGTACAACAAATTTTAACACATTAGTTATTAAATTATTTAACCAATATTATTATGCTTAATGAATTTGCCTGAACGTGTAAAATATATATATTTAAAGATTCTTGTTTGCTGGACTTTCGTTGTTCGGATTTTCCATTGTTTGGAAATTGCAAGGAAGGCAGCGAAGACAAAATAGCTGCTAAAAAAATAGTACTAAGTTTAACGGACATTGAAGGATTTCTATGTAATAGTCAAATTATTCTGACTGATATTTTGATACCCTTTAAATAAAGGTTACAGTTTTATAGATACCATGGTAGTAAGACAGGCAAAATATGTCTTTTGACTTCTAATTTACAAATTTTAAGTTAATCAAAAATAGTGGTGTTGCAAAAATTATCATTTACCTTCGTCTGCTTCATGGAAACTCTTTTCAGACCGCTGTATCTGATCTTTGGTAAATTGCGTTTGATTTTAACAGCACCCAAATTTTTGAACAAACTTCTGCACATTTGTCAAAAAACTGTCTTTGTTTTCCGGATATGCCATTGCAAAATCGTTCAAGCTAAAAAATATAAAAAAAATGTTTAAATATAGAATTTTAGTATCGGCCGTTATAAAAAAGCGCAGTTTAGACCAAAAATAGGATAAGCCATGAGTAACAAACTGAAATTTTGTAAATAGTTTTATTTGGTCGAGAAGCCCAATTTTTTCTCTGCGAAAATTCTTGAAAATGATTCCTAAGGGAGTGCGCGGGCGCAGAAATGTTTTCGAGCTTCGGACTGGCTAAACCAAGACAATTTTGGGGACAATGTTGTCATTTACTTTCAAACACATTTTTTAAATCACAGAAAGAAAAATCAAAAATGGATCAACTATACTCAAAAGCTTGGGTAGACTAGAGTCCCTGTATGTTGACATATTTGGATATATTACCAAATATGTCAACATACAGGGACTCTAGGGTAGACCTATGTGTAGTAATTTACTTACCCCGAAATCTCTCTTTGTGGACTTCAAGTAGGCACCCATTCCTCCAGTTTTTCGAGAACTAATTCCACAAAATCCATAGAATCCATTACACGTTTAACGTTAACGGAAGCACTTATCAATTAATGACACTAACCTTGTACGGATCACCTCACTGACAAGCCAAAACACAAATTTAAACTCACAGAACACTGAAGGAAGCCAGATGCGGTGGGGCGATCCTTTGAAACGACTTTTACCGAATCAATCCGACGAATGATTTCTACAATTTGAAGTACCTATTTTTGCACAAATTTTCATTAAAAAAATTACATTTTATCTGTGTAGATTTATAACACAATGGGCTTTTCCACTACGCTGTTGAGAGTTATTGTTCTGTTGTGTAACATTTTTACACAAAATAAGTTACACAATCCAATTGGTAACATTAAAACAGATTTATTCGTTTATTTCAACAATTGTTTTATATTGTTGCACAATTTCAGTTGCACAGCGTATTTAAAATTGTTGCATGGATATTTTTCTCTGTGTATAACGTCTTATACCTATCTGTAATTGTTTTTAAAATATTAACAGGTAAAAATTGACATTTTGTAACTTTAACAGGCCGTAAAATCAAAACCTATCTTAGCTTTTTACAAGCTATCGCTTTAGACTACTTTTAGATTTAACCCAGGGTTAAATTAACCATGGAATATTTTAACCCTGAACTAATTCTAAATAGTATAAAATAGCTTTTGAAAAACCGAGATAGGAATGTAGAAACCGTTTTGTTCTATTCTTAATAATTTTGATGTTACGGGCTGATAAAGTTACAAAATGTTAATTTTCATCTGTCAATATTTTAAAAACGGTTGAAGATAGGTATACGACATCATACATAAAATAATAAAGGTGTTTGCAAAGTTTTCCCACAATTAGCAACACTGCAACTATGAATGTATTTTATAAATATACTTTACATGGACTTATTTAAGAACAGAAAGTTTTTATTGTATACTGCCGTCCTAAGCCTAACCCCCGTATTTGAAAAAAATCCAAAAATGCGATTGTTGTTTAAGACAAATTATAATAATATACTCTATTGTTTATACTAATGTAACCAATCGAAAAACTACAAAAAGTATTTAAAATGTCACTTAAAATTTTCTTTTTTCCATAAGGCACTATGTATTTTCAAACGTTCAACGCGATTTACTCCATTTCATATAAAATTCAAATACGGGGGTTACGCTTAGGACGGCAGTATTGTTTCCAAAATAATCTAATAAGCCACTCACCTTGAGACACCCGGTAAATCTCATTTAAAAAAGTAACGTCGCCGCCTTAGCTCCGGTCCCTTAATAATAATAAATTTCATAAAGACAAATAAATTTCACAAAATTTCACACACAAGCTACAGGATTTCACAAAAATGTTCAGATTTTTTCAAAAAACATTTCACAGAATTTCACAAAAATTTTACAGAATTTCACAAGCTGTGTACACATTTTGTAATGTTTACGCTAAGCAATCTAGAGAAGTACTAGCAGGTTAATGGCGAGTTTAATGGTTTTAACAGAAAATTAGTTAAATCAAATAAATAAAATTCTAAACTTTAGGGCGGAATGTTATTGGTCGGATTTCCGCGAATCAATCGGACAACTTTGAATCGAAACTCTTTGTCTGTTGTGCATTAGAAAAACAAAAAGATCTGTTGCGCTCCTCTTTTTTATCATATTGAACATGAGACAAAACAGTATTTTTAGAAGCGAGACAGCTAGAGAGTTTACCTTAGTAGGTACATCGATTTTATTCTACACTTTTTTGGTTATTTGCTATATTGAAATAAATAAAATTCTTGTAGATATTATATAGGGTGTTTTTGAACCGTTCTTTTGCCACTTAGTTATTGTTAACGTTATTCTGCGTCGGCGCAGTAGCGATTTGCTGTTATTTTTAATAGGTATAGCAACGCGCTGTATTTACACAAGATAAAAAGTTGTACTTGTAATTTCATAAAAATTTAACCTTATTAGGTAACTTGGTAATTATTTAGTATATACGAGTTTCTGCCATTTTTGGTTTTTGATGAAAAATCCTTTCTGGAGGTACTTAGGGGGGTCCCTAGGACCCTGAATCGGCGACCGGAGAATTAAAAAAAAAAAATTGTTTTAATTTTTTTGAGTTTTTAATTTTTTTTTTAAATCGACGCAATCTAACCTGAACAAACTCAAATCAACTCAAGCCAACCCATACCAAACCAAAAAAATACATTACAACCTCGCCCTCCGGTACCCGTTTTTTTATTTAAAAAAAATAAAAAAACTCCTAGAGGCCCTAGTAGGTACCCCCATAAATAATTTTTCAAAAAAAAAAACAAAAATGGCAGAAACCCGTATACTAAATAATTTACATACCTACACGGGTTTTTGCCATTTATAATTTTTCATGAAAAGCCGAAAAGTTCTTTATGAGGGCACCTACTAGGGAGCCTGCCTAAGATCCAAAATCCGCGTCCGGCGATTTTTTTTAACGCAAAAAGGTGTCGGGAGGGTTTGGATTGGTTTGAATCTGTTTACGTTAGGCTAAGGTAATTAAGTAAAAAAAAAAAAAAAACAAAATAAAAAAAAAAGCCGGACGCAGATTTGCGGTCCTTCGGACCCCCCAAATTTTTCTTAAAAACCAAAAATGGCAGAAACCCGTATACAAAAATCTCTTAAGTCTTATTTAAAGCGACTAAATTACTTGTTTGGCTAAAATAAATATTTTTATATGGACCAATGAAGAATATGCACTGACAAAGTCAAAAATCTAATTTGTTTGAGTCAAATAATTTTACATGATATATATGTATACAAAAATGGTTTACTATTGGAAATAAAAACCAAGAAAGAAGGAATTTAAAAAAATCGTATTTGTATATTTATTTATAAACAAAAACTTAATTTAGTTGTTTCAAATAATTTTATCTAACAATATTAAAATTATTAATTTATATAATTGAAACAATTATTTAGTCAATCTGAGCATTAAAAAAAATTAAAAGCAATTGAGTTGCTTTAAAAAAATCAATTATTTGAGTATACGGTAAACAATATTTTTTTAAATATTATTATTGCCAATATTTGTTTGATCCAAACAAGATTTATTTAATCCAAATATTTTTTTTCAAATAAATTGGTTTATTTGATTCAACCAAACACTTTTTTCTGTGTACTAATGCCATCAATATATGCCCTACTTAAACTAGCTGTGCAACGAAAAATCCAAGAAAGTCGAAATTGGGCGAAGAATAATATCTTTACTAAAATTTATAGGAGTTGAATAAGAAAAGTTATTGTCATTGTATATCACGGAGTCGACAAAAAGAGACTAAAAAATTAGTTCCCAATCAATATGCACGATCTCGCTTTTAAAATTGTTTTAGTGTTGATTTAATAAATTGGTATTTAAAATTTTAACACAGATTTTAATTTACAAAATAAACCAACCGCTAATGTCATATGTATAAAATATATAGCTAATAGCTTAAAATACAGGCGGTTGGGTTTGTATGCGTTCTATTGTTTGTTTATTTGTAAATATATTTATATTCTATTGGATTACATAGAATCAAGGAGTCAAAAAAATACACAATTTTTACCTTCCTAGCCCGCGCAGCAATGGTTAGAGAAGGTGTTAGGTATTTTCGACGAAATTTTTTTTTGAGATAACGCCGAAAATGTGTTATTTGGGTGTATTTTGACCTATCCTAGCAATATTGTCGTGATGTATGGTATGTGTATGTCTGTCCATAACACGTGAGCTCCTAAAATTTGGGACAATAAGAACCTAAGTTTAATTTAAACACATGCAGAAGACTAAATTCTCATTCAATATTTTTCTATGGTCAGAAAACAAAGGTGTTTCGAACGATTACAAACATACATGGTCTCAAAAAACTGCTTCTCCACCATAAACAGAAAATAGCTATTAGGGACCTTTGGTTCATAAATTAAGTAAAAGTTTTAGCAACACTGATCATATCTTTAATTTTATTTGATTTCAATTTTTTTTTTCGGACACTAAATTTT
Source organism: Aspidapion aeneum (assembly GCA_963576565.1). Taxonomy (NCBI): domain Eukaryota; kingdom Metazoa; phylum Arthropoda; class Insecta; order Coleoptera; family Brentidae; genus Aspidapion; species Aspidapion aeneum. Next base: position 45,557,908 of record OY755043.1, read on the forward strand.
GCAATTTTTCCATTAAAAAAAAACACCATATAGTGAAGAGAAAACGTAGTGCGGTTTTAGTAATATAAAATCTTTCAAATCGAGCTAACGCGTGTTTTAAGTCGAGAAAAATAGTTGTTATGATTTGAGTAAATGAATGTCTTGTTTGTAAAAATCTTAATTTTTTTTCTTGAATTGAGAGAATAAAGCTTTCTAGTTGAAAAAATACTTTTTTTTTCTTAAGAGAAGGAATGTCTTGCTTAAAAAAATTGAAAATAGAGTAATTCCATTTTCAATTTCATTTAAATCAAATTCTGTTGCCCGATTTTTCACTTTAAGTAATCTTTTGTTTCATTTTAGGAGTAATTTTTTTTATGTAAATCTGTATATTCAAGAAAACTTAATCATTTGATTTTTAGAACAGTTTTCTGTTTTGAAATATTGAGTATCTTTTTTTAAACTCAAGAAAATCATGAAAAATAAAGTGTTCCTACAATGAGTAACAGATAGCATGATGGCGCCTCCAGGATCAAAATATTCCGAAGGTAAAATACCCGACCACTCGGATCTTTGGGCGTCGGGTGATCCTGGGGGTCCTTCATGCAAATTAAGAGAAGACCAAAAACTCAACACAGAATTGATTTTAGCAACATAAGAGGATTAAGTACAAACATGAATTCAGTTCACCAACAACTTGAAGAACAAAAACCTGACATCCTTGTTCTCACCGAAACTAAAATCAGTTCTGCAACACCTATTGTGAACTAGCTTTATCCCGGCTATGACCTACACCACCGATTTCGACATAATTTTGGGATATGTGTGTACATTAAAAATGACCTTTTATGTCATCGAGAGAAGCTAGAACCAGCGAACCTCGATATCATATGGCTGAAATTCACCTCAGTCATCGACCAAGTTCATTTGCTGCCTCTACCGACCGCCCAGTAACACCGAGTACCAAAACTTTTTCGCGACATTATCCAAAAACTGTGATAGTATACAGTCAAACTATCCACATGCGGAAATTGTCGTTTTAGGCAATTTTAACGTCCACAATATACCCTGTCTAAAACACCACAACAAAACAGATAATAAAGGCAGGGAAGCAGAAGCTTTTGCCATAAGTTGTGGTCTAACGCAGCCTCTCGATGAACCTACCCGTATCTCAGAAAGGGGTGAATTTGCTGCGCTTTTAGACTTGTTCCTAACTACAAATCCTGCCTCGTACACACTTTAAGTAGATACCCCACTTGGTCATCAATCACTTCCTCGTAAAATATGGCACTATAAATCGACAAAATGGAATGACCTTAAACAGTTTTACCTGGATTTTCCATTGTAAGAGGTTTGCTTTAAAACAGCCCACTATTTGCTGTAATGAAATAACAAAAGTAATCTTATCTGGATTGTATGCATATATCCCACATACAACAAAACGCAGAGCTAATGCAAAACCTTGGTTCAACAGCCAGTGTCAAACGGCTGTACAGAAAAAACACAGAGCATATAACCTTTGGAAAGGACAACAAACCGCTCAAAACCACACAGAATTTATAGAAGCCAGAAATAGTGACGCCGCCAAAGAAACTTACAATCAAAGAATAAAAAACAGGTTGCTGAGTTGTCCAAGTAGTTCTCGGTCCTTTTAGTCTCTTGCAAAAGCTGTTGGATTAAACTTCACCAAGTCATTCATACCATAACTTACAGATAAAAATATTCACTTAGTTACAACATCAGAAGAAAAAGCCAATATGCTGGCCAAAATTTTTTCCTCGAACTCAAACCTAATAGTGACAAATGGAAAAACTTCACCGTTCATTGGAAGGGTTTTCTACAGTATGCCAGAGGTACCCTTTTGTCACAGAGAAATACGAAAATCCCTTAAAAAGTTAGTTACAAACAAAGCAATGGGTCCAGATGGCATTCCCGCGATAGTACTCAAAAATTGTGCTAACGAACTCACCCCAACTTTCGCTAAATTATTCAATTTATCTTACAGGCAAGGATTATATCCATCATCATGGAAGTCTGCTGCAGTACAACTCATTCCAAAGAAAGGAAAAAGGACAGATCCATTAAACTATAGACCAATTGGTCTACTTCCGGTGATATCAAAAGTAATGTGAATGGTTGTTTAACCAAGTATTTGGAAAAGTACAAAATTATCAACAAGCTATACGGATTTCGAAAATTAAGGTTAACTGGTGATTTACTTACATACGTCACACACTTATGGCAAAAAGCGATTGAGTTGCGGGGTGAAACAAAAACGATAAAGTCTGCCATGAAATCTGCTCAACAAGCTTAAAGCAATGGAATTTTTGCCGAAACTTTGCACTTGGTTTGAAAGTTACCTTAAGGATAGATCCATTTTTACTAATTATATAATAACCCATAATTAATTAATTTAATATTATATAAGAATGATCCTTATAATAAATATACAGTATATTAATAATCGAAATCGAAATCGAAATCGAAATCGAAATAGAAATCGAAATCGAAATCGAAATCGAAATCGAAATCGAAATCGAAATCGAAATCGAAATCGAAATCGAAATCGAAATCGACATCGAAATCGAAATCGAAATCGAAATCGAAATCGAAATCGAAATCGAAATCGAAATCGAAATCGAAATCGAAATCGAAATCGAAATCGAAATCGAAATCGAAATCGAAATCGAAATCGAAATCGAAATCGAAATCGAAATCGAAATCGAAATCGAAATAGAAATCGAAATCGAAATCGAAATCGAAATCGAAATCGAAATCGAAATCGAAATCGAAATCGAAATCGAAATCGAAATCGAAATCGAAATCGAAATCGAAATCGAAATCGAAATCGAAATCGAAATCGAAATCGAAATCGAAATCGAAATCGAAATCGAAATCGAAATCAAAATCGAAATCGAAATCGAAATCGAAATCGAAATCGAAATCGAAATTAAAATCGAAATCGGAATTGAAATTGAAATTGAAATTGAAATTGAAATTGAAATTGAAATTGAGATTTTGATGGAAATTGAATGAAACCCGTAACAAAAATAATATTTTTTGGTAATTTTTGCAATTTACGGACGCCCCTGAAGTACGCGGAAATGTTGATGTGTGTGTTGGGTTTGAAACGGTTCAGGTTGTAACCTGCAGGGAAAACTGTCGCAGGGAGTTTATTCCACAGCGATGCTGTTTTCCAGAGATATGAATTCTGATATAATGAGGTTCTTGGTGCCTCTATTTTGACAATAAATTGATGGTTACCGTCTGTTTGACGTGTTCGCCTGGTAGGTGCTACTCCCGAAGGGATCATACGTGCCAACTCTTCAGAGCATTTTCCGTGATAATACCTGTAGAAGAGAGATAGATCGACCACAGTTCTTCGATGTTCGAGACTATCCAAGCTACGGGTAAGTGCGGGGTCATTGATCAGCTTGATAGCTCGTTTTTGCACGGTGTTCAAAAGCATTAAGGTATGTTTGGGTGCCGCACTCCATATATGTGAACAGTACTCTATAGTTGGTCGAATCTGGGCTTTGTAGTGTGTCAGCAGTTGGCTTGGTGTATACAGATGTCTTGTACGAAATAGCACCCCAAGCTTTTGGGACGCCCTTTTAGCTATATCTGCCACGTGACTGTGCCAAGACATGTTGGTCTCTGCAGTGACTCCTAAGATGTTCAACTGGCTCTGCAATGCGACAGCACTTACAGATAGCATGATGTTTGGCTCAACGGTGCTGGTCTTTTTTGAAAACAGGGCTGCTTGGGTTTTCTGCGCGTTGTACTGTACAAGGTTTTTGTTGCCCCAGTCTTCTATTATCTCCAAGTCGTTATTTATCTGTGATATTTCAGCTAGTCTAAGGTAATGGAATTCACGTGCGGAGAGACATGTGGGTGGTATGACTGAGGAGACTACATTGCCATCATCTGCAAAGCAATAAAGTGGATTTACTGTTTTATCTATGAGGTCATTTATGTAAATCAGAAAAAGTGTTGGCGAAAGGATTGCTCCCTGTGGCACACCAGCATTTATTTGGTAAGAGTTGGAGTTCCGGCCATCCAGTGCAACATAAATGGATCTATCGTTAAGGTAACTTTCAAACCAAGTGCAAAGTCTCGGCGACAATCCCGTTGCTTTGAGCTTGTTAAGCAGATTTTCATGCCAGACTTAATCGAATGCTTTAGATATATCTAAGGCAATTGTTCTTGCTTCACCTCGCAACTCAATCGCTTTTTGCCATAAGTGAGTGACGTATGTAAGTAAATCGCCAGATGACCTATATTTCCGAAATCCGTATTGCTCATCAAGGTAGAATAAAGGGGAGCCGCTCCAAGCATTTGTATAATGCGACAGAAAGTGGGACCCCTAGGCGTGGCTTAGAGTCGTACCAATATGTCTGCTTAACAGGGCTGCACTCAATACATTTGTTTATATTTCTTTTTAATACAAGATGACAGCTTCTTCTCTGCAAGGGATATCGAGAAGGGTAATACTTAGGTTTGTGAAAAATTGATGTTTATTGATTTAGGGATGAAAATTATGAATTTATGATAAGATAAATTTTTTACTTTTAATAAAAAATTATGTTTATAAAAATACCAATAATATTAACTCACTCATAGTCACTTTCCTAATCAAAATGTGCCGTATAAAATTCTATTTTGCCGCGGTAATATTTGGTTTTGAAAAGTTACAGCGACTTCTATCATTGTAAATCATTATAAAATCGATATACCGGGGCATAGGTCCGGGGCCATAGCGTATTTCTTGGGCTTTTTGATGAAGATTTTACAAACTTTGTTTGAGTTGATTACTAATGATCCCACCAACACTGCCTGACCTGTTAACAGACCCAAAATTATCTTAATCAAAAAGTAAGGTAGGTGTAGTTTTTTTTAGTTCTGAACGATTTGGCACGTACATCAAAATTCAGGTATTTATTTTTTGGCTGTCAAAAATATTTATATATGGGTAAAATGTGTTTTTAGAGTATGCCTTATATCTTCTAGACTATTGCACCTGCAGAACTATGATTTAATAAATTAGTAGCTCATACAATGACCCACAGGTGGGCTATGTATAAAAAATTTCGAAGCTGTTTCGAGGCCACGAAAAATTTTTGTCATTTACAATCAAAAAAGCTTAATTGACTTATACTCTGCGCTGTCAGCGAATTTGCACCAAACGATTGCGATTGACTGCTGCCTAATTTTATATACATTGCCCCCGGTTCCTAGGGGCTGTAAGTATGTAGTCCTCTAATTTAGTGAGACCCAGTTGTGCAGGTGCAGTAGCGTGAAAAAGAAATGGGATAGTCTAAAAATATATTGTACCCCTAACATCCCCTAAGGGCCATTAAGATAATTTTTTATCACAGGTAATGGATCAATACCCGAAGTCCGATATAAATTGCCACAAAAAATTGTTTTTTTTTAAATTTAATTTGATAAAATTGCTTGATCTTTAAAATGTATCATCTATGTCTCTAAATATGAAAATGTTTATGTTTTGTGATATGTGCCGGACCCAATAAAATATCTTGAATGAGTGATTTTCTAATTTTGCGGTGGGTTCAATATAAGTATAAAGTATAAAGGGGAAAGTATAAAGTATACAAAATTACCGTTAGGTGCAAAACTGACATAGGGCAGAGTATAAGTCAGTTGACTAATTTTTTAAATTTAAATTTAAAAAAAAATTGCCTCTACCTAGGGGGCCTCGATTTTTCTTATATGGCAAACCTGTGGGTAATTGTATGGCCTACCAATTTGATAAGACATAGTTGTGAAGGTGCAATAGTTTAGAAGATATAAGGCATAATCTTAAAACACATTTTGCCCCCTTGCGCGCCCTATGCGCAAAATATATAATTTTTTTTGACAGTCGAAAAGCTAGTGCGTGAAGGCCAATGTGCCTGCCAAATTTCATTACTATAGCTTAAACCGTTTAGAAATTAAAAAATATTTTGACACTCTAACCTTGCTTTTTGACTAAGACAATTTTAGGTCAGTTGGTGGAATTATTAGTATTCGATTAAAACTGGTGTTGTAAAATCTTCATCAAAACGCCCACGAAGGCCAAATTTTGACGCTAGGGCCCGAACTACGATGCGGTTATTAAAAAGCAGTGTGCAGCACAGTGGAAATAATTTGTTCTTGATTGTATGACATCAAACTGTTCTAGGCCTGTAAAAGTGCTATTTTCGATAGTTGTTAAATAAACTCTTATTATGCAGATAATATCGTTGTTTGATGGAGATCAAACAACGATAATATAAAATAAAGTCACTGGGATGTTCTGTCAAAACTTTCTTCATAGAAATGCTTGGAACAAAGCATACTATATTTTGTAGGCTGCCAGCTCCCCCTGCTTACGAACTTCAACCATGCTTCACGATGAGATACACCTTTAGGAAATCTGAATAAGTCAAATAAATAACATTCATGTATCTATTCTTTTTTCTAGAGATATCGAAATTCGGTATTTAAATACAAAAGTTTTATGTTTTTCTTTGAGATAAAGTATTTTAATCGCGATTTTTTTACTTGCAAAAGTGGCGTTTTTGAGCGCTTAGACACGCGACTAGGGGTCGATTCTGATCCGCCAGCCTTGTGTTTCTTGGTTGGGTATCTTTAGAGCAGTGGTTCCCAAATCAGGGGGCGCCAACCAATATTGGGGGGGGGGGAGGCGCGGGAATCTTGATGTAATTTATTAGTTTTAATAAAATTTGTTTTATTGTAGTAAAAATACAGTTTGTTTCTATATTCGTGGACAGGATGGCGCAACCAATTCGTTAATTCAAAAAGAGGGGGGGGGCAGCGCCAAAGAAAAAAGTTTGGCTATAGAGTAGGGTAGAATGTGTATCGGTTGTAAGCTTTAATTAAGCTAGAGAACTATTTTTCAAAATTTTTGTTCCATAAAAAACACAAGTACGGTTCTGTTTATTGTTTATACTCACCTATGAAATGTTATTCCTTTTGATATCTTCTGATCTACACTGCTTCTGCTACCATAACTACGCAAAGCACAAAACACAATGTTCGTTTTCAACAAAACTAGCAAAAATACCACTCGAATCTTTTAGAAAACACAATTTAAATGAAAATAAAGCTCGATCGATCCGATCAATCGCGATGACAGAAGTGTCTAAACAATATGGCCGAAGGGGGTACATGTCATTTACGTCATGTCAGCTCCTCTTTATTCTACCTCGATGGTATTGCTTGTCGTTGATAATGTTGTACTTTTCCAAGTACTTGGTTAGGTGATTGTTCACAACTCTTTCCATTACTTTTGATATTACCGGAAGTAGAGCAATTGGTCTATAGTTTAACGGATCTGTCTTTTTTCCTTTCTTTGGAATGGGTTGTACTGCGGCAGACTTCCATGATGATGGATATACTCCTTGCCTATAAGATAAATTGAATAATTTTGCGAAAGTTGGGGTGAGTTCGCTACATAGAGAAAATAATAAAAGAGTGCTTAATTCTATGGTTCAAAAGTGGCAACAAGTTTACGCTAGCGCCACCCTTGGCTACTGGAAGAATTAAGAATGCGCGGGCGGGCTCGGCGGGATTTTTAAATGATTTTTTTCTTAGTAAAGGTGCTATTTTTGAGGTCAGGCTAATTTCATGTATGCGAAAAGAATTTGGATATCAAAAATATATTAATTTTAGTCATGTAAACCTGTAAGATATCCAAACTTTTTCCGCATACATAAAAATTTGCATGACCTCGAAAATGTAATACTTAAATAAAAAACAATGTTTTTTAAAAAATGTAATATTTATATATTTATAAACAATGAGAACTGTTTTAGAAAAATCTAAAAATATTTAACAAATATAATGTTTTTTCTTAAATGTATAAACTAGGTATTTATATTACAAAAAACTGTGGATTTTTAGAAAACTTAAAAATAGTTAAACATGTACCACCTAATAATCCTTAATAAAACCAATATTTTAAAAAAATAAGAACACACTTTTACTTCAATTTTCTAATTTCTAGGTTTATGTGGAATTGCTCAAATGTTGTAATGTAATTTTCATATATTCTTCACAATCCATTTTTTAATAATAAAGGTGGCCACATAATGATGTTATCCCATTGTTGATTGTTGCGTTGGATAACTAAAAAGCAAAAAAAAAAGCTGCCAGGGGACTCATAATAGTAGGTATTTTATACAGGTGTTAATAAAGTATGTCGCCAAACTTCAGAGGATTATCTTGAGTGATTTTAAGAAAAAAAACTTTGTATAACCATGCTTAGTTTTTGAGATATGGGTTATTAAAATATTAGTTTTTTGTTTGCTTTTTATTTATAACTCGTGCAGTTTTTGAGATATTTAGCTCAAATCTGGAACATGTTGTTGTTGTTTTGTTACAAGGCATACATCATTAAGCATGTCAAATATTAGGAAAAACTACAGGGTGATATTTTTTCCGCGGTCATGCCCCCTTTTTTCTCCAGAACTTTTTTGAGTAAGTTATTGGCAGATTTAAAAATGTAAAATTAATTCCTTGTTTTATTCAGAAATTTTTTGATCTGCAATATTTTTATCTCTAACCATTTTTCAGAAAAAAAAAACAAAATAAAATAACTTGTATCTTCAATTGCTATTTAGAAATTACATAAAACGCATAAAATTAAAATAATGCAGAGTACAAATTTTCCTTTTTTGTCTTTTCTTGGAAACAGTTAGAGTTACAAAAAATTGCAGAAGATCAAAAAGTTTCTGAGGAAAGGTGGCTGTTGCCTCCCCCACCCCAATAAGCCTTCGTGTCGACTCTGTCTGAAATATGTGTTTATATGTAATATAATTTCAGGGGCTAACCAAATTTTTAAGGGGGAGCTTAGCTCTTGAAGCTCTGCCCTAAGTATACTCTGGACCTATTCTTAAATTATGTAATTGACCCACCTCCACCCTCTGTACAGAATTTTCAAGAAACAAAATACATTAAAAAAAAGTTATGTGTAATACAAGGCCAAACACTGCTACCCCTTTGAGCATTAATTTTGAACATATAATTATTATGTTAAATGGCATTATGTATTTTAAGAATAGGCCCTAGTATGGGCGTGGAAAGAGACAGAACTTATTAACCAATATTTCTCTATTACTTACCTAAATGAAAAATCATTTGCAACCAAGCAGTGTGTACTTAATGTGATTGTAATGATCCATACAAATCCATAATGTCTGTGTACCTAAAAAGTAAAAGCACTAGCTAGAGTTATGTTCAAACACTAAACTAAAAGACAGAAGCCTAAGGATTTTTAGACATTTTCCATATATTTCATGAATAAAAAAATTAAATAGGTGAAGATATGGCATAATAAGAACTCGGCTAATCTGGAGCAGGAGGTACTGTTTGAGAGGATTTGCCTTTTGAGTGTTTGTGTTGTCTGAATGTGAATGTCCTTAACTAAAAACAAATAAGTGCCTACTAGATTAAATTAAATTTAAGTAAAATAGATTTGATACCATTTAACATTCAAGTTGAAACTATGCACATTTTATAAGAACTTAACATTGATATAAGTGTAACATAACATTTATAAGATTATAACATAACTTTTTATAAGAGTATAGCACAAGATTTATAAGAGTATAACATATAAATTTCTAAAAGTATAACATAACACATCTATAATAGGTGTGGCTTAAAATTAATTAGATTAAAACATTTATGACAACAATAATATTATGATCATTTTGTGATATTATATAAGATATATAAGTAGGTAGATATAATGAAAAAAAGTATTATAGTATATGTAAACTTGACCAGTATTCTCCCGACGAGCTACCATGCAGCTCAGGGACAGTACTTCAATTGTATTAGGAATTTGTAACGAAACTTTGAAAATAAATTGGAATTTGAAATAACTGTGTCTCGGGTCCCCCAAAGACCTATTCTTGGGTGCACTACTGACTAAAATATCTACTAAAACTAAAAATGGAAAATGCCGAAAAGGCAATACATCAATAATAACAAAATTATATGGACAATGACCCATAAGAAGGTGCGGATCTACGGGAGGGGAAATTCCCACACCCCCAAATCTCAAACTATATTAAGTTTTTACATACAGAATACACATCCTGGTCACAATGCAAAACTGTTTTATGCAATATTTATTACATGGGCGCACCTTGGGGGGGGGGGCCTTAGAATTTTTAATATATTTTCTATATATTTGATGATAAAACATGAAAAATACCTTAAAATTTGACATCAGGAGGCTTCGGCCCCCCCCCCCCAACCCCAAGCAGTGGCGTTGTTGCGAAAAGACATGATTTTGGGTCGCAAGTTTTTTGAGGGCGCGCTTCGTAGCTGTCGGGCCCCCCCCCCAAGACACATTCCTGGATGCGCCACTGTTTATTATGATATTTACCCCCCCCCCCCTAAATAAAGTTCCTAGATCCACCCCTGCCACAACTGAGGGGTGAACAGCTGAACAAAATTTGTACACCATCCTACAGGACTCAAATAAATTCTTGGTCCTGTAGTGTATTTTAGTGTCCTGTGGATTCCTACACAGTCTTGTTAAAAAAATTTGTAAACCTGCTGTGGACAGATGATTACCCCTCCCGAACACACAATGCACCAATACTAAGTTGACACATTTTATCTAAAACCAATGTATATGTTCAGTGTCAATCTGTATAACAAGTATATAAATCGACCCTAACTTCAATAACATAAATTATCTTTCTTACCTTGTCTTAGTCACAAAACAACACCATTTTTGTCTGATAACACGCGCTTTAACACAAAACAGATCTCCTTTGTAGTTAAAAAGTTATTTCGTAGCAAAATTTTTGCATCCGAAAATTCCAGAAAAACAAACCAAGAATTTGAGGTTAGGTTTGACTCGACTGCGTTTACAATATACTTGTAACTTGCTTTTAAAAATGACTTGCAATTTGTAATATGGGTAGAATATAGAATACCTGTATTATTTATTAATTTTTTTGGTTGCCACTTCTATTAACATTGATTGATGAATGTTACAGATGTTTATACCTATGCAACAACGAATAACAGCAATTTTAATTTTTTCACACAGTATAAATACTGAATTAGGATATAAGTCATTGTTTTAGAAAGGAATCAGATTGTATAACAAATTACCATTAGACATTAAAAATTGCAAATCAAATAATATGTTGTAGAGAAAAAAAAGCAGTACTTGTTGCCTAGTCAGCCTCAGTGGCGTATATAGGAAAAAGTTTCGGGGGGGCCCAGACCTTATAAAGACGTATTTTATAATATTTTATATTTGTATTTATGAAATATGTGGAAAATATCTAAAAAAATCTTAGCTTTGGGGGGGGGGGCGGGCATATATACGCCACTGGTCAGCCTGATTGTTTAAGTAGACCCTTGGTATCATATTATATTATATTATATTATATTATATTATATTTTTTTATTTTAGTCTCTATATTATTTTTTTGGTGTATTTTAGTATAGTAACCCTTTCTCATAAAGAAATATGGTAGCAATGTTTTTTTGAAGGATAGGATTAAAAACATTTTACAGTACAGTGTAAGTACTTGAGAAAGCTGTGTGTTACTAGATTATTCTTTTAGTAGGTAGGTATAGTTAGTTCTGTTAGGAATGATACAGGAATGCTTGTAATGATTTTTCGCTATTATTAGAGAAACACATTTTAACACATTTACATTGAAAACTGACAGTTAATCGTTCAAAATTCATACCTAAGTCGAATTTAAAACTCTCGTCGTTTATTTTCAATTAATAAAAGAAGGCACTATTTATTCCGGTTCATATAGTAAACAAAGGCCATGTGTTGAAAGATCACAGCTGATATTACAATGTGAAAGTGTCAAAATTGTGCCTGGCACAATTATAGCCTGGCTATATTTCAATAATTCTCTAATAATACCGAAAAACCATTACAAGCACATTCCTGTATCATTCCCAACAGAACTAACTATACCTATACCACGGATCACCTACCTACTAAAAGAATAATCTAATAACACACAGCTTTATCAAGTAAAATGTTTTTAATCCTATCCTAAAAAAAACATTGATGCCATCTTTCTTTATGAGAAATGGTCACTATACTAAAACACACCAAAAAAATAATATGAAGACTAAAATAATAAAATATAATATAATATAATATAGTACCAAGGGTGGTTTACATAAACAATCAGGCTGACTAGGCAACAAGTACTTCTTAAGTTTTCTCTTAAACATATTATTTGATTTGCAATTTTTAATGTCTAATGGTAATTTGCTATACAATCTGATTCCTTTATAAAACAATGACTTATATCCTAATTCAGTTGAATAAAAATTGCTGTTATTTAACCTGGCTTTATTTCAATATTTTTTTTTTACGGTGCGCACTCGCAAGGAGATCCCTATCACGCTCGAGAAGCGGCAAGTGCGCGGAAATGTTGGTGTATGTTGGTTTTGAAAAGGTTCAGATTGTAACCTGCAGGGAAAAGTGTCGCAGGAAGCTTATTCCACAGCGATGCTGTGCTATTATCCATTATAAAATAATAAGAAGTAAATAGTTATTAGTATTATAAGTTTGGATTTGTTTTGTTATAGAAATACTGGTGTATGTATTAACATTTAAATATATTTTTTATATTTATGTTTGTAATTTGAAATAGCATGATTTGCAAATAAAGATTTATTCAATTCAGTTCAACATAGTAAACCATTTCTAACAACAAATGGCATTAGGAAAATACTAAGCGTTATGTGATAGACAATTTTCTCAAAGTTTTACGTAATTTATGAACGACCCCAATCGAAAAGAATAAAATTAGTTTTAAATACAAATAGAAACATAGTCCACGATTGCAGTGCTGTGCGCTACTGGAACTTGTTGGCTGCGCGGCCCTATCTTTTCGGCAGTTTTTTTTTTGTCTCTGGTTCGCTAGCACAATTTTTGAGTACTATCGCGGGAATGCCATCTGGACCCATTGCTTTGTTTATATCCAACTTGTTAAGGGATTTTCGTGTTTCTCTGTGACAAAAGGGTACCTCTGGCATACTGTGGGAAACCCTTTTAATAACCGGTGGAGTTTTTCCATTTGGCACTGTTAGGTTTGATTTGGAGGAAAAGATTTTAGCCAGCATATTGGCTTTTTCCTCTGATGTTGTGGCTAAGTGAGTATTTTTATCTGTAAGTGGTGGTATGGATGACTTGGTGAAGTTTGATCCAACGGCTTTTGCAAGAGACCAAAAGGACCCAGAACTACTTGGACAATTCAGCAACCTGTTTTTTATTTTTTGATTGTATGTTTCTTTGGCGGCGTGAATAGTAATTTTGCAACTATTTCTGGCTTCTATAAACTCCGTGTGGTTTTGAGCGGTTTGTTGGCGTTTCCAAAGGTTATATGCTCTGTGTTTTTTCTGTACAGCCGTTTCACACTGGCTGTTGAACCAAGGTTTTGCATTAGCTCTGCGTTTTATTGTATGTGGGATATATGCATTCATTCCAGATAAGATTACTTTTGTTATTTTATTACAGCAAATAGTGGGATCAGCTGTTTTAAAGCAAACCTATTGCCATGGAAAATCCAGGTAAAACTGTTTAAGGTCATTCCATTTTGCCGAATTATAGTGCCACATTTTACGAAGAAGTGATTGTTGGCTTGGCGGTATGAACATTTCGCACTTTGTTCTTATAAGTTTATGATCGGATGAACCAAGTGGGGGATCTACTTGAATTGTGTACAAGTCAGGATTTTTAGTTAGGAACAAGTCTAAAAGCGCTGCAAATTCACCCCTTTCTGAGATACGGGTAGGTTCATCAACAAGCTGCGTTAGACCACAACTTATGGCAAAAGCTTCTGCTTCCCTGCCTTCGTTATCTGTTTTGTTGTGGTGTTTTAGCCAGGGTATATTGTGGACGTTGAAATCGCCTAAAAACCGCACACGCACAAAAAAAATACAGCGCAAACAAATACCACGCAAAGATAAAAACCGCGCCGCGTGCAAAAATTACTGTGCAAGGTTTTAGTAGCGCAAAATAGTAAACCGCGCAGCCTATTACTGCCGAAAAATACCGCGCAAGTTTTTAGACAAATTACAAAACCGCGCAACAAAAATGCAGTGCCTAAACAAAAACCGCGCAGCTCATTACTGCGCCAAAAATACATATTCAATATCCAATTGAGACACCAAACAGCTTCCAAATCAAGATATTATTTATTAATAAAAATTATTAATTTAATGAAAAACGATATTGATTGGTTTATATAAAATTGCCATGTTTTCAAATTTTGCTCATTATTTGTTTAAATTAAACTGTTGTAGTCTTTTGCATCCTCTCCATATTATCAGTTATCTGCCTACTTAACTGTCAGAGACATATGTGTAATTGTCCGAAACACCTGGGTTAGCCAATTTACTTGTCTTTTCTAATGCTGCTATTAGTTTCTTTTTAAATATATTTATACTTTGAGTTTTATCCGATTAAGTAAATATCAAGGGGTCAAATATACATATTTTTTAACCAGATTCTAGAGTCTGGTAAAAATAGGCAAAAAACTTACAATTGATTTAAATACTATTAGTTTCCTTTAATGTTTTTTGGCTAATATTTTCAGGTTTCTTTTAAAAAATTAGCACTTTAAATTTTATTGAAACACTTTATTTTAAACACTTGCGAAAGACTAAATTCTTATTTATTATTTTTCAAGAGCCAGAAAATAGGGGTGTTTATGACAATTACAAAAAAAACATTATCTCAAAAAACTGATTCTCACTCAAAAACAGCAAATAGCTACTGGGGACTATTTGTTAATTTGTATAGTTAAAGCTATATAAGAAAAGCTGAATATAAAATTCCAACTTACTAAAACTACCACATTTTAAACACTCAAAAAATAAAATATTATACTCACCTACTAGGTACGGTTTTAGGTATGATTTAATTACGAATTAAAATTTTACAAAAACAGACTGATTACCAAAGAATAGGTAACTGAGAAAAATGCATTTTTACAGACTTGTACTTAATAACGAAAAAACCAGGGTCTAAGTACTAAATCTATAGACTTGACCTCAAATGGTTTAAATGTATTTTTTTAATATGAACCATTCAAAAAGCGACAAAAATTAGATTCACGGTAATGTACAATAGCATAATAAGCATTTCTTAGTGATTTTGATCTCACAATAATTCTAATGAACTTTAAAAATTAGGAAAAACAAAAAAAAATTGTAGCCATATGTTATTTTGTGGAAATCTTGTCCGTTCTGTAATAGGATTATTGTTAAAAATGGTGTCAAATTGTAGTACAACCCCTGAAAGGTGGTTTTTAAAGTAAGATAATATATACATATTTGCAAACTGTTTCTGTAGATGCAACCACCAATACAATTCAAAATTGGTTTAATCATTGCTAACTTGTTTAAATGAATAACATGTAAAATATAGCGATGGGTAACATTGGCTTATTCCGTTTTTTTTTACTCCTTGTGACGTTTGGAGGTTTAAATAAAAACAATTAATTTTTAAATCAAAATATTATATATTTTTTTTATTTTTAAGTTTTTTAAGGCAAGGCAAGATATTTATAACCAAATTATATAAGTAAATAATAAAAACTACTGCATCTAAGAAAAAAAATTGTTAAATCTTCAATCAAAATCTAGACCTTTACATCCTAAACTTAAGACCCTTTAGTAAATACTGCGAATAGAGCAGCCGCGAATCTACAGAGGAGGAAATTCCCCCTCTCCAAATCTCAAACGATATTTAGTTTTGACACACAGAATACATCTCCTCGTCACTGTGGAAAATAGCTTTATGCAATATTAGACATTCATCCCCAAATAAAGTTCCTAGATCCGCCCGTGGGATAGAGTTCGGTTTGAGTTTGATTTTCAAAAAATTATTCTATTTATCAAAACGTATTACGCGATATTTAAAACACAAAACCCCACTTACTACTAAACGCTGTCTGAGACAAAATAATGCTTCAGTAACAGATTCCCCTCAAGTTATTAAATAACACTTCAATTAGGTACACTCGGATAATGTCGAAAAAGCTTCCCTAAATTCTAGCTTTTTTTTGGAAATTTGGCACCAAGGCGATTTCTTTGCTCACTTTGTATTATCTAAGTGATTATAGGAAAGCTAAATTTGTAAATAGTTTATATTATTGGGTGCGAGGTCCGAAAGTTATTTTATTTGTCTTCTGCGCGAACACCCTGACCGCCATCCTAGTGCCAACATAGCGAATTGGAGAAACCCAAGTTATTGGCTCAAATATCGGAAATTCTTGTTAATTGCACAGTAAACCGAAGAGTCATATCAGTTCACCTTGAAAAATTATTTTTAAAGGATGCCTGTGGGAAAGGGGGGCAATACGGAGTACTTGACCCAATGTTCTTATTTCTTTTATTAAATAAGTACTATTGCGCTATGTTATATTTGTTTTATGTTTCAGTTTAGGCAATTTGTGTGGTTAAGAAATTAAAAGGCAATATTTTAGTAAGACATTTTTGATTTACCAAAAAACTAACCAAAATTAAAATATTTATTTAGAAAATAAAGTTGTGGAAAACAAATAACTACAGCCTCTTGGTTGTCTCTGTGGACTCTAGCACACTAATTATGAGCCCATTTGTTGCATAGACAAAATTAAATCCAAATTTCAGTGTTATACTACAAAAAATAAAAATATTTATTTGGCTCAAAATGGAGTATATGATACAAGATATATCAGGGTACCCCGTTTTGCCCCCTTCATGCCCCAAACCGGCTGTTTTATATAACAAAAATCAGATACCGTAAAATGTTAATTTTACAGGCAACGTGTTGTTAATAAAACATCAAAAAGTCTTTAAGAAAAAGTACCAACCTTCAAAAAATTCACGGGCTATTTTTAATATAAACAGCGTGCAACATTACATATCAAGAAAAAACCAACTTAAGCTCAGCCGACCGGCACCATTCATATTGCAGGGAGTTAAACTAGTCATAAGAACAAAATCTTTGAATATTTAAAAGTTCCATTCTTGTGTACTCGTAGTTTAGCTAAAACTGCAGCACTTCGTTTTGGTCCCTGAATTCATTTTGCCCTTCTTTCCGCTACAGGTAAAAACCCGCGAGCAAAGTGTGCCAAGTGTGTACACAAAACAAGACGACAAAGATAGACGGTTATTGCCTTGTTGTCAATTTGTCAATATTTCTAAAAAAAATGTTATTAAATGAACATGAAATATTTCGAAGGTCCAAAAAACTACAGGCTGTTTAAAAGCATGTCTGTAATTAATCATGAAATCTTAGGCAACTTAATTAAAAATTGGCTGTTTTCTTAAGCCGCTTTAATTAGAATTTAGAAGCGAATAAAAAACCAAAAACTAATTTAGAAATTCTGTCATCGATAATAATGATACCTACGAAAATATTTGCTTATCGACTAAAGTAAAAAATTTCAGAGAAAAAATATTTTGTACTTTTATTCAATAGATTTACTACCTGTGGCGTTCACAAGGACAAAAATCAAAAAAATTAAACGTTAAATGGATAAGTAAGCAACACACAGAGGGCTAAAGTGAGAAAGCAGGTGGTAAAAAGTATTTTATCGGTTTTAAGAATTGTATAGACCTTCATACGGAAAAATATGTTTATTCAATAAAATTTCTTATTTAAGAAAGCGAGGATAACCTTTTTTATATATACAGGGTGCATTTTTTTATATGAAATAACATTTTTTACATTTAAGTTAAATATGTTATTGTTATTTGTTTTTCGTGATACATTATTAGATATATTTGATTATTCTAAATCTATGTTTTTGTTATACAAGGTCTATTCAAAATCATGAACTATAAGATGTTTGCCCGCAGTTAGAAAAACGATAACTGCAATGGACTGTATACATTTTATTAAATGAAAGCGCGAACAAACATAAATATATTGATACGAAATCACGAAATAATCAAAGGTCCGTAGGTTAAATGCTGTTACCACACAACGGAAACCAGAAAAAAAGCACTCACCAGTTTGCAGCCAATTTCTCCACGTTCCAGGGGCTCCTGTCTTGATCTAATGATGGCACCACGTAGCTGAAGGGCTGAAGTTTCCGGTTCTATGCTTCAGTACACCAAAATCGAGTACTTTCAAGTGTAGAAATTTGTAATAGTTGGAGAAAGAAATTAACACGCCATTTTCTCGAGGCGGTAGAAAAGGATCTCACTGATTCTTGGTGCGCATGTCCAACGCGCGGAAAATGTACTCTGTCCGTCATCCAATTGTGTGATTTTAAAATTTTAAAAACAACCGCGAAATTTAGCGGGAGCTAACATAAGATAAATAACGATACATTGAATATCGCTTATAACGATATCGGATGTTACGACATATCGGTTATAGCGACGACATATTAAGGTCCCGACCGAGTTATATATGAAGCTTTCCATATTAAACTGGTCACCTTTTGTACATGAGGGACGAGACTTTCGAAAGAAATCGAATTTTGGAACCACCTATAGTGCCGTCGAGTGTCATAACAGTGCAGGTCTAGGTAGTCTAATTAGAAAAATGTGCCACAATGGCCGATAAGGTTTTAAACAGTGGAAGCCAAGCCCGTCTTGGCCCTTCAATGTGACGCCGCTGATGTCATATGCAAGGAGGGGGGGGTCAAAATAAAACAAATGATATTTTTCTTTAAGCAAAACAAGTTTCTTTAATAAAATGTATATTGATTCACACCCCGGGCGCCCCGGGTCTCCGCACACTTAAACAATAATTTTTATTTTTGCCATTTATACTTCTCGGCCCACTCTAGAAGGCAATAGACAAGATATTGGAGCATCTTTTTTCAAAAAAATATAAAAAATCGAAGAGATCACTGTTTCAAACTGGCGATTTTTTAAATTTATTGTCTTGTACTAAGGTCACTGATGCGAATATTTGTCATTTTCAATATTTTTTCTTAAAGGTTCTTGTTCTTATTTCTAAACAGTAGCAGTAAAGTGCCAAAGATGGCCGGTTTAATATGGAAAGCCCCATAAATAACCCATTTTGTTACTTTTTTCTCTATAGCGACGCTCCGTTATAACAACCGAAAATAAGCGGTTCCGCTCACTGTATAACATAATCTGTTTAAAATGACATACACATGTAGGGATACCCGTTAATTGTTATCCAAAGTTAAATAATTTCAATTCTTCGGCATTTTGCTTTATTTATACAAAATAATATGACTATAGTGCAAGTGTTTTAAATATGGCATACCCTGTTTTAGTTTGAGGGAAAATACACATACATAATATGTGCAACTTAAAATATTAATAATAATATAGTAACAAATTTTTTATTTCTGAAGCGAATGTTTAAAAAAGGAGGTCTAGGGGCCGAGGATAGTTAATAGTTGACCTGGTTAGCAGTATCCTGACCTAACCTAGGTTTGTATACTAAAAAAAATCTCGTCATGCAAGTTTTAACCAGGTCAGGTTGGGATACTAACCTAATATATTCTCGGCCTGTAATATTTGTTCTTCGATCTTTTTACGATCTATTTTAGTTTCGATGTTTTGTTATTAGATCTTTCGTTTTTCGATGTTTTGTAGCTTCAATCTTTTCTCTTTTGAACTTTTATTTTTCGATCTTTTGTATTTTCGATATTTTGACTATGCAAGCTTTTGATTTTCGATGTTTTGCATCCGATCTTATGTCTTTCGATCTTTGTTCCCCCATCATTTAAAACAGACGTTTCAACACAAAAAAAAAACAAAAAAAAGAAAAGTTTATTTCTAACATTGCTTCGAGAACTTGGGCATCTACATAAAAAGTAAAAATAAATATGTTGATTTAAAAAAATTTCAACGTGTTTAAGACATAAAAAGGAGAGGTCCTTCCAAATTTCGCTAAAAACCAAAAAAAAATTGTGAGACGTAAGAATAGAAAACAAAACACCGTTTTATATTTTACTCAAAAAATTTTAGGTTAGGTCAAAAATTGTTTTCAAAAAAACTTTTATGAAAAACTTTTTTTAAAGTAGGTCCAGTTTCACTGGAAATTGCAAAAAAAAAACATTATCCACAAAAACATATTATCGTAAAAAATCGCAAAAAAAGCTGTATATTTTTATATTAGTAAGACCTTTAGCAAACTTAGAAATAAAGTTTTCGTCTTCTTTGGCCATCATACTTTTCTTCTCTAAAGAAGTTAAAATAATTTGTTAGTAAAGTACCTAGGTAAGCAATACCGAGGCAATTACTTATCCAGCGCAAACCTCAGTATATGTCAACAACACGTTTTCATCCAGCAAACTAAATTAAAACCTAAATACTAGATTTTCAACTGACACAATCAAAAATTTTGTTTCCGACGAACATCTGTGTAAAATATTAATATTAAAAAGGCGTTATAATAGTAAAATCATGATTATTTTTTTTTCAAAAATTATAGTACACCTTTAGTTACTTACAAAAAAATAACTATGGAATATAGTTTTTATTAATTATGTTTTTCTTGCTAGCTGATGTATTCTTTCCATGGTAACATTATTTTTTTTTCAATTCCGTTTATTTTCAAATCAAAATATTACAATATTTTATATATATAATCATACAGTCTTTCATAACAATTCAATTCATATACTTAATTAAAATTAATAAGCAAGGATTTATTGTCTAAAAACCAAATATTTTATTTGACATATTTCTAAATGCACCTTTTTAAATAATTTTATATCTTTCGTGTCTCATATTTTGTAGAAACTTTTCCTTTTTACCATCCTTTATATCACAGTTGTAATAAATTAAGCCAGAAATAAAAAAATTCTATACATTTCTGTCTTTCTGCCTTGGAATTTTTATCTCTAGAAGTTCTAGACAGTTATTGCAACTATCTATAACTTTACCAAATTTTATGAGCAAAAAGTTATTTATCCAATTCCAGATCACCATAGAATTTAAACATTTTTTAATCCTGTGCATTAATCCTCAACCATGAAACAGTTTGAACAATTATTTGTGTTTGCCATGCCATGTCTATTTAATTTTTCTGCCACTGGAATAGCATTATGTATAGCAAGGTAAACCACACTTTTCCATTTTGTTGGTATATATTTAATTTTCATAATGGACCATATAATTTTCCAGTTTATTTGACAATTCTTTTCTTCAATTTGTGTAATTTTGCATTGTTTTAACATTATTGATATGTAAATGTCTTTTGTATGAATAGATCTGGCAGAGTCAAAAATTAATTCAAATTTTTCCATTTTGGATTTAATATTTTTAAAAAGAGGGTTTTTTATACTATTTCTGTTATTTTCAAAGATTTCGTTCAACAATGACTTGTACTAAATTTTACTAGTTTCAACTATAGACCAGGATTGAAATTGTGTTTTTATAAAAAGTGAGAAGGCTTTGATTTCAATATTTAACAGATTTAATCCTCCACTTTTTACAGGCAGTTCTATTTCTGGTCGTTTTACTCTGTATAGTCTTGCAGACCATATATATTTACCTGTCATTTGAACCAATATTTGAGAATTTTTATTAGGCAATGGCAAGACTTGTGCGATATACCATAGTTTAGAGAGTGCATAGATATTTATAAGCCAGCTTTTTCTCATAAGGTCTAAACTTCTTAATTGGTTTTGTATCAAAAAGTGTTGTATATTTTTCGTTATAGCATTCCAATTTTCAGATACCATTTCATTAAAATTTTTACAAACTTGCATTCCCAGAATTTTTTTATTTTCTTTTACTACAAAATTTTGCAAATTTTCACGATTCTAAACTACCCAAAATCATTAACTCCAATTTGTTATAATTTATTTTGGCATTTGAACCTTTGCAAAAAATGTCAATAGCCTCCTGGACTTGTTTTAGGTCTTTCTCATTTTTTGCCCAGATAGAGAACTTGGTAGCGCGTACTCATTTACTCAATAAATAAAATTAATTTTAATACTGAACTGATGTAGATAAATCTGCTTCTCTAATTTTAAAAAAACATTTTTTTTTTGCTGGCTTATATGTATCACACATTTTATGTATTTAACTGGTACTGGTTATTTCTTATTTTTTCTTATGCTTTTAAATAATCAAATTTCCTAAATAAATAATGTCACACTAATGATAAGCAGCATGTGAATGGCGCAAAAGGCACTAGGTTTATATATTTGGTTTAGACATTTATTTGGTATTTGGTTAGTTACTTTTGCTTTTTTTTTCTTTTTTTTATGTCTTTTTAGGATTGTTAGTTTTTTCATTTACTGCATTACATATTGAGAGTTATACCTACCATGAGTAATGCTATCGTAGAAACACTGAATGACATACAACCATTTGAAGCCTACAATACGGAGTACATAGATTGTGTGGAGCAGGTACCGGGGTTGGGTGAGATTAGGAATGCATTTTTTCTATTTTATATGAATATAAAAAGCTTAAGAAACAAAATGGATGAACTCGCAGTGTTTTTTGACAAGTCAAGCACAACTTTTGACTTAATAATATTTACCGAGACATGGGGGGTAGATCGGGAACTAACTTTCGCTAATTATAAATTTGTTTACAGCAATGCTAGATTCAATCAAAACGATGGTGTGGTGATTTTTATTAAAAATAACCTAAAAATTATTTCAGTTGAACATGTGAGATACAATGAGGTAACTTTTAGCATTGTGACAGTAAGCAAACACAATTCTAAATACAGAAATTTTGCTCTATATAGGCCACCCTCCACAGACGGGGAGGTATTTCTGAATGATTTCGAAATGATTCTTCAGAACTACAAATCCACCAATGACTACACGAATATCATTACTGGGGACATAAACTTCGATTTGCTTGACAAAACCCAAAAGATACAGAAATACAAAAATATTTTGGCAGAATTTGGCTATTTACCCTTTATTAATATTCCCACAAGGGTGACCGAGGAGGGGGCGACAATTATTGACCACATTTTTTGCAAAGAAAAAAAAAACAAGAGACCAGGGATACAGTGGCTAAGGTTCTAAAATGTTCCATTACTGACCATTACGCAACTTTATTTTGGCAGATAGATCGATCGAAGACTACTACGGAAAATAACCCAACAACAAAAATTAAAAAACTAAACACTCAAAAATTATTACAAAATATAAAACTTGAAAATTGGCTAGATATACTGGCAGAAAACAATGTGAACACAGCAAGCACAAAATTCATTAATAAATTTAAATTTCTTATAAACAGCTGTTCACACACAAAAGTTATTAGGATAAAAAATAAAAAACACAAAACACCGTGGATCACAGAAAATATAGTGTCCTTAATAAAAGAAAGAGATCGAATGAAAAGTCAAGTGCTTCTTAGATCTGGGGATCAAAACTTAAAAAATACATACAAGCAATTTAGGAATCACGTGACTTCTATAATTAGATCGACAAAAAATAACTACTATAAAAAAAAGTGGAAATAAATCAAAACAATTCTAAAGAAATATGGAAATTAATTCGCGAAATCACAAGAGACGAACAAAAAACTAAAAATGCCGTAGATAAAATTTTATTAGAAAACGGAAACTCCATAATTGATCCAAAAGAAATTAGTAACCAATTTAACCTATTCTTCGCATAGGTCGGTCAAAAAATGATAGAAAAACTAAATAAAAATGCTAGTGAGGCTAACTGGATAGGGAAAAATCATACAAAAATAAACAACACACTCTTTCTATTTCCAGCCGACGATGAAATAAAAACCCGATGAAATAAAAACAGAAACTTTAAAATTATGTTTGCCATACATCCTTAAACCCTTAAAATACATTGTCAATCTAATGTTTTCACAAGGAACATTTCCAGAATGCTTTAAAAAGTCAACTGTAGTTCCGATATTTAAGCAAGGGGACCCAGCCCTACTAACAAATTATAGACCAATATCATTAATAAGCAATGTAGGAAAAATTCTTGAAAAAGCTTTAAAATCAAGACTTTTGAGTCATTTAGACAAAAATAATATAATTTCAAATAGACAGTTTGGGTTTAAATCGGGTGTGTCGACTGTAGACTCACTTCAGGCTCTTACTTCTGAATTACATAATCAGTTGAACCAGGGTCGGAAGCCCTTGACCATATTCCTGGATCTGGCAAAGGCTTTCGACACTGTTTCACACAAAATTTTACTACAGAAAATGGAACATATAGAAACGTGAACTTGTATGTGGCAGAAACTTATAGTTTTAGTCACTGGGTAAATTTTATTGAAAAAAAAAGCTTAAGACAAACTAACCTAAGGACTTAAACTAAGAAAAATAAAAATCAAATTATTTTAACGAGAGAGTTATACCTGAGAATTACACTGATAGATAATAATTGTACCTAAAGCTCATTAGCAATGGCTTTGAAACACTCTAGATTTTGTGATACATTTATAGATAGTTCTCTTTTAAATTTGATTTTACTGTTTAATATTTTTAATTGTTGGGGTACAAGATTGTAAAGTCTGATACCAAGGTAATTTACTGATTTTAAAAATGCAGTGTTTTTTGCTTGTGGTGTGGTGAAGTTTCGCATTTTTACGTTTGCTCTAGTTTGATATGGCTGATTATTTGTTATCCTTAAGCTCGGATTAACATGTACAAAGTTAATTGCTGCAGTTATGAATAGAGTATTTACGTCCTTTAGCTTGGTGACATTTACAAAGAGCTCGTTAGAAGAGAATCTCATTGGTTTGTTGTGTATTACTTTAATTATTCGTTTTTGAATCAATTTTAAATTTTCTAAATTATTTTCATAAGTTCCTCCCCAGACAGGAAGGCAGTAGTTAATAATTGACTCTACTAACGATTTATAAATGTTTTCGATATTTCTCGTTGACATGCAATTACGCAATTGATAGAATTTATATATGACCCTCCTCAACCTCCCCACAAGGTAGTCAACGTGATAATTCCATTTAAGTTGAAGGTTGACAAAAATTCCCAAATATTTTGTGTGTGATACCCTTTCTATATGATTTTCACAAGTAACACATGATTCTATGTTTTGGCAGGTATGCCACGTTAAACTATCTATGTCTGGCTGGCTCTTCTGGGTAAGACTGAAAGTAATAAATTTAGTTTTAATGTTAAGAGTTAGTAAATTATCTGTTAACCAATTATTTATTTTTTGCAGACTAATTTTTGCATTAGAATAAGTCTCAATCCATGTAGTTCCAGTCACTGTGATCTCTGTATCATCAGCGAATGACGCTGCTGTACCTGGCAGATCCATCTCTAGAAGATCATTTATGAATATCTGAAATAGCACGGGGCCCAGCACAGTTCCTTGAGGAATTCCAACTGATATTTCTTGTTCGTCACTTAAAAAAGAGTCAATCTGGGTTTTCTGGGTGCGTCGACACAAATAGCTACTGAAAATGTTATATCCAACACCTCTTATACCTATATGTTCCATTTTCTGTAGTAAAATTTTGTGTGAAACAGTGTCGAAAGCCTTTGCCAGATCCAGGAATATGGTCAAGGGCTTCCGACCCTGGTTCAACTGATTATGTAATTCAGAAGTAAGAGCCTGAAGTGAGTCTACAGTCGACACACCCGATTTAAACCCAAACTGTCTATTTGAAATTATATTATTTTTGTCTAAATGACTCAAAAGTCTTGATTTTAAAGCTTTTTCAAGAATTTTTCCTACATTGCTTATTAATGATATTGGTCTATAATTTTTTAGAAGCGCTGGGTCCCCTTGCTTAAATATCGGAACTACAGTTGACTTTTTAAAGCATTCTGGAAATGTTCCTTGTGAAAACATTAGATTGACAATGTATTTTAAGGGTTTAAGGATGTATGGCAAACATAATTTTAAAGTTTCTGTTTTTATTTCATCGGGACCTGGACTACTATTATTTTTTAGATCGCATAAGGACACTGTTGTTCTGGTAAATATACGTTTTAATCCATCGGTAACGTTTCGACAATGGTTTTTGTCTTCATCAGACCTTCAGACTAGATCGTACATTGGAACAACAAAAAACAAGAATTCAAGCACATCAGGAAAACAAACGGCACAAAATTAAAAACGAAACCCAACATTAATCTGCTAATTATTTATATTTTCTTTTGTTTTGTTTATCAGACATTACCGATGGATTAAAACGTATATTTACCAGAACAACAGTGTCCTTATTCCCATTAAATTTACCTATAGTTGCATATTAGTTTTTTGATTTCATCATCGTCGGCTGGAAATAGAAAGAGTGTGTTGTTTATTTTTGTATGATTTTTCCCTATCCAGTTAGCCTCACTAGCATTTTTATTTAGTTTTTCTATCATTTTTTGACCGACCGATGAGAAGAATAGGTTAAATTGGTTACTAATTTCTTTTGGATCAATTAAGGAGTTTCCGTTTTCTAATAAAATTTTATCTACGGCATTTTTAGTTTTTTGTTCGTCTCCTGTGATTTCGCGAATTAATTTCCATATTTCTTTAGAATTGTTTTGATTTATTTCCACTTTTTCTTTATAGTAGTTATTTTTTGTCGATCTAGTTATAGAAGTCACGTGATTCCTAAATTGCTTGTATGTATTTTTTAAGTTTTGATCCCCAGGTCTAAGAAGCACTTGAATTTTCATCCGATCTCTTTCTTTTATTAAGGACACTATATTTTCTGTGATCCACGGTGTTTTGTGTTTTTTATTTTTTATCCTAATAACTTTTGTGTGTGAACAGCTGTTTATAAGAAATTTAAATTTATTAATGAATTTTGTGCTTGCTGTGTTCACATTGTTTTCTGCCAGTACATCTAGCCAATTTTCAAGTTTTATATTTTGTAATAATTTTTGAGTGTTTAATTTTTTTAATTTTTGTTGGGTTATTTTCCGTAGTAATCTTCTATCGATCTATCTGCCAAAATAAAGTTGCGTAATGGTCAGTAATGGAACATTTTAGAACCTTAGCCACTGTATCCCTGATCTCTTGTTTTTTTTGTTTGCAAAAAATGTGGTCAATAATTGTCGCCCCCTCCTCGGTCACCCTTGTGGGAATATTAATAAAGGGTAAATAGCCAAATTCCGCCAAAATATTTTTGTATTTCTGTATCTTTTGGGTTTTGTCAAGCAAATCGAAGTTTATGTCCCCAGTAATGATATTCGTGTAGTCATTGGTGGATTTGTAGTTCTGAAGAATCATTTCGAAATCATTCAGAAATACCTCCCCATCTGTGGAGGGTGGCCTATATAGAGCAAAAATTCTGTATTTAGAATTGTGTTTGCTTACTGTCACAATGCTAAAAGTTACCTCATTGTATCTCACATGTTCAACTGAAAAAATTTTTAGGTTATTTTTAATAAAAATCACCACACCATCGTTTTGATTGAATCTATCATTGCTGTAACCAAATTTATAATTAGCGAAAGTTAGTTCCCGATCTACCCCCATGTCTCGGTAAATATTATTAAGTCAAAAGTTGTGCTTGACTTGTCAAAAAACACTGCGAGTTCATCCATTTTGTTTGTTAAGCTTTTTATATTCATATGAAATAGAAAAAATGCATTCCTTATCTCACCCAACACCGGTACCTGCTCCACACAATCTATGTACTCCGTATTGTAGGCTTCAAATGGTTGTATGTCATTCAGTGTTTCTACGATAGCATTACTCATGGTAGGTATAACTCTCAATATGCAATGCAATAAATGAAAAAACTAACAATCCTAAAAAGACCTAAAAAAAAGAAAAAAAAAGCAAAAGTAACTAACCAAATACCAAATAAATGTCTAAAACAAATATATAAACCTAGTGCCTTTTGCGCCATTCACATGCTGCTTATCATTAATGTGACATTATTTATTTAGGAAATTTGATTATTTAAAAGCATAAGAAAGAATAAGTATTAACCAGTACCAGTTAAATACATAAAATGTGTGATACATATAAGCCAGAAAAAAAAATGTTTTTTTAAAATTAGAGAAGCAGATTTATCTACATCAGTTCAGTATTAAAATTAATTTTATTTATTGAGTAAATGAGTACGCGCTACCAAGTTCTCTATCTGGGCAAAAAATGAGAAAGACCTAAAAAAAAGTCCAGGAGGCTATTGACATTTTTTGCAATGGTTCAAATGCCAAAATAAATTATAACAAATTGGAGTTAATGATTTTGGGTAGTTGGCAAACAGATCGTGAAAATTTGCAAAATTTTGTAGTAAAAGAAAATAAAAAAATTCTGGGAATGCAAGTTTGTAAAAATTTTAATGAAATGGTATCTGAAAATTGGAATGCTATAACGAAAAATATACAACACTTTTTGATACAAAACCAATTAAGAAGTAATACAGAGTAAAATGACCAGAAATAGAACTGCCTGTAAAAAGTGGAGGATTAAATTTGTTAAACATTGAAATCAAAGCCTTCTCACTTTTTATAAAAACACAATTTCAATCCTGGTCTATAGTTGAAACTAGTAAAATTTGGTACAAGTCATTGTTGAACGAAATCTTTGAAAATAACAGAAATAGTATAAAAAACCCTCTTTATAATAATATTAAATCTAAAATGGAAAAATTTGAATTAATTTTTGACTCTGCCAGATCTATTCATACAAAAGACATTTACATTTCAATAATCTTAAAACAATGCAAAATTACAGAAATTGAAGAAAAGAATTGTCAAATAGACTGGAAAATCATATGGTTCATTATGAAAATTAAATATATACCAACAAAATGGAAAAGTGTGGTTTACCTTGCGATACATAATGCTATTCCAGTGGCAGAAAAATTAAATAGACATGGCATGGCAAACACAAATAATTGTTCAAACTGTTTCATGGTTGAGGATTTATGGCACAGGATTAAAAAATGTTTAAATTCTATGGTGATCTGGAATTGGATAAATAACTTTTTGCTCATAAAATTTGGTAAAGTTATAGATAGTTGCAATAACTGTCTAGAACTTCTGGAGATAAAAATTCCAAGGCAGAAAGACAGAAATGTATGGCATTTTTTTATTTCTGGCTTAATTTATTACAACTGTGATATACAGGATGGTAAAAAGGAAAAGTTTCTACAAAATATGAGACACGAAAGATATAAAATTATTTAAAAAGGTGCAATTAGAAATATGTCAAATAAAATATTTGGTTTTTAGACAATAAATCCTTGCTTATTAATTTTAATTAAGTATATGAATTGAATTGTTATGAAAGACTGTATGATTTTATATATAAAATATTGTAATATTTTGATTTGAAAATAAACGGAATTGAAAAAAAAAATAATGTTACCTTAGAAAGAATACATCAGCTAGCAAGAAAAACATAATTAATAAAAACTATAGTCCATAGTTATTTTTTTGTAAGTAACTAAAGTTGTACTTTATCATGATTTTACTATTATAACGCCTTTTTAATATTAATATTTGACACAGGTGTTCGTCGGAAACAAAATTTTTGATTGTGTCAGTTGAAAATCTTGTATTTAGGTTTTAACTTAGTTTGCTGGATGAAAACGTGTTGTTGACATATACTGAGGTTTGCGCTGGATAAGTAATTGCCTCGGTATTGCTTACCTAGGTACTTTACTAACAAATTATTTTAACTTCTTTAGAGAAGAAAAGTATGATGGCCAAAGAAGCCGGAAACTTCATTTCTAAATTTGCTAAAGGTCTTACTAATATAAAAATATACAGCTTTTT
Organism: Aspidapion aeneum; assembly: GCA_963576565.1. Lineage (NCBI taxonomy): Eukaryota > Metazoa > Arthropoda > Insecta > Coleoptera > Brentidae > Aspidapion > Aspidapion aeneum. Next base: position 45,587,534 of record OY755043.1, read on the forward strand.
TGCGATTTTTTACGATAATATGTTTTTGTGGATAATGGTTCTTTTTGCAATTTCCAGTGAAACTGGACCTACTTTAAAAAAAGTTTTTTATAAAAGTTTTTTTGAAAACAATTTTTGACCTAACTTAAATTTTTTGAGTAAAATAAAAAACGGTGTTTTGTTTTCTATTCTTACGTCTCACAATTTTTTTTTGGTTTTTAACGAAATTTGGAAGGACCTCTCCTTTTTATGTCTTAAACACGTTGAAATTTTTTTAAATCAACATATTTATTTTTACTTTTTATGTAGATGCCCAAGTTCTCGAAGCAATGTTAGAAATAAACTTTTCTTTTTTTTGTGTTGAAACGTCTGTTTTAAATGATGGAGGAACAAAGATCGAAGGACATAAGATCGGATGCAAAACATCGAAAATCAAAAGCTTGCATAGTCAAAATATCGAAAATACAAAAAATAAAAGTTCAAAAGAGAAAAGATCGAAGCAACAAAACATCGAAAAACGAAAGATCTAATAACAAAAGATCGAAACTAAAATAGATCGTAAAAAGATCGAAGAACAAAATATCACAGGCCGAGAATATATTAGGTTAGTATCCCAACCTGACCTGGTTAAAACTTGCATGACGAGATTTTTTTTAGTATACAAACCTAGGTTAGGTCAGGATACTGCTAACCAGGTCAACTATTAACTATCCTCGGCCCCTGGACCTCCTTTTTTGAACATTCGCTTCAGAAATAAAAAATTTGTTACTATATTATTATTAATAATTTAAGTTGCACATATTATGTATGTGTATTTTCCCTCAAACTAAAACAGGGTATGCCATATTTAAAACACTTGCACTATAGTCATATTATTTTGTATAAATAAAGCAAAATGCCGAAGAATTGAAATTATTTAACTTTGGATAACAATTAACGGGTATCACTACATGTGTATGTCATTTTAAACAGATTATGTTATACAGTGAACGGAACCGCTTATTTTCGGTTGTTATAACGGAGCGTCGCTATAGAGAAAAAAGTAACAAAATGGGTTATTTTTGCTGCTACTGTTTAGAAATAAGAACAAGAACCTTTAAGAAAAAATATTGAAAATGACAAATATTCGCATCAGTGACCTTAGTACAAAACAATAAATTTAAAAAATCGCCAGTTTGAAACAGTGATCTCTTCGATTTTTTATATTTTTTTGAAAAAAGATGCTCCAATATCTTGTCTATTGCCTTCTAGAGTGGGCCGAGAAGTATAAGTGACAAAAATAAAAATTCTTGTTTACGTGTGCGGAGACCCGGGGCGCCCGGGGTGTGAATCAATATACATTTTATTACAGAAACTTGTTTTGCTTAAAGAAAAAAATCATTTGTTTTATTTTGACCCCCCCCCTCCTTGCATATGACATCAGCGGCGTCACATTGAAGGTCCAAGACGGGCCTGGCTTCCACTGTTTAAAACCTTATCGGCCATTGTGGCACATTTTTCTAATTCGACTACCTAGTCCTGCAATGTCTAATGACACTCGACGGCACTATACGGGGTACCCAAAATTCGATTTCTTTCGAAAGTCTCATCCCTCATGTGCAAAAGGTGGCCGGTTTAATATGGAAAGCTTCATATATAACTCGGTCGGGACCTTAATATGTCGTCACTATAACCGATATGTCGTAACATCCGATATCGTTATAAGCGATATTCAATGTATCGTTATTTATCTTATAGTTCATGATTTTGAATAGACCTTGTATAACAAAAACATAGGTTTAGAATAATCAAATATATCTAATAATGTATCACGAAAAACAAATAACAATAACATATTTAACTTAAATGTAAAAAATGTTATTTTATATAAAAAAATGCACCCTGTATATATAAAAAAGGTTATCCTCGCTTTCTTAAATAAGAAATATTATTGAATAAACATATTTTTCCGTATGAAGGTCTATACAATTCTTGAAACCGATAAAATACTTTTTACCACCTGCTTTCTCAATTTAGCCCTCTGTGTGTTGCTTACCTATCCATTTAACGTTTAATTTTTTTGATGTTTGTCCTTGTGAACGCCACAGGTAGTAAATCTATTGAATGAAAGTACAAACATTTTTTTCTCTGAAATTTTTTACTTTAGTCGGTAAGCAAATATTTTCGTAGGTATCAGACTCATTTATTATCGATGACAGAATTTCTAAATTAGTTTTTGGTTTTTTATTCGCTTCTAAATTCTAATTAAAGCGGCTTAAGAAAACAGCCAATTTTTAATTAAGTTGCCTAAGATTTCATGATTAATTACAGAAACATGCTGTTAAACAGCCTGTAGTTTTTTGGACCTTCGAAATATTTCATGTTCATTTAATAACATTTTTTTTAGAAATATTGACAAATTGACAACAAGGCAATAACCGTCTATCTTTGCCGTCTTGTTTTGTGTACACACTTGGCACACTTTGCTCGCGGGTTTTTACCTGTAGCGGAAAGAAGGGCAAAATGAATTCAGGGACCAAAACGAAGTGCTGCAGTTTTAGCTAAACTACGAGTACACAAGAATGGAACTTTTAAATATTTAAAGATTTTTTTCTTATGACTAGTTTAACTCCCTGCAATATGAATGGTGCGGTCGGCTGAGCTTAAGTTGGTTTTTTCTTGATATGTAATGTTGCACGCTGTTTATATTAAAAATAGCCCGTGAATTTTTTTAAGGTTGGTACTTTTTCTTAAAGACTTTTTGATGTTTTATTAACAACACGTTGCCTGTAAAATTAACATTTTACGGTATCTGATTTTTGTTATATAAAACAGCCGGTTCGGGGCATGAAGGGGACAAAACCGGGTACCCTGATATATCTTGTATCATATACTCCATTTTGAGCCAAATAAATATTTTTATTTTTTGTAATATAACACTAAAATTTGGATTTAATTTTGTCTTTGCAACAAATGGGCTCATAATTAGTGTGCTAGAGTCTACAGAGACAACCAACAGGCTGTAGTTATTTGTTTTCCACAACTTTATTTTCTAAATAAATATTTTAATTTTGGTTAATCAAAAATGTCTTACTAAAATATTGCTTTTTAATTTCTTAACCACACAAATTGCCTAAACTGAAACATAAAACAAAGATAACATAGCGCAATAGTGCTTATTTAATAAAAGAAATAAGAACATTGGGTCAAGTACTCCGTATTGCCCCCCTTTCCCACAGGTATCCTTTAAAAATAATTTTTCAAGGTGAACTGATATGACTCTTCGGTTTACTGTGCAATTAACAAGAATTTCCGATATTTGAGCCAATAACTTGGGTTTCTCCAATTCGCTATGTTGGCACTAGGATGGCGGTCAGGGTGTTCGCGCAGAAGACAAATAACTTTCGAACCTCGCACCCAATAATATAAACTATTTACAAATTTAGCTTTCCTATAATCACTTAGATAATACAAAGTGAGCAAAGAAATCGCCTTGGTGCCAAATTTCCAAAAAATAACTAGAATTTAGGGAAGCTTTTTCGAAATTATCCGAGTGTACCTAATTGAAGTGTTATTTAATAACTTGATGGGAATCTGTTACTGAAGCATTATTTTGTCTCAGACAGCGTTTAGTAGTAAGTGGGTTTTGTGTTTTAAATATCGCGTAATACGTTTTGATAAATAGAATAATTTTTTGAAAATCAAACTCAAACCGAACTCTATCCCAGGGGCGGATCTAGGAACTTTATTTGGGGAGGACTGTCTAATATTGCATAAAGCTATTTTCCACAGTGACGAGGAGATGTATTCTGTGTGTCAAAACTAAATATCGTTTGAGATTTGGAGAGGGGGAATTTCCCCCTCTGTAGATTCGCGGCTGCTCTATTCGCAGTATTTACTAAAGGGTCTTAAGTTTAAGATGTAAAGGTCTAGATTTTGATTGAAGATTTAACAATTTTTTTTCTTAGATGCAGTAGTTTTTATTATTTACTTATATAATTTGGTTATAAATATCTTGCAACATAGGCCCTAAAAAACTTAAAAATAAAAAAAATATATAATATTTTGATTTAAAAATTAATTGTTTTTATTTAAACCTCCAAACGTCACAAGGAGTCAAACAAAAACGGAGTAAGTCAATGTCACCCATCGCTATATTTTACCTGTTATTCATTTAGACAAGTTAGCAATGATTAAATCAATTTTGAATTGTATTGGTGGTTGCATCTACAGAAACAGTTTGCAAATATGTATATATTATCTAGCTTTAAAAACCACCTTTCAGGGGTTGTACTACAATTTGACACCATATTTAACAATAATCCTATTACAGAACGGACAAGATTTCCACAAAATAACATATGGCTACAATTTTTTTTGTTTTTCCTAATTTTTAAAGTTCATTAGAATTATTGTGAGATCAAAATCAGTAAGAAATGCTTATTATGCTATTGTACAGACAGGGACTAATTAAATGGCCGCTACAAAGTTGGGATGAGAATTTCGGACTTTTTATTTAGTCCTTTTAATTTAAAACCATGAATGAATCCATTTGGCTACTATACTAAACTATACAGCCTAAAAATATTAGTGATTTTGCATTTATCAATGAAAGTTGAAGGCTCTGCGATCAAGAATAGGCTACTCGGTGATACCTATTATGTTCTTCTTTATTTGTTTTACACAGTTAAATATTCAGTGATCAGTCTGAGACAATTTACGTAATTTCGAGCGTTACACTTTGCGCTCAAGAATCACCCTTCTTTGTGAGTTTGGGATTTTTTCTTTATTTGTTTCACGCAGGTAAATCTTTAGTGAGAATATGAGGGGTGCATTTTTACGTAATTTCGAACGTTGCCCGCTTATTTTTTCATTTGTTTGATCATGGCTGGATCTGGCTGGGTATACAGAGCGGGGCAACCGGCCTGCAGGACGCATCTAAACATGTTTGGTCTGCAGGCTGCCTGCACTTAAATTCAGACCATATTGAAAGGAACGTTAAATTAAATTTTTATTTGCTATTATTAAGAACACCGGCGCATACAAAGGGAGGTAATAGAGTACTTAATCTTCCCAAGTTTGGTAAATTGCAAAGAAACCAAGTAATAGTTTATCGGACAAGTGCATCTTTTCAACTAAAAAAGCAAAAAATGCTGCGGTCTTATTACCAAAATCAGTATTCAGTAATGATATCTTCTGAAAATTATACACGATTTACCCTCAGATGCACTTAAGCGCAATTTTGGGTTTAATCGCGATTAAGTCCTTGTTCCTCACATACAACACAACAAAGAGGGAGAATGGATTACCTAAGCCTTGTTACGGTGTATCTGAAGGTTACCAGCAAATTTGTGCGAGAAGATCGTGTTTAATATTTGTCTTGTTTCAAATACGTTTAACTGAGCAATAGCGCACCCAGGAATACGTTTTGGGGGAGGCTCAAAACCCGATAATGCCGTATCTTATGCTATTTTCATTAAACATGTAAAAAATATCCAAAAAATCCGAAGGTTTTGGAGAGGGCCCGGGCCCCGAGTGTCCCACCTTAGGTGCGCCATGACTGAGAGAGATGGTTTGGATAAAGCATATAAAAGTTTGAGTTTTTTATGTTGGTGTCAAAGGTGTTAGTGGTAGCTGTTTCCTTTTAAATACATATTAAACACTTAAAAAGACAGGAAAAATAGATTATTTTTATATTGTTCTATTGCGTTTTGGGATGACGAACAAAACGTTTAAACACAAAATGACGAAAGTACAAAATGACGAAGTTATTAAAAAAAACCTGTTCTGGTTAGGTTGTTATAATTAAAAAAAACTAACCTGACCAGATCAGGTTAATTTTTTTGTATAATATTAATAGGTTTTAAACCTGACCTGGTTTCGTTAGTAAACAAAAAGTACTAACATGATCTGGTTAGGTTATTACACAAAATCTAACCTGACCAGATCGTGTTAGGTTGGGTTTTATCTTTTATTTTGCATTTCGACATTTTGTAATTCGACATTTTGTCTTTTCGGTGTTTTGTAATTTCGATTTTTTGTGTTTTCGACACTTTGAACTGTTGATATTTTGTGTTTCGATGCTTTGTTCGCAACGCTTAAAATTTTTAAACTATAAAACAAAAAAATAATTTTTCCTCGAATTTACTTTTGCCCGACCCCAGTTTTATCTGTAAAAAAGTCATAATTTAGTTTTATTTTAGGGCTCCACCAACTTTAAGGGCCTAGATAGGCCACTGCTTGGGAACAAATGGGTTAAAGAGGTTACTCAGTAGCGCACCGACGAATATGCCTGAGGGGTGGCGAGACCCCATGATGTCAGATTTTATGGAATTTAAGTTTTTTGCTCATGTAATATGTGGCACAAAAATCTTAACGTTGGGGAAGGGGCTGGGCCGCCCCCCCTCTGGTTCGTCCATGGCTCCCTATTTTTTGTTAAAATGGCCACTAAAGAAACATAATTACCTTGGAACTATATCACCGATTTTAAAATCTTTATTAATTAAATTAATTGCCGCTTATCCTACTGAAATCGGTAGTATAGTTCGAACATTATAACAAAAATTGGCCCACCTGTTATATACTTTCATGAATTAACTAATAGTACTTAACAAATTTGCAAAAAGTAATAATTAAATATTATTTTTGGGCAACCCCAATTTTCGGGGTCTAGATCCGTCACTGATTATATCTGAGGGCACGGCAGTCCTTCGACAAGGTCACGCTCCCTCTTGAAACCACAGAAAAGCTCGGATCGGTTCGCTCTCAATATTATTAGAGTTTATAAGCGCGTAAAAGTCTTCTAGAACCGATTTTCGTGTGCACTTCATTGCTAAAGTGTAAGAAACAATGTAAATCATTTCTTACACCCTAAGAATGCAAAATCGACTGGTCGTCCAAAAATCGTCGTGTGCAGGGGGTGGTGGGGGTAGATTTTCCAAAAATTTTGAAAAAATTTTTTTTGCATTTTTTGAATCTATAAAGTGTGCTCATGACTACACCAAAAGCATATAGTAATATTACTATCAGAAACATTTATTTTTCAATGTTGCAAATATCGTTCCCAATGCTTTTATATGGAGTTCCCTATTAAACAAGTGCTCGCCCTGAAAACGGGTATTTATAATAATTTATAACTTGTTATAACTCGAGAACCCTTTGCTTAATCAAAAAAACACCTTCTGTAAACTTTGTGTATCAAATATCAGGGATCAAAATGATTTTTGAAAAATGTCAATCGGACGCATAGTTTTTTTTAAAGTAGCAAAGAGTGATGCCATGACGCGACGAACGCGGTAGACAATGACATGCGACGAAGGGTCAGATATTTTACAAATGCACGGCGGGCCAGGCGAAACGCGCCTCTATGTCTTGAAACAAGTCGAGACACACATAAGTTCGTTTTTCGTTTAACTCTCGCGGTATAAATGTTGTGCTTGTGTGATTTGGCCGTGAAGGGCCAAATATCAAATGCGGGCCTCCAATTTATTTCTATATTAGTATGTGACTCTCGCCCCCGCCACCCCCCCCCCTCCCCCCCCCCCCTCTCCCCGAAGTGAACTTTTTTTTTTAATTCAAGCTTTTAGGGTACCTCCCCCTCCTCTTTTTTCAAAGTTGGGAAAAACGAAAATTTTTTCTTTAAGAATCATAGCAATGTTGGTCTTATTGAGAAAACCAAAAACCAAATCAGAATCGGTTTAGTTGTTTTTGAGATATCAGCGTGTTTATGTAAAACTTTGAAGGGTCATATCTCAAACTCTTTTTTTGCTCGACTTCCGGTGACTTGATAGCTCTTGACTGAACCTATTTCTACGGTAAAAATATTATTTGTGGCTTTAGATGTCGCCTACCTAGTGCATTGACGCGCAATAGGCCCTGTGTTTTTAAAAAACAGCATTTTTTTAAATTTCAATTATTTGTCTATATCTCGAGACGTCAAAATGAAAAATTTATAATAACTTTATCGATAGGGCCTACGAAGATCTATAAACAGAGAAAAAAATTTTGATTAGTTTGGTACTTTTTGAGTTTTTGCCAAAGAACCATCAAAATTTGCCAAAAAGTGGTGCTACTTTAAAGTGTCATATTTTAAGACGCTGACAATTAATTTTAATTATCTCGACGGCGACAGATGCGCTATTGTATAGGCTTGCAAAAAAAAATCATAAATCATTACCGTTAAAATTGTGTCTTCCAGGTGTACGCTATGTCAATTTTTCTGTTTTGCCATATTATGCCTATAGCGGGGAGTCTCAAATCAAAAGTCTCTATTCTAATATAGAATTTAACGGGAGGAGCGTAGTTTCCCTTTCAAATATGGATTCCCGGAGGCCCGTATAGGGTCAAATCGAAAAAATGAAAGAATCCATTTCGATTTAGTTTGTCAATGCCTATTAGTGTGCCAAATTTCAGAGCTCTACGATAGGTTTTTATCTCGAATAAAAGCACTCGCTGGCATCGTTTATGTAAGTGACGTCATCAGGCGAACAAAAAATACAATAATAAATTTTTTAATAACAGAAATTATTTTTACGGTCAAATTAACAAAAAAACTTCAAATAAACTTTTTTGTAGGTCGCATCCCTCCTCTACAGGGCTCCTTAAATATAAAAAACCTTAAATTGGTTATATTTTGACAATTTATATCTCAGAAACGATTTTGCTGCATCACTTCCGGTGACTTGACAGCCCTTGATTGAACCTATTTCTACGATAACAAAATAAATTTATGTGGCTTTAGATGTCACTCACTTAGTGCATTGACGCGCAATAGGTCCCTGTGTTTTTCAAAAACAGATTTTTTTTAAAATTCAATTATTTGCCTATATCTCTAAACAGAGACGTCAAAATGAAAATTTTATAATAACTTTAACGATAGGGCCTAAGATCTATAAATATCAGAGAAAAATTTTTAGATTAGTTTGGTACTTTTTGAGTTTTTGTCAAAAAACCATCAAAATTTGCCAAAAATTGGTGCTTCTTTGAAGAGTCATATTTTAAGACGCCGACAATTTATTTTAATTATCTCGACGGCGACAGATACGCTATTGTGTAGGCTTGCAAGAAAAACATACATAGTTCATTACCGTTAAAATTGTGTCTTCCAGTTTTAAACTAATTACACCATGTCAAATTTTCTGTTTTCACATATTATGCCTATAGCAGGGAGTGGGGGGCTCAAATCAAAAGTCTCGATTCCAATATAGAATTTAACGGGAGGCGCAGTTTCCCTTTCAAATATGGGTTCCCGGAGGCCCGTAGGGCCGAGTCACATACTAATATAGTGAATATGGACTCCCGTAGGCCTGTAGGGCCGAGAGTCAAATACTAATATAGAAATAAATTGGAGTCCCGTAGGGCCGAGAGTCACATACTAATATAGAAATAAATTGGAGGACCGTTGGGCCGAGAGTCACGTTCTAATATCAAATTTAACGGAAGGCGCGTAGTTTCAATTTCAAATATGGATTCCCGGAGGCCCGTAGGGCCGAGTGTCACATACTAATATAGACACAAATTGGAGGCCCGTAGGGCCGAGAGGCACATGATAATATAGAATTAAACTGGAGTCGGGTAGTTTCTCTTTTAAATATGGATGCCCGTAGGGCCGAGAGTCACATACTAATATAGTGAATTTGGACGACTGGAGGACCGTAGGGCCAAGAGTTACATACTAATATAGTGAATATGGACTCCTGGAGGCCCGTAGGGCCGAGAGTCACATACTAATATAGAAATAAATTGGAGGCCCGTAGGGCCAAGAGTCACATTCTAATATAGAACTAAATTTCCCTTTTCTTCACGCCTAGCCTTTGATATTTGGCCCTTCACGGCCAAATCACACAAGCACAACATTTATACATAACGCAATTCACAAGCAAAATACCAAGTAAGTAACTTAAACATCTGTAACCGCGAGAGTTAAACGAAAAACGAACTTGTGTGTTTCGACTTGTCTCAAGACATAGAGTCGCGTTTCGCCTGGCCCGCCGTGCATTTGCAAAATATCTGACCCTTCGTCGCATGTCAGTGTCTGCTGCGTTCGTCGCGTCATGGCATCACTCTTTGCTACTTTAAAAAAAACTATGCGTCCGATTGACATTTTTCAAAAATCAAGGTGTTTTTTTGATTAAGCAAAGGGTTCTCGAGTTATAACAAGTTATAAATTATTATAAATACGCGTTTTCAGGGCGAGCACTTGTTTAATATAGTCTAAGAGCCCAGTAGGATTTTGGGCTTGAATTGCAAACCGATACTCCGATAAATTTTGATCGATTCGTCATAAGACCATGTCCCAAAAAAAATTAAGATACCTGCGAATATCCTGCATAAACAACATGTCATCTTTGTTTAAAGATGGCGAACAGGAGTTTGAATCAAATGTACGTAACTTTTTTATTATGAAATCGATTTTACTCAAACAAATTGTGATTAGCTTCTACTATAATGGCCTCTCCAAAACACTATCAATACTTTGTTTTTTATTTGTCTCTATACTATAAATTCTGTAAGTTCCTTTAATGCGCTGTGTTTTTTTAGGTTTCTTGATTTTTTAAAGAAAACTACGGGTTTTACAAAAAAAACATAAGAACTAAGAAATATGCAGATTGTTAAGATATATTCATGTTGGGTCTAATATTTGCTGTAGATTAAGCGGTTCTCGAGTTACACTCAAAAATCCACTAAATTGGCCTATACCTAATAGTACAAAATTTTCATATTTTCACCAAAGTCATGAAAGTTACTAAAAATCTATACAGATCGAAAAAGGATGTCAAGGTAAATAAGAAACGGCTATTAGTTTCAAAAAGAACTGATACTGAGGTAGATACGGCGGATTAAACATGGCGAAGCGTAATTTAAAATTTCATTTTTGAGTTTAATTTTTTTATGTAAAACGAACCCCCCACGGGGTCAAAATATACCCCCGCTAAAAGACAATTTAATTATCTTCAAAAAAGGATAGTACACTTTTTGTCGTAAAGGTAATAGTTTTCCTGAAAAAAACAAAAAAATATGCGGCATACATAATTCGATGTTTTCGTTCCATAGAAGGACGACAATGGCATGGGTCCATATTTACATACATCCATTAGTTACATATTTAAACTCAGCGTCAAAAATCTTACAAAAAAATATTTGATACTTTTCTGTTAAATTGACAGGTGGTCACGTGATTTTGGCAACTTCTGAACGTTTTGAACTAGAGACTTGGTTCTTTTTTTGATTTGTAGACAAAATTATCCAATTTTGATGACAAAAACAAATTTTTAAAAATTTTGAATACGGTGCCGCCTGGCGCCCAAAACAAATTTTAGTCGAATCCGCATTTCGATATTTGAACTGTTGCATAATTAAAACATTATACTTTTCCAAATAAATTTTTTGAAATTTTTTGATAATAATGTTGATATTGGTATATTTGCCTTTGTTCTTGCGGTAGTATTTCTAAAGTGAAACTTTTATTTAAAGCTGGTGTCACCCTCTAAAATGCGCCAAGAAAAAAAATGCTTTATACGCTACTTTTCGTACTTTTTTTTAGGCCTGGTCTGCCACTTTTTAACCCTAATTGTCACTTCGTTATTCATGAATTTTCAACACCGAGATAAAGTTCAATTTCGAAAAATGTGTAAGAAATACAATTTTGGATAAAATGATACAGATGCTCTATAGGAGTTAAAAGTATTTACAGGGGTTTTTGTAATGTCGATCAATAAATAAATATATAATAATTAAGACAATTTTTAGTTTCTGCTTTTTTTACATTTATCCAAATTGTATTTCTTACATAAATCTCCATAAAAAAAGTAAGTAAATGTATCCGAAATATATACTATATTTAATAGGCCTAAACTTTTCTTTTAGTTTTAGTACCTGTTTATCTACAGGTAAATATTTGCTTTATTTCAGGTAAAAAAGTAAATTCGTAGTACTTGTCCCTGATAAATGGATAAAACGAACCAGCCATCGATCATTTCGTTTACTAGTTACATCAGTTTAAAAGGTTTTTTTTCAATGGATTTACTCAGTAGTGTAATGAAAAAAACTTACATTAACGCTGTTAGCGGTATCATATACCGCTATTTCTATATGACCCATTAAAAATTATTATAAAATAAGTCTTTTTAATATGTTTCGGTTTATTGAAAATCCAATCTTCTAGTGTACCCTTTTTAACTGAATTTGCCGCCAACTTTTTGAGGGCTCTTTAATTTTACTATTTTTTAAAACGGCCGGGAATGCAGTCTTGCCCGAGGTCTTTCCTTTCCTGAGATGGTTGCTAAGATTAAAATGTCTTTTTTTTGTATTATTTCTACTCTTCCTGGCACTGAAATTAGCCAAGAGGGTAAGAAGGAGATGCCAGGAGAGTGAGCGAAAACAAGATATATATACAGGGTCTCCCAAAACTCTGAGTCCGCTCAAATATGTTCTGAACTATTGAAGATAACCGAACCATATTTGGCAGAAATCGAACCGAACCGAATCATCCAGAGATCTATTTTATGAAGGGGCGGTTGTGCTACCCCTGTATTAGGGGGCGGCATAGGGGCGATCAACTTAAAAATGTTAATTATAAATCCTTATCGATTGATACCTCGTTATAAAGGTATTTGAAAATTAAATATTTTGATATAGCCGTTAATTGTCTACACAATCAAATCTGTCAAAACTAATTTTTTCAGTTTTTGTCAAAATTCACAAGCTTGTTGTTTTAAACAAAAACCCCATTGAGAGATATCTTGTTTGAAAGGTCTTTGAAAAACCATGTACGCCAACTGTCCCTTACCTATGACGAAAAACATGTCAAAATCTATTATTTCACCATTTTTTACAAATTTTTAACCATAGTTATACCCGCCATCCCCCATAGGTGGGAATTTGTGCCACATATTTTTTGTTGGTATTGCCATGTAGTTTAAGGTTTTGGTTGATTGCCTCTGGTCAATTACAGCGTACCCGGGAAAAACATGGAAAAGCACGAAAATATGGATAAAATTACTTATACAATCTGTCTATGAAAGGACAGTGCAAAAGCCTAAGATATATTTCTGAGGTCAAAATAAGACAATTAAAAGCCAATTACTTTAATCCGACATTGCTCCGTTTTAGAAATACAGGGCGTTTTTTAGAAAATAAAAACCGAATAAATAGCTAAAATATAAATATAACTTTTTTCTTAGTGTATTTTTTACACGTTTTTGTTAATGTGTGCATAAAATAAATCTCTCGATGTCATCAATCACTACCAAATATGGTTCAGTTATCTTCAATAGTTGGGCAGATATTTGGTTAGACCCAGATTTTTGGGACACCCTGTATATATTTTTACAAATTTAAAAACATGCCAGTGGTGATTAATTTTGATCGGACATTTTTGTCTACAAATCAAAAAAAGAACCAAGTCTCTAGCTTAAACCGTTAAGAAGTTGCCAAAATCACGTGACCACCTGTTAATTTAACAGAAAAGTATCAAATATGTTTTTTGTAAGATTTTTGATGCTGAGTTTAAATCAGGGCTATCAAAATGGACGGGTCACGATCCTCCACTTTGTTGACGTCACATCCGGGGCTGATTTTTTTTGATAGTCACGTTACGACACAGCTGATTGTCTTTAACATATTGAAGTTGGAATGACGGTTCATGGATATTTGATTTTTTTTTAAATAAAGCCGTTTTTGAGATTATTTTTACTATATTCTCGCAGAACAATTTTTTTTTAATGTATAGTAAGCCCTAATTTTTCATAGCCGCTTCATTAGCTCACACAAAAATTAAGTTTAAAGTAGAAGCGAATGTGACAATCACATATGACAAAGTCAAATACATGTCAAATATAACAGTTGGCATGTGGTACATGGCGGGTAATTTGAATTCAAAATAAGGAATGCTAAATCTTGAAGATTTAAACCTTTTAATCATGTTGCTTCCTTACAAACCTTTGGTGGAATATCGGGATGGTGTCTGAGAATATTTCACAGAAATTTTGCGGAAATCTGTAGTGCCATTTTGAAAATATCATAAAAAAACGTCTGACCTCCCATAAGACCCAATGTAAAATTCAGCCCCGGGAGAACAGCTGATTTTTTCAGGGTCGTGGCCTCTATTTTTGTGTTGGCCTTGTTTAAATATGTAACTGCGGGTTCGCTTATTTATGCATAAATTATTTTTTCCTTAATGGACCCATGCCATTGTCGTACTTCTATGGAACGAAAACATCGAATTATGTATGCCGCATATTTTTTGTTTTTTTCAGGAAAACTATTAACTTTACGACAAAAAGTATACTATCCTTTTTTGAAGATAATTAAATTGTCTTTTAGCGGGGGTACATTTTGACCCCGTGAGGGTTCGTTTTACATAAAATAATTACCCTCAAAAATAAAATTGTAAATTACGCTTCGGCCATGTTTAAGCCGCCATTTCTACCTCAGTATCAGTTTCTTTTTGAAACTAATAGCCGTTTCTTATTTAGCCTGACATCCTTTTTCGATCTTTTTAGTTTTTTAGTAACTTTCATGACTTGGTGAAAATATGAAAATTTTGTACCCAGGGGTAGGTGTATAGGCCAATTTAGTGGTTTTTTGAGTGTAACTCGAGAACCGCTTACTCTACAGCAAGTATTAGACCCACCGTGAATACATCTTAACAATCTGCATATTTTTTATTATTTATGTTTTTTTGTAAAACCCGTAATTTTCTTTAAAAAATCAAAAAACCTAAAAAAAAACAGCGTATTAAAGGAACTTACAGAATTTATAGTATAGAGATAAAAAACAAAGTATTGATAGTGTTTTGGAGAGGCCATTATAGTAGAAGCTAATCACAATTTGTCTGAGTAAAATCGATTTCGTAATAAAAAAGTTACGTACATTTGATTCAAACTCCTTTTCGCCATCTTTAAACAAAGATGGCGGCTTGTTTATGCAGGATTTTCGCAGGTATCTCCATTTTTTTTGGGACATGGTCTTATGACGAATCGATTAAAATATATGAGTATCGGTTTGCAATTCAAGCCCAAAATCCTACTGGGCTCTTATACTAATAGGGAACTCCATATAAAAGCATTGGGAACGATATTTTCAACATTGAAAAATAAATGTTTCTGATAGTAATATTACTATATGCTTTTGGTGGAGTCATGAGCACACTTTATAGATTCAAAAAATGCAAAACAATTGTTTTCCAAATTTTTTGAAAATCTACCCCCATCACCCCCTGCACACGACGATTTTTGAACGACCAGTCGATTTTGCATTCTTAGGGTGTAAGAAATGATTTAAATTGTGTCTTACATTTTAGCAATGAAGTGCGCACGGGGTGACACGATAGAAGCGGCTTTTAACTTAGGCTGTAATATCTCACAAACGAAAGTTTTAAGAGTGAAAAAAAGTGAAATGTGAACTGCCTCGGAGCCAGAAATGTTATGATTTTGGTTGCGCTATTTTTAATATATAATTTTTGTAACATTGTACTCGGATGGAGTCAGGCCTGTGTTTCTTGTCTAGCCTAAAAAAGATATATATATTTTAATGATCTGCATTTTCCTAAATAGGTAAATTACCTTGTATCTTGTAGTCAGTTTGATTACTGTAGTCAGGCAAGCTACGCTGACGATGGAAATTCCTTTTTCCGAAACACCGGTGTCCGTGGTTGACTTTACCCCTTTGAAATTGCCTTTTATACTTTTTTGCAAACATATTGCCTAATTACTAAAAATATTTGGTTTTATTTTTTTTTAAATATGAATTCCTCTGAAACTATTTGTTATTAACTATACTATTAAGTGAAAAATTTCTTTTTGCGAAACACCCGTGTCCGTGGTTGACTTTACCCCTTTGAAATTGCCTTTTATACTTTGTTGCAAACATTGCCTAATTACTAAAAATATTTAATTTTATTTTTAAAATAACTATGAATTCCTCTGAAACTATTTGTTATTAACTATACTATTAAGTGTTGTAAAAATGGGAACGTTGACAGTTAAGTGACTAAAATATATTTCTTAATTTTTGTGCTATCGTGCCCCAGACAATCGACGCGACGCGTCGCTATCAAAAATTTTGGTGTATGTAATGTAACCTAACATTATTTTGATGAAAAATAAAAAAAAGTTTTTTTGACGATCCCAATAGCCTTCCTACCTATGGATGGCTAAAAAATAAGTCAACGCGGCATAATTTTTTAGTCAAATTTATATTTGTCAGGCAAAAACTATCCTTGATTAACTAACTCTAATCCTGGATTAACTTCGCAGTCAAGTCAATTAATGTTGTTTTAAACACAACTGTTTAATTATTAATAAAGTTATTTGGTGTTATTAAGAAGTACGGGCTTTTTTCGAAATTGAACAAAAATAGTTTGTTACGCATTTTGCATGAATTTACCTATAAAATAAGATTTTAGTTTTTTTAGAAAATAGAATGCTTAACCAAACTGTAGTTTAAGCATGTTTTCAGCTGCTATAAGCAAAAATCTTCAGAGTCAATTCTGCCATAAATATTTTATTATTTATTAGTCCTAAAAATGTCGGGGGGATTAATACCCTTGATCCCCCCTAGGTAAGGCACTACGGTGGACTGAGTCAAAATCAAGATCTACAAGTTCAGTTAGTTTGCAAATATTTTTTGTATGTGTATTTTTCCATAAATGCTGCAAAGTGACTTATTCGTGATTAAATTTTCACTAACTCTGCTGCATGTTTTCAAACCGCCCACCCATTTTTGTCCTAGTTGTGTTGCTGCGAAATCTTTTTAAACACACTTTATACATTCTTATTTGGGGGAAGATTGATCTCCCCCTAGGTGGTTACGTGATCTCGCGTCTCGTTAAAGTGTCGTGGCTTACTCGTTTCCATGATACCACAACTAATAATTATTATATTTTAAGGGAAATACCTTAAACCACCCTGAGGCTCTAACCACATCACACGCTCCACACTCTCACCAATAGCAAACTCTGAGCAGTTGCGAGTTGTGCGAAATGCCTTATCTCGACCAATGACATAGTCGCCCGCTCTTCAGAGTTAGTGAATTTTACTATCACATCGTTCAAGTACGAGAATAGGTAGGCTGGAGGAGTAGACAGAAGCTATCACGGTATCTATTCTAAGTCTTGAACGGTGTGACTATCCACAACACACCCTTTGACCAATAGCAAGCTTTACATTAGCTCCGAGCCGTCACGTGTCATGCGAAAAGACCTCCATTGCGCAAGCTTCTCCTACGATATAACCGAGAAACGTTCAGTCGCTATAGGGCAGGAGAACAGATTTCACTTCAAACGCGTAAAATTCATTAACTCTAAAGAGCGGGTGACTATGCTATTGGTCGAGACAATTCAATTCGCATAAAAAGCGACCGCTCAGAGTTTGCTATTGGTCAAAGCGTGTGATGTGGATGGTCACATCATTTAAGACTCAGAATAACTACCCAGAGCACAAGTGGGGCATTGGCATGGGCGTAGTTAGGTGTTCTCATCTGGGAGGCTATAGTCATACTTTCTCTTCTGAATTGTGTTTGTGTGTCTATGGTAATGTTCGAATAATTTCAGGGGGGGGGGGTTAATTTTAATAAGCTTTGGACGGGAAGGCTTAACCTCCACCCAAGCCACCCTAACTACGCCCAGGGGCAATTGAAATTGATTTGTGTGATGCGGAACTTTGAGGAACGACTCCAACATTGCAGAAAACGGACGTCATCTACCTGATATTACTCTCAAAACGCAAATTCACTTTTCAACTGTTAAAATCTCAACTTAAATTCTTGTAATTAGCTGAGTTATTCATATTTTAAAAACGCACCTTCATTCTGCTACACCCTGTATTATATTACATATTATTTATATAATACGAAATATTTCGTTGCACAATTAAAAATTCTGTAGGTATTGCCAGACGCGACAATCATCATTCTACGGCTAAAAAGGCTTATCTGCAAAAAAGTACTTTTAAAATGAATATGCAATTTATTCCAAAAATGTAAATGTCTAGAATTAACAACTTTTTTATTAGAATTTGATAGAATTGCGCTAGAGTTCTTCTAAGGGCATTATTATTTATTTAAATTAATATTTTTTTAAATATATCATTAGATTTCTTAAATAAACTCGTTTTCATAAAATTTGCACGTAGGCCCTTATTTAATTTAATTTAAGCATTAACTCAGGGCTCTTTACTGTATTTCGTTTGGCTTGCAGTCTAATATTGCTGTTGGGTAATATCAAAATTCTATTAAATTCGGATTCTCATCTTAGCTCTTCTGAAAACGGCAACGGCCATTTAATTAGTCCCCAAGTGTACATTACCGTGAATCTAATTTTTGTCGCTTTTTGAATGGTTCATATTAAAAAAATACATTTAGACCATTTGAGGCCAAGTCTATAGATTTAGTACTTAGACCCTGGTTTTTTCGTTATTAAGTACAAGTCTGTAATAAATGCATTTTTCTCAGTTACCTAATCTTTGGTAATCAGCCTGTTTTTGTAAAATTTTAATTCGTAAATAAATCATACCTAAAACCGTACCTAGTAGGTGAGTATAACATTTTATTTTTTGAGTGTTTAAAATGTGGTAGTTTTAATTAGTTGGAATTTTATATTCAGCTTTTCTTATATAGCTTTAACTATACAAATTAACAAAAAGTCCCCAGTAGCTATTTGCTGTTTTTGAGTGAGAATCAGTTTTTTGAGATAATGTTTTTTTTTGTAATTGTCCAAAATACCCCTATTTTCTGGCCCTTGAAAAATAATAAATAAGAATTTAGTCTTCCGCAAGTGTTTAAAATAAAGTGTTTTAATAAAATTTAAAGTGCTAATTTTTAAAAGAAACCTGAAAATATTAGCCAAAAAACATTAAAGGAAACTAATAGTATTTAAATCATTTGTAAGTTTTTTGCCTATTTTTACCAGACTCTAAAATCTGGTTAAAAAATATGTGTATTTGACCCCTTGATATTTACTTAATCGGATAAAACTAAAACTATAAATATATATAAACATAAACTAATAGCAGCATTATAAAAGATAAGTAAATTGGCTAACCCAGGTGTTTCGGACAATTACACATATGTCTCTGACAGTTACGTAAGCAGATAACTGATAATATGGAGAGGATGCAAAAGACTACAACAGTTTAATTTAAACAAATAATGAGCAAAATTTGAAAACATTGCAATTTTATATAAACTAATCAATATCGTTTTTCATTAAATTAATAATTTTTATTAATAAATAATATCTTGAGATTTGGAAGCTGTTTGGTGTCTCAATTGGATATTGAATATGTATTTTTGGCGCAGTAATGGGCTGCGTGGTTTTTGTTTAGGCACTGCATTTTTGTTGCGCGGTTTTGTAATTTGTCTAAAAACTTGCGCGGTATTTTTCGGCAGTAATAGGCTGCGCGGTTTACTATTTTGCGCTACTAAAACCTTGCACAGTAATTTTTGCACGCGGCGCGGTTTTTATCTTTGCGCGGTATTTGTTTGCGCTGTATTTTTTTGTGCGTGTGCGGTTTTTAGGCGATTTCAACGTCCACAATATACCCTGGCTAAAACACCACAACAAAACAGATAACGAAGGCGTGGAAGCAGAAGCTTTTGCCATAAGTTGTGGTCTAACGCAGCTTGTTGATGAACCTACCCGTATCTCAGAAAGGGGTGAATTTGCAGCGCTTTTAGATTTGTTCCTAACTACAAATCCTGACTTGTACACAATTCAAGTAGATCCCCCACTTGGTTCATCCGATCATAAACGTATAAGAACAAAGTGCGAAATGTTCATACCGCCAAGCCAACAATCACTTCCTCGTAAAATGTGGCACTATAAATCGGCAAAATGGAATGACCTTAAACAGTTTTACCTGGATTTTCCATGGCAAGAGGTTTGCTTTAAAACAGCCGATCTCACTATTTGCTGTAATGAAATAACAAAAGTAATCTTATCTGGAATGGATGCATATATCCCACATACAATAAAACGCAGAGCTAATGCAAAACCTTGGTTCAACAGCCAGTGTGAAACGGCTGTACAGAAAAAACACAGAGCATATAACATTTGGAAACGACAACAAACCGCTCAAAACCACACAAAATTTTTAGAAGCCAGAAATAGTAGCAAAATTACTATTGACGCCGCCAAAGAAACATACAATCAAAGAATAAAAAACAGGTTGCTGAATTGTCCAAGTAGTTCTAGGTCCTTTTGGTCTCTTTCAAAAGCCGTTGGATCAAACTTCACCAAGTCATCCATACCACCACTTACAGATAAAAATACTCACTTAGCCACAACATCAGAGGAAAAAGCCAATATGCTGGCCAAAATCTTTTCCTCCAACTCAAACCTAACAGTGCCAAATGGAAAAACTCCACCGTTCATTGAAAGGGTTTCCCACAGTATGCCAGAGGTACCCTTTTGTCA
Organism: Aspidapion aeneum; assembly: GCA_963576565.1. Lineage (NCBI taxonomy): Eukaryota > Metazoa > Arthropoda > Insecta > Coleoptera > Brentidae > Aspidapion > Aspidapion aeneum. Next base: position 45,607,905 of record OY755043.1, read on the forward strand.
CAGAGAAATACAAATCCCTTAAAAAGTTGGATACAAACAAAGCAATGGTTCCAGATGGCATTCCCGCGATAGTACTCAAAAATTGTGCTAGCGAACTCACCCCAACTTTCGCAAAATTATTCAATTTATCTTATAGGCAAGGAGTATTTCCATCATCATGGAAGTCTAACGCAGTACAACCCACTCCAAAGAAAGGAAAAAAGACAGATCCGTTAAACTATAGACCAATTGCTCTACTTCTGGTAATATCAAAAGTAATGGAAAGAGTTGTGAACAATCACCTAACCAAGTACTTGGAAAAGTACAAAATTATCAACGACAAGCAATACGGATTTCGGAAATATAGGTCAACTGGCGATTAACTTACATACGTCACTCACTTATGGCAAAAAGCGATTGAGTTGCGAGGTGAAACAAGAACAATTGCCTTAGATATATCTAAAGCATTCGATAAAGTCTGGCATGTAAATCTGCTCAACAAGCTCAAAGCAACGGGATTGTCGCCGAGACTTTGCACTTGGTTTGAAAGTTACCTTAAGGATAGATCCATTTATGTTGCACTGGATGGCCGGAACTCCAACTCTTACCAAATAAATGCTGGTGTGCCACAGGGAGCAATCCTTTCGCCAACACTTTTTCTGATTTACATAAATGACCTCATAGATAAAACAGTAAATCCACTTTATTGCTTTGCAGATGATGGCAATGTAGTCTCCTCAGGCATACCACCCACATGTCTCTCCGCACGTGAATTCCATTACCTTAGACTAGCTGAAATATCACAGATAAATAACGACTTGGAGATAATAGAGGACTGGGGCAACAAAAACCTTGTACTGTTCAATGCGCAGAAAACCCAAGCAGCCCTGTTTTCAAAAAAGACCAGCATCGGTGAGCCAAACATCAGGCTATCTGGAAGTGCTGTCACATTGCAGAGCCAGTTGATCATCTTAGGAGTCACTGCAGAGACCAACATGTCTTGGTACAGTCACGTGGCAGATATAGCTAAAAGGGCGTCCCAAAAGCTTGAGGTGCTATTTCGTACAAGACATCTGTTTACACCAAGCCAACTGCTGACACACTACAAAGCCCAGATTCGGCCAACTATAGAGTACTGTTCACATATATGGAGTGCGGCACCCAAACATACCTTAATGCTTTTGAACACCGTGCAAAAACGAGCTATCAAGCTGATCAATGACCCCGCACTTACCCGTAGCTTGGATAGTCTCGAACATCGAAGAACTGTGGGCGATCTATCTCTCTTTTACAGGTATTATCACGGAAAATGCTCTGAAGAGTTGGCACGTATGATCCCCCCGGGAGTAGCACCTACTAGGCGAACACGTCAAACAGACGGTAACCATCAATTTATTGTTAAAATAGAGGCACCAAGAACCTCATTATATCAGAATTCATATCTCTGGAGAACAGCATTGCTGTGGAATAAACTCCCTGCGACAGTTTTCCCTGCAGGTTACAACCTGAACCGTTTCAAAACCAACACACACCAACATTTCCGCGTACTTTCCGCTTCTCGAGCGTGATAGGGATCTCCTTGCGAGTGCGCATACCCGTAAAAAAAAAACCATGCGCGTTAAATTATTGGACGGTACTGGGCCGCGCGGTTCTGGCGCGTACGTTTTGCACGTTCAAGACCGCAAATAAAAACAAACACCGTGGAATATTAAAATGAGTTAAAATATTTATTTCAAACCTAACCCAATCCGTCAATATTACTAAATTATAGCGTTTAAAGGTTCCTAAATAATTTTTTTAAAGCCAAAACTACATCAAAAGCTACAACATTTTAGAGTAACAATCCAAGGGCCTTGGATTTTTTTGGTAACAATAAGAATTACTATTTGTTTCATCTTACATACCGGGTATACAATCGATTTTAATAAGATAAACTGCACTTGGCAGAGAATTAACCAGAGTTTTGACTGAATGTATTTTTTGTCCATCATCTCAAAATCCAAGATGACGGACGAAATTAAAATGTACCGTTTAAAGATGCTCGTTTATTCTCGTGTTGCGAACATGACTTAATTATTTTTTTAAATTAGTAAATTGCCACGCACAACAAGGTACGAATTAGCAAAATCGATTCAATGGTTCTAAAAAAAATATTTTTGTTTTAACCTTTGTTTTGCATATTATAGGTACGATTGCCTTGCCAATCTTGTCTGCATTTATTTCCTTATAAATTCATTACTGCTGAATCGATTTTAATGAAATAAAAAACATCCTGGTGAGAATTGATTGCTTTTTAAAGATCATAATCAAAATATTGCTTTTTAAACATCATAATCAAAGTTTGTCGCCATCTTAAAATTTAAGATGGCGGACAGAATCATACTTGATTTTTCAAAATGGCGTGTTTATTCTTAGTTTCTGCAAATATTTTAGTTTTTTTTTTAATTTATAGAAAAGCACTACTTTTCCTCCACACAACGAGGTGCAAATTAGTTAAATCGTTGTGGTGGTTTTCAAAGATCTATTTTTGTTTCAGCCATTGTTTTACAGATTATAGGATTGCATTGCCAATCCTGTCTACATTCATTTCCTTACAAATTCGTTATTACTAAACCAATTTTAGTAAAGTAAAAAAAGCCATTGTACTGTTTCTGTGCGTTTATTGTACTCTGTTACCCTTCTTTGGTACGTGACTAAACAAAGAGAAAGGTTCTTTTGAACCCGCTCGAAAGCTGGCCGTCCCTATATACTTTTGACACGGATCACCTTTTGTTAGGTGATCCGTGCTTTTGAAATCAGGTAGTTTTTAGGCAGTTAGGCTTTAGCCCCTATCTCGTAAACATCGTGTATTATAATCGCTGTAAATTGAGTTTATTACTACGTAAATATAAAACCTATGGAAACTTAAAATACAGTCCTTTTATTACGTGCAAACGGCACATTTTTTTTGGTCCTAACGAGCGAATATTATTTAAAACTCGGGCGATTTATACACGATAACAAGGGCAAATACAAAAATAAACCGTAAGATCGAAAACGAACATTCAAACAGCAACAAAAATATAAACAGAAAACAGTGAAATAAATCAGCAAACATAACAAATTAACCGAACATTTAGTGAAGTCATACGAAAGCTTAATCAAATATCAGTGAAACATCAGCAAACTCATCAGAAAACACATTAATCGAATATCAGTGAAAATATCGAACAAGCATAGTGAGCACATAAAAATTATACAAAAAATCGGGCAAAAATCATCAAAAATATACAAAGTCAAACAAATATTATGAAAGAACATACAGTGCAAGAAAAAATCAAACAAAAGCAAACGAGAACATTAGAAGCATTGACAAGGATTAGTGAAGTTATTAATTTGTGATTTATACAAATTGCAAATCTATCAAAGTGACTTACATAAAAATTGAAAAATCGTAAAAAGACATCGTTTACGGCGGAAAATCGAGAGTGCCAAATTACAGCAGTGCGATTTCGATGCGTAATTAAATGTACAGTAAAGTAGACTAAAACTTGGTGACTAGACAGTTTCATACAGCACATTGGTTTATGGTTAAATGGATGGACATTTATTTGTTGCAGCACTATTGTCAGCTAAGTCCTAAGTTTCCATTTTCCAACTTTTGCTTCATCTGCGTTAATAAATTTTGATTTTTTTTTAATAAGTATATTTTATTTGATCAAAATGCCTAATAAAAAAACAAAAGCAAAATCACCCGCAAAAAAACAGACCTTACAGTATGCCCCAGAAGACGTTGTTGATGAACCCGATATTGATGAATTATTATTGCGTAGACGGCAACTTACAAGCCAATTTGATCGATTCGAGAAAGTACTCGCGGATGCAGATGAAACAAAGGTCACAGAAATAAAAATTCGTAGCTTAAAATTGTCAACGGTTTTCTCAGAATTCGAAAATATTCAATCGACTATTGAAGCTATAGATGAAGAATACATACCTGACAGGGAAACGAGAGAAAATCAATATTTCTCATTAGTAGCACGTGCCGAAAATTTCATAGCACAATATACGAAACCAAGTACTGAAGCAAACAAAAATAGCGCGTCGAACTCATCATCATGTGAACATACATGTAAAAATTCATGCAATCACGATTCATTCCCCGATTTAGGTTTAGATCTACAAGGGTTACCGATTCCAAAGTTTGATGGCAAATACGAAAGTTGGACTTCTTGGTTTGAGATGTTTCTAGCATGGTAGATGAAAATCCCAAATATCCAACTATAAAAAAGTTTTTCTATTTACGATCTGCTCTTCAAGGCGAAGCCAAGGAGGTTCTTAGCGCATTATCAACTACTGAAAATAATTATAGAACAGCACTACAGTTGCTAAAAGAACGATTTGAAAATAAGCGGATTCTAATACATAATAGAGTATCCAAGCTTATCCAAAGAGTCATGCGCATACTTACGAAAATTTATTGACACGATCACCCAAAATTATCGCGCCTTACAAAACTTAGAAGAACCTGTAGATTTTTGGGACACTATTTTAATTTACTTATTGTCAAATAAATTAGATAGCCACACAAGGAAAGAGTGGGAGGTTTTTAATAAATCTGAACGTCCAAAATACGAGAATTTCATGCAATTTTTGAAAAACAAATCTCAGATACTCGAAACACTTGAAAGTAAATTGTACTCTGAAAAAAATACTTTTAAGTACGATCAAAAAGCTCAAAACAAACCCTATTTTTCAAACACATATAAAAAATCAACACTTGCACACCTCACAACGGAAAACGAAAATTCAAACTACATTCAAACAGAAGCAGACAGTCAGTATCAGTCAGACATCGATCAAACAGCGAACATATCACAAACAGACCCAAACATTCCACAAGCATTTTCGAACATACCACAAACATTCTCGAACATACCACAAACATTTCCGAACACACCTCAAAGGTTTTCGAACAACCCGCAAGTATTTTCAAAAAATCCTCAAACATTAAATCAACAGCAAACATTCGAACAGACATCTTCAATCATGCAACCTGCGAACATTCAAACATACGCAAACACTCAAAACAATTCAAACTTAATTAATCACCAAAGAACTCCTCAAAATCAATCGAACAATTTTCAAAATAATCCAAACAATCAAATTCCTTTAAGTTGTACATATTGTAAGTCAAACAATCATTATACCTACCGATGCATGAAACTTTTATCATTTTCTTGTCAAGATCGAATCAAGGCTCTAAAAAATTCTGGAATTTGTACTAATTGTTTGAAAATTGGTCATATTTTAGAACAATGTCAAGGAAGAGGTTGCAAAGTGTGTAATCAAAGACACAACAGTATCCTACATGACTTTACTAACCATAATCGTGCTGAACACAGTCCGATACCTAATTCCACCGCACATGTTCTTGCAAATCAAGAATATTCTACTGACGGTTATAGCATTTCTCCGCAGAACACTCAAACTCACTGTAGCACTGAAATTGCATGTTCTTCACAAAAATTTGAAACTCAGCAAACTTTACTAGCAACAGCTGAAATTTTAATATTAGACCGGAAGAAAAACCCTATAAAATGTAGAGCGTTGTTAGACTCAGCAAGCATGAGTAACTATTGCTCATCCGAGTTGTTTAACAGACTAGACATCAAACCAACTTCTTTAAACATGATTATATCTGGAATAAATAATCAATCCAGCAAAATTGACACAAAATTTGATACCGAAATAATGTCCACAGATCACACCTTTTCTGAAAACTTAACGTTCTTGATAATAGATCAGGTAACTTCAAATTTGCCTCAAATTTCTTTTAATCCCAATTGTTTAAATTTACCGTCAAATATTAAACTAGCTGATCCGCAATTTTATGACAGTCAAAAGGTAGATTTATTATTGGGTGTAGAGATATTTTACAAGCTTTTGAACGCAGAGCAAATAATATTGGGCAAGCATTTACCTATTTTGCAAAATACTAAATTCGGATTTATTTTAGCAGGCCCTTTGCAACAAAATTTTTCTTTAAAAGCTCAACAACAGCGTTCTAACTGCTGTCTATCTATCAGTTCATTACACGAAAAAGTCGAGAAATTTTGGCAAATTGAAAACATCGAAATTTCTTCAAACAAACTGACGGCGCAAGAACTCGAATGTGAAAAACATTTTAGAGAAAATACCACTCAAGACGAAAACGGGAAATACATCAGATTGCCATTCAAAAAAAATGTAGATCAACTTGGAGAATCATTTTCTATCGCGGAAAAATGCCTGTATTCTACCGAGAAACGATTAAACGAGGACACACCTACGCTCAGAATATCATAATTTTTTAAAAGAATACGCCGAGCTAGGTCATATGACGCGAATTAATCATGAACTTGACGAACCCAATCAAAAATGCTTTTATCTCCCCCATCACCCGGTTTGCAAGGATTCAAGTGAAACGACAAAGGTCCGTGTAGTTTTTAATGGAAGTAGTTTATCCAGCTCAAAACTAAGTCTTAACGATGTCCTTAAAACTGGTCCTAAAGTTCAAAATGATCTTTTTGAAATTGTTTTACGAATGCGTACACATGCAATAGTTTTGATTGCCGATGTTGAGAAAATGTATCGTATGATTTGGGTGGACAAACAAGATAGAAAATTTCAAAGAATTTTATGGCGTTTCGATCCTAGTCAAGAAATCCAGCATTTTGAATTGAACACTGTTGTTTACGGTTTAACTCCTAGTTCATTTTTAGCCACTCGCGTATTAAATGAAATAGGCCAGAAGTGTCAAAGTAATTTTCCGGATATTTCAGAAATCATAATGAATGATTTTTATATGGATGATCTTATTACTGGTTGTAAAGACGTTCAATCAGCTCTAAAACTAAAAAATCACATTTCAGAAATCTTAAAAAAATCTGGCTTAAATTTAAGAAAATGGATGTCAAATAGTCCCGGCGTTTTAAGTCATATTTCTGACAATGAATCTTTCCAGATCAAGAGTGAAAACGAGATTAAAACCTTAGCAATTTTTTGGGATCATAATCAGGATTTACTAAGTTATATTTTTCGTTTAAAAATAAATCGTTTTCAAATTACAAAACGCACCGTTATAGCAGGAGTTGCTCAGCTTTTTGATCCGCTTGTGCTAATTAACCCCATCATAGTAATGGCAAAATTGCTTCTTCAAAACATCTGGAAACTTGGCTGTGACTGGGATGACCCCTTACCAAATGTTTTGGCAAAATCGTGGTTAGATTTCATTGATCAAATAGAACTTCTTAGTAGCATAAAAATACCAAGATTTGTTTTGCATTCCATCGAATATTTCAATGTCAATTTACACGGGTTCTGTGACAGTTCTCAGGTCGCATATGGTGCTAGCATTTTTATAACTTTTAATGACAACCAAGGTGTTATTTATTCCAATCTGTTGTGCGCGAAACCTTAACAATTCCTAAATTATAGCTCTCGAGTGCCCATCTCTTAGCTCAATTGATGACGAAAGTCAAGCTTGCTTTACGTTTACCTATTAAAAACACAATTTTTTGGGCTGACTCGACCATCGTTCTAGCTTGGCTCCAAAAAGATCCTAGCCATTGGAAGGTGTTTGTTTCAAATCGGGTTGCCGAAATTCAAAAACTTACTGAAAACTCTGAGTGGCGGCATGTACCAACACATGAGAACCCTTCAGATATTTTGAGCCGAGGTTCAGATCCCCAATCTTTGCAAAATAATTCACTTTGGTGGATTGGGCCAAATTTTTTACTCCAAGATCCAGAATTCTGGCCTGAAAACGTCATTGCGGATATGGAATCTGTACCTGAAGTAAGAAAGGAAAATATCATCCTCACTTATGTTTCCACAAATCAAAGTAGTTTTCTATTTGAAAAATATTCCTCGTATTGGAAGTTGATCCGAATGACAGCATATTTATTAAGATTTGCTGAAAATTGTCGTGCGAAAAAACAAAAACTTAATAAAATTACTGGTCCTTTAACTTTAAAAGAATTAAATAACGCTGAAAATAGGCTATGTTTATTAGTTCAACAAGAATCTTTTTTAAGGGAATATATATCTCTTAAAAACGAGCGTCTAATTCCGAGTGACAGCAAACTGAAAAGATTGAGTCCTATGTTAGATCATAAAAATTTGATCCGAATGGATACTAGGCTAAAATACTCCAAATTACCTCAAGATACTATCAACCCTATCATTCTACCTAGTAAACACTCTTTTGTAAAATTATTGATCGAACACAATCATAAAAAGTTCTTACATGCTGGTCCTCAATTTGTTTTATCACAAATTCGCTTGAAATTTTGGATAGTGAATGGTAGAAATTTTGTACGGCATACAATACATAAATGCATTCCTTGTTTCCGAGCTAATCCTTCAACTGTTAATCAGCTTATGGCTCCGCTACCCAAGCCTAGAGTGACACCTTCTCGTCCTTTTGCTCATTGTGGTATAGATTTTGCAGGACCATACTTAATTAAAGATGGAAAAACTAGGTCTCGAACTTACATAAAAGCGTACCTCGCTATTTTTGTATGTTTCAGTACCCGGGCTGTTCACGTAGAATTAGTGACCGAATCAAATCAAATCAAATCAAATTATGCTTTATTGTCAAAAAAGTAGAGTTTTACAGACAAAGCAAAAAATGGTCCTTAATTGTAAATATAAGATAAACACTTGCTTACAAGTCTAAGTTGAGGTACAGAATAGTCATTTAAAATAGTGTAACAGTCTATAAATTTCGCGATATATATATATTTTTTTAAATATTTCTCCTATGCAAATATGCTCTCTTTCCACCTATCACACCTATTCACTTACTATTATCGAAATACAACGAAATTCTTTGACCATTAAATTAAAATATGTTAAAATATGTTAAAACATGTTAAAATATCTTAAAATACGTAAAAACATGTTAAAATATGTCAAATCATGTTAAAATATGTTAAAACGTCAAAATATGTTAAAAATAAAATATGTTAAAGTTAGATATAAAACACAAGTAACAACAAACAGAACAATCTGATACATACACAAGTAAAATAAAAAAATTTAAATGTTTAAATATATTTGTCAATTATCCTATAACTGGTCCTCGAAAAATTCATTAAGACTATAATATGCCTTCTCCAATAGCAAATATTTTACCTTAACCCTAAATATTTTTTCCGAGTGAATGCTTTTCAGTCTATTTGGAAGCTTATTAAAAATTTTAATACTGCGGTAGATTATCGAGTTTTGGGTTAATTGAGACCTAGGAATAGGCAGTGGTATGCTGTTATATTCTTGACTTCTTGTTCAATGTGTGATTTTTAAATTTTTTATAAATCAGCACCACTGTTTCTAGTATAAAAAGGCAACAAAGAGTTAATATTTTTTCTCTCATAAACAAAGGCCTACAATGGTCTCTGATTTTTGCTCTGCAAATATATCTGATGCATCTTTTTTGAATTATAAACACAGATCTGAACAAATACTGACTGCAATTCCCCCAAAAGGCTATTCCATAGCGCAAATGAGAATCAACAAGGGCGTAATAAGTTGTTTTGGCCATTTCACAACCAAGTTCGAAAAATGTTTGTCTAACGGCGTAACTACCTATCGATATTTTTTTATTAAGATAGGGAATATGCGAGGAGAATTTTAACCTATTGTCTATATACATTCCTAAAAATTTAGTATTTTCATCCTGAGTTATTCTTTGGTTGGAAACAGTTAGGTCATCAAAAGAAAATTTAAAACTGAGGACTTTGTTTTATCTATGTTAAAACAGAGAAAGTTTGCATCACACCACTCTTTAATTCGTTGTATGTCCTCTTGCACTATTTCTTTTAATATTGTTTCGTTTTTATGATGCCATAAAATTGTAGTGTCGTCAGCAAAAAGTGTTAGAGTACCCCTTATACCTATTAAAGTTAAGTCGTTAATATATAACAAAAATAACAGTGGGCCCAAAACAGAACCTTGAGGCACACCAAAGTTAATTTTGGATAAAGAAGACACAACCACCATTTCGAACCATCTGATATCTTCCAGTCAAGTATGAGTGAAAAAAACGCTGCGAGACTCCTCTAAACCCATATCTCTCCAACTTTTTTAAAAGCTGGTCGTGACTGACACAGTCGAAGGCCTTTTGAAAGTCGCAGAATACTGCAGCTGCAGCTTCTTTATCATTAAGTCTAAAATATAGACTTTCCAAAAAAGAGAACAAAGCATCGTTAGTACTCCTTCCGCTCTGGAAACCAAATTGATTAGTGCTAAGGATACTATGTTTTTTAAGAAAATTGGTCATTCTAACCTTTACCAGTTTTTCAATAATTTTAGATAGAGTATCCAACAGTGAGATAGGTCTGAAATTAGTGGGCTCGTCAAATGATCCCGATTTATGAAGAGGAACAACTACGGCTATTTTGAAGACATCTGGAAATTCACCCTTTAAGAAACATGAGTTGATAGCAACAACAAGAGCATCCAACGTTCTGTTATCCAAATTTTGAAAAATGTTTATGTTCATTTCATCTTGACCGGAAGAATAAACGTTTTTTATTTCATTTATTGTGTTTTTTAATTCCAATCTATCTGTGATGCCTAGATTAAAGTTTTCATTGATAACGATGTTATTTAAGTTATCCATAGGATTGATTACTGGTCTTAATTCGGCTGTAAGTTTTTGGGCAACAGTGCAATAAAATTGATTTAAAACATTGACATCGATATTTGCTGATTGTTTGGAAGAATTATTTTTGCCTCTAAAGTCATTGACTATTGCCCAAGCTTCCTTAGCTTTATTTTTCGCATTTGATATTTTGTTTGAGTAAAAGTTTCTTTTAGCGACCCTTATAATTTTTTTGTACAATTTGCGATATTTTTTGTAATAGTTAGTTATAAAATTATTATTAATATGCTTGCAGATTTTATGCAAGGAGCGCAGATTTTGACTTGAAGTTTTGATTCCTTTAGTCATCCAAGATTTTGTCTTATTACGTGATCTCATTCTCACCAATGGAAAGCAACTATTAAACAGTGTTTGAAGAAATGAATGAAAGGAATCGACAGGTTTGTCCGACACCAGCACAGAATGCCAATCAACCATTGTCAATTTTTCTCTAAAATTTTGAAAGTTTCTTCCCGAAAAATTCTTTTAAGTTGGGCTGGAGTATTTTTAGTTTGGGTTCTAAGAGGAACGCTTGCTAGTAAAGCTTCGTGGTCGACATCCAATGCATTTCTAAATGCTTTTAAAAGGTTTGTATCCCGAAGAGGATTATGTTTGATATCTATAGCGATAATGCTACTAATTTTACGGGAAGTAATCGCGAAATTCAAAGGTTTTACTTTATTATTGAAAATTGCGCCAAACAGGCACATGCGAGCTACTTTCTGGAAAATCGTATAACTTGGCATTTCATACCAAGTCGATCACCTCATCACGGCGGATTATGGGAATCAGCTGTGCGGTCTTTTAAGTTTCATTTAAAGAGGATGTGCGACATTAAGCTTGATTTTGAAACATTTTACACATTATTGACGCAAATTGAAGCCATCCTTAATTCCCGGCCAATCCTGCCTCTTACCTCAGACCCACAAGACTTACAGTGTTTAACTCCTGGACACTTCTTGGTGGGAAGTAACTTGTTATCTGTGCCGCAAGAAGATGTATCTGAAATTCCTTTAAACAGACTGAAGCATTTTGAACAAATGACAAAAGTTATCCAATGTTTTTGGAAGGTTTGGAGCAAAGACTATTTGCAATCGTTACAGCAAAGGTCAAAATGGTTTAAAAAGTCTCCAAACTTACAAGTTGGCACACTGTGTATTGTGCAGGAAGACAATGAGCCACCGATGTCATGGCCACTTGGTCGTATAGTAGCTGTTCACCCTGGCGCTGACAATCTTGTGAGAGTCTGCTCTGTACGCATGAAAAATGGTATTTTCAAGAGAGCAATAACACGATTATGTCCTTTACCAATTGAAGAAGATGTTTGTGTCCTCCCAGTGAAGATAAAAAACTCCTAAATATATTAAGTTATTATTTTTTATAATATTTATCTAAGGTAGCTACGCAGATTATTTTCAACTTTTTACACAGATTTGTGCAGTTTTTTTAAATTCTAGAATCTTAAGTTTAACTGGTACTTATTTAACTTATTTTGTTTTTAGTAAGTGACATAGTTATCTTAACATGTACTTATTAGTGGCTTTAGTAATAAGATTTTATTCAAATTATTTTAGATTTATACTTTGCACTATTCCATGTTTCTTAAAATTTATTAAGTGATTTAAATTAGATTTTTAATTTTTTATTCATTATTTGAAATATGCGAGGGGTCATCAGCTTTCAACAGTACTGTACAAATTTCACAACAGTACCCGACAGTACCACGACAGGATCCAACAGTACTCGACAGTACACGACAGTACTCAACAGTACTCGACAGTACACGACAGTACCCAACAGTACTCGACAGTACACGACAGTACACGACAGGACCCAACAGTACTCGACAGTACACGACAGGACCCAACAGTACTCGACAGTACACGACAGGACTCAACAGTACTTGACAGTACGACGACAGGACCCAACAGTACTCGACAGTACACGACAGAACCCAACAGTACACGACAGTACCCAACAGTACACGACAGTACGTAATAGGACTTAACAGTACACGAGAGAATCCAACAGTACGCGACACAACCCTCTTACCCGAAACAGTGGCGTTGATGCAAAACGACAGGATGACCTTTTTTTTTTTTTTTGGAGACGGCGCGGTTCAAATTTCTACGGCGCGGTTCGGTTCATTCATTCACATATGAAACGCGCGAAGGCCCTATCGGCCTTCCCTAGGATGACCTTTTTTTTTTTGGTCGCAAGATTTGAGAGCGCGGCGCGGTTCCCCAAAGATGATGACCTTTTTTTTTTTTTGTTTTTTTTTTGTTTTTTTTTTTTTTTGCTCGCATGTTTTTTGAGGGCGAGGCACGACGACAGTACTCAACAGGACCCAACAGTACACCGCCAGGACCCAACAGTACTCGACAGTACACGACAGTACTCAACAGTACACCGACAGGACCCAACAGTACTCGACAATACCCAACAGTACTCAACAGTACACGACAGTACCCAACAGTACTCAACAGGACCCAACAGTACACGTCAGGACCCAAGTCCTGTTGGACGCTGTACAAAATTTTAGGGTGCCGATGACCCCTCGGAAATATGGGATATTTCAACGGCGGCGGCATGTACTGTTTCTGTGCGTTTATTATACTCTGTTACCCTTCTTTGGTACGTGACTAAACAAAGGGAAAGGTTCTTTTGAACCCGCTCGAAAGCTGGCCGTCCCTATATACTTTTGAAATCAGGTAGTTTTTAGGCAGTTAGGCTTTAGCCCCTATCTCGTAAACATCGTGTATTATAATCGCTGTAAATTGAGTTTATTACTACGTAAATATAAAACCTATGGAAACTTAAAATACAGTCCTTTTATTACGTGCAAACGGCACAGCCATGCTGAGAATTGCTTACTCTGTAAAAATTATAATCTCAATTTGCCGCTATCTGAGAATTTAAGATGTCGGACAGAATCATAATTCATTCTTCACAATGGCGTGTTTAGTCTTATTTTCTGAAAATGTTTTAGTTTTTTATAATTTTCCACAAAAAATTTTGCTTCCAAAATTAACACAAATATATTTTTTTCTTGAGTAACAAGAAACTTCGTATTTTGGCCTTAAAAAAAAACTCTCATACATAAACCAGATATATATTATAAAAGAAAATTATTCTCCAACCTCTTTTGCTTTTTTCTTTTTTTACCAAAGCACATCTACGGTGACATAATTTCAAGAAAAATTTAAATCATGAGGGGATTTAAATTTTGCTTCTACCTTTGCGTTTTATTTTGTGCGTGCATGCATATGAGTTTATAATGGTTGAAAGGCACTGTTTTGGTTATTCTTTAAAGTTTTTGAATATAAAGCCTTTATTTACATTTTTATTATACCTTTTACGAAATTCATAGAAAATACACGGGTTTAAAAAACATATTTTTAACTTAGGTTAGGATTCTAAGAAATTTAGATTTACGGCACTTTATTATACAGTAACCAGTAGAGGCGTATGAAAAGTTATTATCACTAAATAGATGAAACTTTTATATTAAATATTTTTTTCATAGCCTGTATATTTTAGCCAATACGATGGTTGTCTTCTAAGTTTTGCATATACAGCTGGAATAAAACAGTAGATAACTTTTAAAGAGTATATTATTTCTTGAAGTATTCTCCAAGAAAATAAATTCACTTTTGCATCGACTCAAACCAATTGTAAAAGCTGTAATTCCACTCGTTTGTTGAAGCGGTAGACTGGTTCCTCTGGCGACTGAAATCTTTGACCACGCAGTCCATTCTTGATTTTCGGAAAACTATAGAAATCATTGGACTTTGGTCGGGACTGTATGGAGGATGGTCCAACAATTCAACGTTTTGTTGTGTTAAAAATTCAATGGTTTTTTGTACTTAGTGCGAACTTGCATTGTCTTGGTGGAGGATGATTCTTCGTTCGTGGTTCGTTTTTCAAAGCTCAACGATGGATATCGGCAAACTAATGGTGATATACCAATCGGCAGTAACAGCCCTTTGATCTTGCTCTTTGATGTCGCGAACATCTTTTTGGATACACCTTGAAAAGGGATGACTTTTTTTGGCTTTTCTTCATCTTGAAACACCCAAACAGCCAACTGACGTTTATTTACGTGTTCATATAAGTATATCCGCGATTCATCACTACTGAGAATGCTGTACACGTTTTTCGAGTTTCCTGCCTCAAAGCGGTCTAGAGTTTTTTGACCCTAGCTTCTTTCTGCTCTTCGGTTAACAGATGTGGTATGCAGCAGGAAACTAATTTTCATACCCCTGCTTCTTCATGCCAAATTTTTTAAATTGAGGTCTTTGAAATTCCCAATGAAACCTCCATCTCGCGATATGTCACAAGTTGATCTAAGCCGTCCACGCTTGAATTCTCCATACCAACGAAAAACTGTCGACCAAAAACAGAAATCATATCGGCAAGGCATTCTTGTTAAGATACCTAATGTCCTTCGAAAATTGTAAAAAATTATAGCCCAAAAATGTTCTCACCTTAATTCCAGTTTTCGACTGATTTGTTAACTTAAAAAATTCACTGTAGCTATAAAACTACATGTATTGCACTGACGTTTTAAATTTAGATTTGGCAAAGATTGAGGTTAAGTTTTAGTAATGACATTAGATGAGTGTCGCCCTCTATGTTCCTATGTGCAAAATATAAAAGCCCTCGTAAACAAGTGTTTCCATACTTGTTTATCAGCGACCCTGTATATTATATAAGAGTGGGACCCAACAATGTCTATGTTCCTTGAAAATTGTAGTTGCAGAGTAAGCCGGAGGCATTTCCTGTTTCAAAGTGTACAGAGAAAACAATATGCTTTGAGTTTTGCTTAAAATAATTGTGCACTTTTTCTTTTTTATGCGTCTAAAAAATATATACATGAAAAAACATTACACAAAATTGTGCAAGCAAATAAACAAACAAACTACTTTATTACTGCCTAATTTAATTTACAACAAATGTTGGGCAGTACCTACTGCATTTTCATTTTTTTTTTAAAGTATCGTGATGCTTGTCTGATATAATGAAGATTAATTTAAAGATTAAGTAAGTATTTACCTTACTATTTAACTATTTAAAATAAAAAAAACACCCCACTGCTTAATCTACTTGTACCTACTAGTCGCAGTTGGTATTAACACAACTTTTAGGTTAGAAAAATGGTGTTGAAAAATATCTTAAAACGTGTGCAGTAAGAATTTTTGAAATCGCTCTATACTTGTGAAAGTTATAGCTACAACTGTTACTTATATGGAGGCGGGGTGGAGAGAGGGAGACGGAGGGGGGAGCTAGGAAAATGGTGTTGCAAAAAAAAATATTAAAGCGTGTGCAGTAATAATTTCTAAAATCGCCTATATTTGGTAAAATTATGCGAATATAGTTTTTTAAGAGGGTGGGGTGATTAAAGGAATTTCATTAAAATCGCCTAAAATATAGGTAATTTGTATGCCTTAAAGCTTATATCATGTGAAAAAATGAAATCTGACGTGCGCCATGTTAATTCCTATTAAAAAAATATAAACTATAGCACCTTCGGGATCGGTAGTAATTCGACGACAACTTTTTTGTCAAAATCATACATACATACATATCCCAAGCGTTGGGCAACAAGTTATTGCTTTATTGACAAATACTAAAATTAGTAATGACATATTATGGTATTCAGCTATGACGTTGTACTAAAGAGAGTAATATTCTAGTTGCATGCGAATAAATGCTGTACAAAGATATTAAAATAAATTATTTAGAGACATTGTGAATCCACATTGGTACATACGTTCGAAATAATAGGGACTTATGGGAATAAAACCTGATTTTATTTTAAAGTCGGCTTTATTCTGACAGATTTACAAAGCAGACTGACAGCTGACTTCTGAAAATTGACATACCAGAGTCAAATTTAAAAATAAAGTAATGAAAACAGGTACTAATGAATCCCGTTCTTAAATACACAAAGGCCGAATTTTGAAAGAAAGCAGCTGGTTTTTATATGTAAAACTGTCACAAATTGCCGTAAAATAAGGTGAGGTTTTATTTCAATAAGTCTAATGACCTAAATATCGAAACTGTAGCAGAGACAATAACGTAACGTTAATGAGCAGAGACTATAAAAAAGTACGAAAAAAGCAATGAAGATAAACTCCATCGACATGTGAATATGGCGATTGAGCTTCTATACAATAATATGCTAGTTCAAAGACTAAAAAGAGTGAAGCCAGGGAACTAAATAAAATTTAAAAAAAACAAAATAATATGCAAACACAACAAAATTGTGAGTTATAACTTTAGGAAATCAAGGAGAACTCTGGAGTTAAGTTATAGGTTAATTTTTCTCCTAAATTTAGTTAAAACAAACTTGATAATTATTGGCTAGATTTTAATAAAATTAACACAATGTGTAAATAAAAAAGGCACGGCAAAAATTTTATAATAAATAATTTTTTAATTTGGGGGGGCTACAACTTCCTAGCCCCCCTCTAATTACGCCCCTGAATATCATGTAACGAAGCACCCTTAGGTTTGGGAAACTTGGGAAGACTAATTACGCTGTTATTAACATCCTTAATCTTTATTGGTTCTTTTTTTGTTTTTTTTTTATTATTTCCCACATTTTCATTAATGACACGCCAAAAAAAGCTTTTTCCAGATTAACAATTATAGTAAGGACATTTTCTTTTCGGGATACTCTTTTTCATTAATCTAATTTCTTGTACAAAAAGCTGTTTTATTCTAATTGAATTTATCTATTATGTTTTATATGCTATTCGTAAAGGTTTTGTTTAATATACCGCCTGTACCAAAGTAATTCTGAAAAGCTTCTACTATTGAAGTGCGAGAAAGAAATACGAAATATTGATGTATTTAACAAAGGTAGCTTAACTTTTCCTTTTTTCGTGACCCCGCCTTTTAAAGTGATTTCTATTATCACTACCAAAAATCGTCAAAATCGGGGATGGCTTGCAACGTTGCGCATCGCCTTTAAAAGGCTTTGCCCCGGACCTCGTGTCTATAGAATAGAATCTGTTATAGGCGGGGTACAACTTTGGATTTTAAGTCACTTTAGAACACTCTGTATGCTTAAATAGCTTTTGTATTTACCTTATTTGAATTCAAATGAAAGCTCTAAGATTTTAAATTAGATCAATTGTATTTAAGAGAAATACTTGATCTTTTAACCGATTTTCAATTGCAATAATGCAATAATGCGTGTTGCAGAGAGAGAGCTACTACTATACGATTTTCATCGCAGGAACTCTTAGAAAAGCACAAACATAAATGCACCATAGTACTTTCAGATTAAAGTTAAAAGTAACTATCATAAAAGCTTTTCTGAGTTTAATCTTATTTAAACACGCATCCTATCTCAGGGAAACTTGAGAAGACAAGGCTTTGCTTGACATCGTAAATCATTATTGTATTGGTTCTTTTTTTTTTCTCCATAACTTCCCACATTTTCATTAATGACACGCCATTAAAAGCTTTTTCCGGATTACCAACTATAGTAAGGACATTTTCTTGATCCTTTTTATTATCATGGATCATTAATTATTGACAGTGTTCATTGTCTAATTTCGTCTATGTCTATTACGTAAAGGTTTTGTTCAATATAATATGCCTGAATAGTTTTTGTCTTTATCTCAATGGAATCCGAACTGGTGCTCTATTTTAAAGTAAATCGACTGTAACCAGACTGTTAGCCAATATCCTTTTATGCAGAGTATCCCAAATAAAAGTAAATAAGTACATAGAACTTTCGGAAACGGTTTCTGAAAAAAGAGAAGGCCCCGGAAAATTCATTGTTCTACGAGCGTGCGAAAAGTGTCATTTTTGCGCACGCATTTTAGTTTTGAAAGTTCCACTTTTCCGCACCGAGTGTGGAAAAGTACTTTTCCGCACTACTTTTCCGTGGGCTTTTAAAAACTTCGGTACCTTAATATTACTTTTTTCGGTGTCCTTAACTGTCCAAACTATCAAATAGTTTTCAAAAACCGGCCGTGTCAAGGATTTAATGTTTTAAATCCACATGGCAACGATCATACAATTATATTCTACCTCAATGTACAATACAAACTAAAAAGTTATAAAATGGACTCGATGGACTCTGACGAAAACCTTCCAGAATATATTCTAAATAAAGCAAGAGACCTTGAGCTTTTTCCTGCAAAATCTAAAGCAAGGTATGAAAATAAATACCTAATTTTCACGAATCTGGTGCAAGGATTAACTTAATAAACATTTTCTTATTATTTTATTTTTATATTTTTGAAGTGTAAACTTCTTTAGGCGCATTTAGCAGTTTTTGTGGGTAGTGAATTGAACTGAGCCGTCAGGCTCGGCTATGTAACGCTCATTCAAGTAAAATTGGCTCGAGTCGACTAACTGTGAGAAACATTCAGCGAGCGATATGATGATGCAGGTGAGGGCCAGTACACAGAAGAGTTCGGTTCGGTCCGCTTTGCAGAATTTGTTATGGGCCAGTATTATTAATTTTGCCTTGTTGAAGTTTACGCTTCTGCCGTGTGGTCTTAAGCACACACAATAATTTTGTTGTTTTCCGCACGCTCGAAGAAAAAATAATGGCCCTTTTTCCGTACATTCTTCGAGACAGCGAATGAAAGCAAAATTCTTTTTATGTCTCTTTCTATCCCGTGCTGTTTTCCCTGCATGTGATAGACACAGACGTTCGCCAATATCTATTACATACAGGGACGCTAAATTGCCTCTGGAAATTGGTACGTGAGTAGCCCCCTTTAATTTGACAAATTTTATTGTGTCCCTTTAAAAAATACAAATCTAAAACTCTCAACTCTTTTTTTTACTAAGAAAATAAAATCAGAATGAAAGCTAATTAAAACTTTTTATTGACATGATGAATTTAAAAACCTTACAGTGCAGGCCCAAAATAAATCTGCTCAGGTTGGATCTTGCCGATTTTCATTGAAACACTTGAATTGACTTTGATAGATTTTTTTCAAAAGAGCGCTCTAAAAAAACTGACTTTAAAATCCGTTTTACTTTGGACTCCATTGACGCAAGAAAACTGAGTCCGCATTTCACCATTATAGAAATTCGACTTCGGAGTGACGGAAATCTTGACTTGTTTAATGACATAAGAAACATGTGTTTTCCCTGTAGACGAGCGTTTTATAGCGCCGTTACACAAACGCTTTTTTCTGCCGCGCGCTACCGCAGCGTTACCGCAATTGCGGACAGTGGCTTCGCGCCGGTACACACAAACGTGTGTACCGGCGCCCACGGACCGCAATTGCGGTAACGCTGCGGCACCGCGCTGCAGAAAAACGCGTGTGTGTACCGGCGCTTAGACTGGGACAGAGCAATCTTTTTTAGTTAGATTTTTCTTGCAAAACAATGTGATATAGTATAGTAGTCTAGAAACTAAAACAGTTACTTTAGACGTTTTAAATTTATACAGTTTTTCTTTTAAATTTGACATTTTTGTGTGAAAAAGTGTTTTCACGCTAGTGCGGTAAAGTAGAATTTTCCACACTAAAAATAGTGTAGAAAAACCCATTTTTCACAAGCTCGTAGAAAATAGTAGTTTACCTAACAAGTGTAGAAAATTCACATTAGGCGCGTGTTAGGTACACTATTTTTTCTATAAGCGTGAGGAAAATACTCAAAAAACTATTTATATTTAAAACATTTAAATAGGTCAAATATTATTATTATTTACATTAATATTAAAAGTGCAATTTATAGCGTGCTGTAAGTTGATAGCAGAGGCTAAGGTCTTCTCCAATGAAGTAGGATACTTGAAACTTCAGTTTCGGTTTTGCACTGCTAAGTTTTCGAACGCACCAATTGTTGCACTTGTGGCCACGTAGCTGTGGCTACTGAGGGCACTTAGGAAGGTTGTATAGGTAAAAGTTGCTGACTAGTGAAAGGAACAGGGTCGCTGAATTTCAAAATTTTATTTGATATATTTTTTTGAAATCTGCTGTCAAGGTACCCTTCTGCGACATTTGAAGATTTCCAAACATCGAGACGTTTTATATTGGTTATTTCTTCGCCGGAATCAGCAAGCATTGTTGCGACAGAACATCGAAAGATGTGGCTTGTGTATAATTCTGGATTTGGAAGCTTTAGGTAGCCGGCAATAGCCGATGGCGTTTTACCGAATGTATTAATTCCAATGCATTGTACCGTACATGCCACTTTTTTGTAATTTACGAAAAACCGGCTATGTGGGGTTTCTGGTTTTCTTAACACTTTGACTCCCACCCATAGAAACTATGTTTTTTTCGTTTAGGACCGCACGTTCACAGATTGCTATGCGCCGGCACAAATAAATTTAGATTCCAAATGCCCTCGTGGTGCCATTTCTCCACAAAACCTCGCACCAGCCACAAAAACATTTAACCAGACCAAAAATCCTATTCATAAGAATTAATGCAATCCGTGAGCCCCACGTTATCACAACCTTAAAATATCGATCAATAATCTGTGTACCTGAAATGGTACACATGGTCTAATTCAATAACTTTTTGTGTACCAAAAATGGTACACGTGGAACTCAAAGTGTTAAATTGGCATATTTTTAGAACAATTAAGGCAGTTTTCCATTCTCGGCTTCTTCTGAAATAGCAAAACTCCCGAAGGTATGGTTTTTTTAGTCAGAAGTTTTTGTAATTAACATATTTCCTTTTTCTTCAATGTTTGCCAAACACATTTTCGCCTGCTTTTCCCGGCGACATGCTCCCGCCAAACAACAATCGTAGGAACTTTCATGTGCTTCGTTTAGGAATTTAAAATTTCTTCTTGGGTCTAAATCCAACGTTTTGTTTTTTTCAAATACGCCGTAACTTAGAAAAAATTCCTCAAATCGACGTTCTGGCTGAGTTTTATGACACTTTCGAGCATTGAGTACCTCGACCAGAGGGTATTTGGCTTGCGCATTTTGGAAATCTCAGAGAAAAAGGCCAAAAAAACGGCCTCTTGAAGGGATTTAATGCCTTTAGTGTAGCACCAGGTCTCAAACAAACTATATTCCATCTCATACCTGTAACGGGATTTTGAAGGAATCAGGTTCAAGTTAGCGACTCTAGCGGCTTCTAGAAGTGACTCGTTTAGATCTTCGTCCGAAGAATCCATTAAAAATCTGATTTTTTTGTTGGAAAAATTCAAAAAACGCTGTTTTAGCAAAATTGGCTTTTGACTGACAGGTTTGTTTGTACTTTGTTGCTACGGTGATTTGAAATGCCAAATCTAAACCGTCTAGTGTTTATTGTTGTTTGACATTGACACTGAGAATTTGTACCAGGGATATTAAGAAATTATTATTTGAACATATTTTACTTATTACTTTATTTTATTGAAAATAGAGCAGAATTTCAGTTGATTTGACTATTTTTAGGTTATTTTGTGTACTAAGAAATATATAAATATGTTTTCAAAGATTAAAATTTTATAAAACACCTCAAAATTATAGCAAATTTACTTTTCGCATTAGTGCGGAAAAGTGGAACTTTCAACGCTAAAATGCGTGCGAAAAAAGGGACTTTTCCGCACGCGCAATGAACTCGCCGCCGCGCGTCGCCGCAGTTTTTGCTTGCAATTTTGTTTATTTATGCCTTTGTTTAAAATATTGCGACAGAGCTTTTTCAAAGAGATTTTATATCTATTCGACATGTACCTATTGTGTTTAGAGTTCCAGTGACAATGAAATTTAATATTTTTTAACACAAACTATTCAAAATGGCGAATAGAAATTGGCGGATTTTTTTTTAATTACAAACCAATTTGTCTCAAATTTGAAATACAAAAACAAAAAGAGGTTAAGGTTAGCTAATACAATTTTTGACAAATCTAAAAAGAATCAACATTTTTATTTATAAACAAGTATTTATGAAAATTAGAATTTGGGGTGTTTATTTCTTTATTTATAAGATTACATGTACAAATACAATGTAATTGCAGTTTAAGGTCGCTAATTTTGTATTTTGGATTAAACTGAAAATAAGAATCAAAATAGCAGATCCAAAATGACGCATCCAAAAAGGCGGACTTTTTCATTTATAAACCGATAATGAATAACTTTTGGGTCTTAAAATTAAAGGATGCTGATTGTGACTTTTCTTCCTTTATAAACCGATATATAATAAATTGGGAACTTTGGGATTTCTAAGGTTACTGATTTTTAGTTTGAAATTAAACTTGCAAAGAGTGAAAATGGCGATCCAATATGGCGAACTTTTCTTTTTACTAACCGATATGTTTTAAACTTTTAACTTTGAAAAGTCGCTGTTTATGATTTTTGCATTAAACAAAAGGAAAATCAAACTGACGGATCCAAAATAGTGGACATTTCAATGGAAATCATAATAGGCCTAAAATTTTAAAATGAATACACATGTCGGCTCATAAATGGTAATTTCCGCCATTTTAGTTTTTTCCAAATTTAATTTAATTATCAAATTCAGATCACACACCCAAGTGCCAAATTTAATACATATCGGTTCATAAATGGAAAAATCCCCCATTTTGAATTCCTAATTTTAATTATTTTCAGGTATAATTCAAAAATTAAAATCAGCGACCATAAACACCCCAAACTTTGAAATTTAATCATATGCATATCGGTTCATCAATAAGAAAGTCCAATTTTTTTTGTGTGTTAAAAAATATTAATTTGCATTGTTACCGGAACTCCACTATGGTGGCACAGCAAATTAAGACGGCGGCGAATTGGATCGGCGCGAGTTGGCCGGGTGGCAAATTAGCCGCGGTAAGTTGGCGGCGGCGAATTGTCCCATTTCCCCTGCTTACTATGCAAAACAAGAAAAATCCCCCCCCCCCCCCAAATGAAAGTCCTAGATCTGTGCCTGCTTAAATAGACCATGTTGGGATGTGAAATAAATGGATAATAATTGACTTAAGTATTAAAACTTTTAACTAACTTAAATTTACTTTTTGTCCTCGGCATATTTCTAAAATGCTAATGAACTTAAAAACTTTTTCTAAACGGAATAATTTTTTCAGATCAAGATTGATTATTTTAATACGATTATCCAATTTTGACTTTCGAATGAGTTCTGAAATATTTAATATCTATCGGTTTCTTAATTAAAAAAAATTGTGTGTGCTTAAGACCACACGGCAGACGTGTAAACTTCAGCAAGGCGAAATTAATAATACTGGCCTCATCTGCATCATCATATCGCTCGCTGAATGTTCCTTTCACAGTTAGTCGACTCGAGCCGATTTCACCCGAAAGAGCGTTACATAGCCGAGCCTGACGTTTTATTTTTGCCACACTTGTTCAATCGACAGAAACCATATATTGTTTGGCAACCATTGTCATGATTTAATAAACGATTTTATTTAGCAGTTTTTAAAGTAGGTTGTACTCAGAGATATGATAGCCATATCTCTGGTTGTACGTCTTTCCAGACGATGACAATTTTAAAATGCCACAAAAAATTGATAGACTGTACCTATTGTTGAAGAAAATAATAAAACAATCTCTGAGAGTCAAAATTTTAAAATATTTGAATAAAGTTATAAAATACCTAAATATTTACTACACTCAGATACCGTGGGAATAAGGTCACTGCCCTTTAGAAAAATATACTGTTTAGTGCATCGGTAAAATTTCTAAAATAATTTTTGTCTTTCTTGAACCATTAAACCAAATCATTTTCAACAACTGAATGAATTTTAAAATCATGAAGAACAGGGAAACAGCACTAAATCGGAACGGGACAACTGGGCGCCGCCAACTTGGCGCCGCCAACTGGGCGCCGCCAACTCGGCGCCGCCAACTGGGCGCCGGGCCAACTGGGCGCCGGGCCAACTCGGCGCCGCCAACTGGGAGCCGGCCAACTCGGCGCCGGACTAAAAAATTTTTTTTTTGACAAAATGTGTAGATGAAAAATAAAATATATTATTTATATAAAAACATCTTTAAAAAATCCTACGCAATTTTTTACAAGCTTTTATTTAGCTTCAGATGTTCTGTCTAACTAACTAACTATCTATCAAATCTTGTGAAGCGTTTTTGACACACTTCCCATTATCCGATTTGGATGAAATTTGGTCCACACGTAGTGGTCCCATGACAATACAACATTAACAAAAAAATATCCAAACAACCCCTACCCCCACCCCTTCTATAGAAAAATGTATTTTTGACACACTTCCCGTTATCCGATTTGGATAAAATTTGGTATACACATAGTGGTCCGATAATAATATAACAATAAGAAAAAAATATCCTCCCACCCCTACCCCCACCCCCTTTCATAGAAAAATTTGTTTTTGACACACATCCCGTTATCCGATTTGGATGAAATTTGGTATACATATATAATAAAAAAATATCCTCCCACCTCTACCCCCACCCCCTTTCATAGAAAAATGAGTTTTTGACACACTTCCCATTATCCGATTTGGATGAAACTTGGTATTCACATAGTGGTCTGATGACAATACAACATTAAGAAAAAAATATCCTCCCACCCCTACCCCCACTCCTTCTATAGAAAAATGTGTTTTTGACACACTTCCCGTTATCCGATTTGGATAAAATTTGGTATATATATATAGTGGTCCAATGACAATACAACATTGAAAAAAAAAATCCTACCACTCCTACCCCCACCCTCATCTATAGAAAAATGCGTTTTTGACACACCATTATCCGATTTGGATGAAATTTGGTATACATATAGTGGTCCGCTAACAATACAACAATAATGAAAAAATGTCCTCCCACCCCTACCCCCCACCCCCTTCCATAAAAAATGCGTTTTTGACACACTTCACTTCAAATAACTTTTATAAAATTTGATATATGCATAAAGGTCCGATTGCAATACAGCCCAAACAAAAAATATATTTCTACCTCTACCCCCACCCTCTCCTTCCCCCAATAGAAAAATGAGTTTCCAAACAACTTACGATCAGCGATTTCATTATAATCCAGAATAAACTCTTCTTTATTTATTTACCTCTGCATTTTTCTGCTAGATTGATTCTTGCAAATAGTAATATTTAATTGATACGGATATCTTATCGTGCTAACATCCTCAAAATTTCCATCAGTCGGCCATCGCTTTTATTATTATGATAATATTAGAATGTTAGAAAATTATTTTTTAATTTTTAGTGCATTTTATGAAAGCTTGTGACTTAAAAGAAATTTTCTTACTAATTTATTTGAAATCTGTTTTTGTTAAGTAAAGTTAAATCCATTAAGTCGACTGTTGAATCTTGGCAGTTCTAGTGTTTGGTAACCTGGTAATACTACAATTTACGTTTTTTATTACAACAATGGCGGATCGAAAAATCAAAATGCTTCAGGTCATTTACGAAAATTTTTTACTCAAACTAAAAAAAATCAAAATGGCGGATCCAAAATGGCGGATTTTCTTATTTACTAACCGATTTGTCTCAAACTTGAAATATTACATTGCTTGAGGTCATTTAACAAAATTTTTTACTCAAACTTAAAAAAATCAAAATGGCTGATCCAAAATGGCAAATTTTTTATTTACTAACCGATTTGTCTCAAACTTGAAATATTACATTGCTTGAAGTCATTTAACAAAATTTTTTACTCAAACTTATAAAAATCAAAATGGCGGATCAAAAATGGCAGATTTTTTATTTACTAACCGACTTGTCTCAAACTTGAAAGATTGCAGTGCTTAGGGATCGATTTATAATAAATTTAGAACTTTGTGGTGTTTAACGTCGCTGAACATGATTTTTTACTCTTTTAAAAAAAATCATCTAAATCGGATAATGGGAAGTGTGTCAAAAACTCATTTTTCTATGAAAGGGGGTGGGGGTAGAGGTGGGAGGATATTTTTTCTTAATATTGTATTGTCATCGGATCACTATATGTATACCAAACTTCATCCAAATCGGATAATGGGAAGTACATCAAAAACGCATTTTTCTATAGATGAGGGTGGGGGTAGGAGTGGTAGGATTTTTTTTTTCAATGTTGTATTGTCATCGGACTACTATATGTATACCAAATTTCATCCAAATCGGATAATGGGAAGGGTGTCAAAAACGCATTTTCTATGGAAGGGGGTGGGGGTAGGGGTGGGAGGATATTTTTTTTTAATGTTGTATTATCATCGGACCACTATGTGAATACCAAATTTCATCCAAATCGGATAATGAGAAGTGTGTTAAAAACTCAGTTTTCTATGAAAGGAGGTGGGGGTAGAGGTGGGAGGATATTTTTTTCATAATATTGTATTGTCATCGGATCACTATATGTATACCAAATTTCATCCAAATCGGATAATGGGAAGGGTGTCAAAAACGCATTTTCTATGAACGGGGTGGGGGTAGGGGTGGGAGGATATATTTTTTTAATGTTGTATTGTCATTGGACCACTATGTGAATACCAAATTTCATCCAAATCGGATAATGGGAAGTGTGTCAAAAACTCATTTTTCTATTAAAGGGGGTGGGGGTAGAGGTGGGAGGATATATTTTTTTCAATATTATATTGTCATCGGACCACTATATGTATACCAAATTTCATCCAAATCGGATAATGGGAAGGGTGTCAAAAACGCATTTTCTATGCAAGGGGGTGGGGGTAGGGGTGGGAGGATATATTTTTTTTAATGTTGTATTGTCATTGGACCACTATGTGAATACCAAATTTCATCCAAATCGGATAATGGGAAGTGTGTCAAAAACTCATTTTTCTATGAAAGGAGGTGGGGGTAGAGGTGGGAGGATATTTTTTTCATAATATTGTATTGTCATCGGATCACTATATGTATACCAAATTTCATCCAAATCGGATAATATGAAGGGTGTCAAAAACGCATTTTCTATGGAAGGGGGTGGGGGTAGGGGTGGGAGGATATTTTTTTTAATGTTGTATTATCATCGGACCACTATGTGAATACCAAATTTCATCCAAATCGGATAATGGGAAGTGTGTCAAAAACGCATTTTTTTATAGACGAGGGTGGGGGTAGGAGTGGTAGGATTTTTTTTTTCAATATTATATTGTCATCGGACCACTATATGTATACCAAATTTCATCCAAATCGGATAATGGGAAGGGTGTCAAAAACGCATTTTCTATGGAAGGGGGTGGGGGTAGGGGTGGGAGGATATATTTTTTTTAATGTTGTATTGTCATTGGACCACTATGTGAATACCAAATTTCATCCAAATCGGATAATGGGAAGTGTGTCAAAAACTCATTTTTCTATTAAAGGGGATGGGGGTAGAGGTGGGAGGATATTTTTTTTCTTAATATTGTATTGTCATCGGATCACTATATACCAAATTTCATCCAAATCGGATAATGGGAAGGGTGTCAAAAACGCATTTTCTATGGAAGGGGGTGGGGTAGGGGTGGGAGGATATTTTTTTAAATGTTGTATTATCATCGGACCACTATGTGTATACCAAATTTTATCCAAATCGGATAACGGGAAGTGTGTTAAAAACTCATTTTTCTATGAAAGGAGGTGGGGGTAGAGGTGGGAGGATATTTTTTTCTTAATATTGTACTGTCATCGGCTAACTATATGTATACCAAATTTCATCCAAATCGGATAATGGGAAGTGTGTCAAAAACGCATTTTTCTATAGATGAGGGTGGGGGTAGGAGTGGTAGGATTTTTTTTTTCAATATTATATTGTCATCGGACCACTATATGTATACCAAATTTCATCCAAATCGGATAATGGGAAGGGTGTCAAAAACGCATTTTCTATGGAAGGGTGTGGGGGTAGGGGTGGGAGGATATTTTTTTTTTATGCTGTATTGTCATTGGACCACTATGTGAATACCAAATTTCATCCAAATCGGATAATAGGAGGTGTGTCAAAAACTCATTTTTCTATTAAAGGGGGGGGGTAGAGGGGGAAGGATATTTTTTTTCTTAATATTGTATTGTCATCGGATCACTATGTGTATACCAAATTTTATCCAAATCGGATAACGGGAAGTGTGTCGAAAACACATTTTTCTATAGAAGGGGTGGGGGTAGGGGTGGTAGGATATTTTTTTCTTAATGTTGTATTGTCATGGGACCACTACGTGTGTACCAAATTTCATCCAAATCGGATCATGGGAAGTGTGTTAAAAACGCTTCACAAAATTTGATAGATAGTTAGTTAGTTAGTCAAGGATTTTTTAAAGATGTTTTTATATAAATAAAATATTTTATTTTTCATCTACACATTTTATCAAAAACAAATTTTTAGTCAGGCGCCGAGTTGGCCGGCGCCCAGTTGGCGGCGCCGAGTTGGCCCGGCGCCCAGTTGGCGGCGCCCAGTTGGCGGCGCCGAGTTGGCGGCGCCCAGTTGTCCTAGACCGGAGCCACGAGCTTCGAACATCGAACGGATATTCGCTAGTGTGGACGTGAAAAAGGCAAGACGCTCTAGCACGGATCACCTAACAAACAGATAAATAAGCCGGCTGGCCGTCTTTGATCTCGGAGAATTCAACGATGGCTGAGCATTGGGAATCAAACTCAGAGCCGGACTAAAATAAATTTATCATAAAATATGAATGTTTCAGATTGTTGATGCGAAAAAATATTTTTACTACCAGAAACAATAAAAACATTAAAATAGTTTTGTTCTGCTAAAAATGGGGACTAAAATGAATTTTAGAGTCTCGGCCGCGTAAAAATATTGTATCTTGTCCTCTGTAGGGGACTATGGAAATAATGTGTTCTATTGAATGAGAGAGCACAAAAAGAGGTCTTCCTCTTCGTTCAGAATACGTTAGCATCTTGTCGTTTCCAGCATACAGCCAAACACAAAAAGAAAAAAATTGATTGCTATTTTTGTTGTATTGGGATAACATTTATTAAGTTTCAAGAGGAGTAAAATTGTGAATTTTAAATATAAGAAGTTTGACATTGTAGAGTAATTTTTTAATTTACTGGAATCAGATATTATTTATTAGTTTTTTCGAAAAAATGAAAGTTTAAGGACATACAGGGTGACCAAATAATCTTTACAATTAGCACAAAATTGCTTCACGGTAAATAAATATTTTAAAATTTAGCAAAATCCAATATTTAAAAAAAATAGTTGTTTTATATGTATTCTTAAAAGTGTAAATAGTAGCATAATCAAAAATTATAACAAATTTGTGTCAAAAACTCTTGACCAAATGTTATATAATAGTGTATTATACAGGGTTTAATTTAAATGATACATGAAACTTTAAGGGGTTTTGGAAATGGTCAAAACAAAGATTTTTTTCGCATTACATTTAGGGCTCTTTGTTTTTACAGGGTGTTAAAGTTTGCATTTTTTTTTTCGATTTATTGTTTGTTTCTTAAAAATTATAACGGACCATTAAAATTTTGTGGAATTATGCATTACCAAAACGGTAATAATTAAGTTTCAAAATTAGTCAAAAATATCTAAAAATATTAAAACCTATTACCCAAAAATCTGTTTTAAAAATGTTAATAAATTTACTGCTAAAATGACTATTTTCTCTTTTTATTAAGGGCCCTTTAGATGGGTGGGGGACAATTCGCCGCGGCCAATTCGCTGTGGTCCAATTCGCCGCGATCAATTCGCTGTGGTCCAATTCGCCGCGGGGACAATTCACCGTAAGATTTTTTTGTTTTATGATGTTACCATTGGGAATTGTTTAAACAGTTGTATTTAGCTGACTTCATATATATTTGTTTGATTATAACTTTTTTCAAACCTTTCCAACATTTTTTTTATTAGGAAAATAAATAAAATGGCGGATCCAATGTGGTGGATCCAAAATGGCGGATTTTTCCGTTTATGGACGGATTTGTATCTAACTCGGACTGATGAGATTTTTAAGGTCGCTGATCATTATTTTTAACTTAAATTTAAAAAAATCAAAATGGCGATACAACATGGCGGATTTTTCCATTTTTGAACCGATATGCATCAAATTCAGAACTTTGGGTGTTTCAGGTCGGTTCCCATTTTGATTTTTTTTTAGTTTAACTTAAAAATAATAATCAGCGCCCTGAAAGATCCTAAAGTTTCTAGTTTGATGCATATCGGTTCATGAATGGCAAAAACCGCCATTCTACATTCGTCATTTTATTTATTATTTCCCATTAAAGAAATAGTTGGAAAGTTTGAAAACATTATTTTTATAAAAAAATATTATTTAAAGTCAAAAGTAAATAAAACAATGGTAATATCATGAAACAAAAATCTCGCGGCGAATTGTTCCCGCGGCAATTTATTGGCGGCAAAATGTCCCCGCGGCAAAACGAGCCGCGGCCAATCAGCCAGCCGCGGCGAATCGGTCGCCGTTAATCGGCCGCGGCGAATTGTCCCCTACCCTTTTAATTTGTGAACCTCTGCTTAATTTAAGGATCAAAATACCAATCTACAAATTTCCCTTTTCTACAATTTGAGCTTATGCCGCTGTTTCATACAAAACGCCAAAAACTTTCTAAACAAAGCATAGTTTATATCTTGTTTTTTAAGATCTAATGGCGGCGCATTTTTAAATTTGAGATAAATATAACAAACCCTGCAAAAGTATAAAAAAAAATAAAGAAACAAAATGAAAGGGGTTGCAGATCTATATGTGTTTAAGAACTCTTTGTACTTAAATCATTTACAGATTCATCTCATAGGACATTTAATTATTGAACACCTTGTATAGGATATGGCAAAAGTTTTAAAAAAATCGAAAGATAAAATAATGTATAAGTTTGCCTTATAGGATCCTGCGGAAATCGAAAATTACTTCGATTAAAAGTATACCGTCGCGTGGATTTTCAGTCTCTTACGGCACAAACCGTTCCCATTGTTTAAAATCAAAAATAACATATATCAAATACAAAAATCACATCTACACACCACTAATGCTCAACACGTACTAAAAGTTTAAAAAATATTGAAATACAGAATGCGCCTCTGGAGTGGTTGACCTCAACATGGCAGGCTGCGTGAAAGATGCGCGTAGCACCCCCCACCACCTGAGTTCCCTATCTGTTTGTTAGGTGATCCGTGGCTCTAGTGAGCTGAAAGCCGGCGGCCTTCGAGGCGAAAACAAAGGGAATCGCTACAAATTAAAATAAATACAATGAATGACAATAACAATAATAGACTTGTCATATGGGATCCAAAAAATAAAGACTTTAAAAAACATTTAAAAGATGCGTGGGTAGAAATTGGTACTGCAATAGGCGCGTGATGTGATAAACCTATGGACTAAAGTGCCACTTTTAACGCTGCAACAAAAAGTTCGTAACGCGACCGTATGGAGGGCAACAATTTGCTAAGGACTTAAACAAGAACTCAGTTAGGTATATGTTACTAGTCTAAAGCAAAATAGCTTTGCCAGTTAGCCCGACTTGAACAAGCCGCAGCTAAAAAAAAATTACCCTAACCAGACAGAATAACTCATAGAACATGAATAGGTCATTATTGAAAATGAGTATCCCTTTCATGTTACCATCCAAAATTAAATTAGTGTTTAGTATATTAGTTATTTTAGTTTAGTTATGTTGTACAAATAAAATTGCCTCCAATATTGCTCTAAAGCACTGCATTTAGTTTGATGCTGAAGTTGCTATTTATTGTTAACATTTGTGTAAGACTGGCCGAAACGTCATAATCCGTTATCATAACCGGTTAAAGGTTTGCATCCACTAACATAAAAACACTTAATATAAGTCTAGTTTAATGTTTTCGATGTTTGTTAAAAACAAATAATATTCTTATTTTTTTAATAAAATAACATTTTATACGCGTACTTCGATAGAGCGTCATTACCGTTATCAGTTTGTAATTCTTAAATATCTACAGCTAGAGCCGCCTTTCTTCAACATCTCTCAAAACAGAGATACATACATTTTATATATATTTTAGATATTTTACGAAATTTATCACCCAGAAAGAAAAAAAAAATTTAAACTCCTTTAACAAAACAAGTAGAGCGATAAAACATGCGCGTCATCATTTCGGTTATCCATCATCATTATCAAGGCCTCTTTATAGATTTTATAAAGAGGTAAAACATTAAATTTCAAGTAATATACAAGGTGGCTCACCGAAAACGTATACGGGATGCCATTATGAGTATTTAAAGTATTTTATTTTTTTAATCCTTGGACACGTTATTTCATTTTCCTAAAATACTTATATCTATCGACCCTTAGTTGGGCTAGATTTGACCCCTTGACTTTAGATGGGGAAAGTGGGTCAAGTGATACCTTGTTTAA
Source organism: Aspidapion aeneum (assembly GCA_963576565.1). Lineage (NCBI taxonomy): Eukaryota > Metazoa > Arthropoda > Insecta > Coleoptera > Brentidae > Aspidapion > Aspidapion aeneum. The sequence goes on from OY755043.1 coordinate 45,640,750, forward strand.
GAGAGTTTGTTCGCTCTTTTACAGCATTGATATTATTTCAAAAATTAATAGATTCGTGTTTGGAATATTCGAAATTTAAGAAAATACTCTGCCAATCTATGGGCACCTAAGCTCACACTGGGTACTATAGTTATAGTGTATCTACGTGAAAGCTAATATAACTAAAAACTGAAGTATGTTTTATTGAACTCAATTACCTTTCGTTTGATACCACACAAGCCATGTTTTGACTTAAACTCTAATTTTTCAAATCTACCCCCACCTTTTTTTTTAAACTAAAATGTATTTTGTTTAACTCCAGACTCAATTACCTTTCGTTTGATATCACACACGCCATATTTTTTCATAAACTCTAATTTTTGAAATCTACCCCCACCCTTTTATTTGACTTGTGTTCGGTGGATTTTGTTCATTTTTAAATGGGACCATCTCGACCCAAAACCCAGCCCGGGTACCAAATTTCATTAAAATCGGGCAAGCGGTTTTTGAGTTATGCGCGTTGGTCGTTACAGACAGACATACAGACACACAGACAGACAGACATACAGACAGACAGACAGACAGACGGCGCAACAAAAAAGTTTCAAAATCATCTGAAACGCAAAGATATATAAAAATTTTTGAAATCGGAGCAACTTTTTTTTTTCTCGAAAAAATTAGGATCACCATAGCTCACACTACTATAGTATAGTATATGTGTGAGCTAAAAATTAAGATTGACAGCTTACTATTTTCTTTCAAGTAAACTATTCCAAATAGATTTAACAAATTATTTTTCAAATGTTTTTTTTATTTGAAAAATTTAGTTCTAACTATATAGGTAGGTACACTTTTTCAAGAACTGTCAAGAGATATGTATTTATGTCTCAAATTCAGTGGGTACTTTGTTTTAACTTAAAGTTTCGATATCGCGCTAAGAGCTTCGAACAATGCGAATGGTACTAGCGTCCATACTGGCGAATAAATCCCGCTCGTTGCTCGAAGCTCGAGGTTTGCTGTTCAGCGCGTTGCGCGGCTGAATGTTTGTCGAAATGTTTAGGTCTGTACGAAGCTTAATAAAATTTATGCCGATTGTCACTATTAATATCTAAAATTCGTTCAAGAATATTTACACCGGTAAATTTCCTTTGCGTCATTTTCTACTTTTGCGACAAACAACCTGCCTATAGGCTTCCTCTATTAATAGAATGCTCTAAGACTGAAGTTACGTAAAGCAATTTACTTATAAAATTTGACCCTAACTTTCACCCTCTTGGAAATGAAATGTCAAAAAGTATATCGTGTGATGTGTGTCTTGACTGTACCATGATAAATGTCGAAAATATTTATTATTTTTGACGTCTGGTTCTTTGATAAATTATCCCAGTGAACTTCATTCGCCTTCTTTTAAAAACCGCGACATTTCGCTTAAATTTTTTTGTTAAAGTGCCATGACTAGAGACCCTGTATTTAATTTTTTTACACTTTTAAGTTCCCTAGAGACTTTGACCAATCATGTGACCTTAACTGGACCACTGTAATTTCATAATCGCGTTGAAATAAAACAAATGGCTTAAGGCAATGGCGCACCCAGGAATATCTCTTTGAGGGGGCCTCTTGGGGGACGCCCGAGACCTCATAATGTCGTATTTTATCCTATTTTATCTTTTTATTCATGAAATATGTGAAAAATATCTAAAAAAATCTTAGAGCCCCTGGGTGCGCCCATGCTTAAGGCAACACGGTGACGTAGATGTTTAATCTGACTGCTATGAAATTAGAGTTCAATAACTTTTAAAATTCTGTAGGTAACCTGTGTTTGGGACAAACTCATGAAAGTTACTGAAACTCACATTTTTTGGTTTTTTTAATTTTTGTCAAGTTCACTGGCGTTTCATTTAAATAGTTTAAGATTGTCAACAGTGAGTGACATCTGTCATCAAGCTGCATCAGGGCTATCCAAGGCCAACACAAAAATAAAGGCCACGACCCTGAAAAAATCAGCTGTTCTCCCGGGGCTGAATTTTACATTGGGTCTTATGGGAGGTCTTATTATATTTTCAAAATGGCACTACAGATTTCCGCAAAATTTCAGTGAAATATTCTCAGATACGATCCCGATATTCCACCAAAGTTTTGTAAGGAAGCAACATGATTAAAAGGTTAAAATCTTCAAAATTTAGCATTTCTTATTTGGAATTCAAATTACCCGCCATGTACCACATGCCAACTGTTATATTTGACATGTATTTGACTTTGTCATATGTGATTGTCACATTCGCTTCTGCTTTAAACTTAATTTTTGTGTGAGCTAATGAAGCGGCTATGAAAAATTAGGGCTTACTATACATTAAAAAAAAATTGTTCTGCCAGAATAAAGTAAAAACAATCTCAAAAACGGCTTTACTTAAACAAAAATCCAATATCCATGAACCGTCATTTCAAATTCTAATGAAGTTGGAATGACGGTTGTTGAATATTTTATTTTTTTTAAATAAAGCCGGTTTTAAGATTGTTTTTACTATATTCTTGAAGATTTTTTTTTAAATGAATAATCCTTAATTTTTCAGGGCCACTTTATTAGCTCACACAAAAATTAAATTTAAAGCAGAAGCGAATGTGTTCGTTTTTGGGTGGAAATTAATCGGATTACCTACATCGATTTGTTTATATTCGGCACTCACGGCAGATTTTTAAAAATTAATACAGTTATTACATACAAAAATTACACCATCAAATGATGACACGGCGGATCCAAAATGGAGATTTTTTCCATTTATCAACCGACATGTATCAAATTTGGAACGTTGGGGCAAGCGCGGATTTGAGCGGGGGGTAACGGGGTAATTACCCCCCCCCCAGAAACAAAAATATGCACTTTTTCTATTTTTAAACCGATATGCACATAAAATTTGTAACTTTGGGGTATTTAAGTCGCTAATTAATGATTATGACTTTTGACTTAAACTAAAAAAATACTCTGCCAATATATGGGCCCCTAAGCTCACACTAGGTACTATAGTTATAGTGTACGTGTGAGCTAATATAACTAAAAACTGAAATATATTTTATTCAACTCTAGACTAAATTACCTTTTGTTTGATACCACACAAGCCATGTTTTAACTTAAACTCAAATTTTTTAAATCTACCCCCACCCATAAAAAAAAACAAAAACTAAAATGTATTTTGTTAAACTCCGGACTCAATTACCTTTCGTTTGATATCACACACGCCATATTTTCACTTAAACTCTAATTTTTAAAATATACCCCCACCCTTTTTTTTTAAATAAATTAAATTGTATTTTGTTTAACTGCAGACTCAATTACCTTTCGTTTGATATCACACACGCCATATTTTCACATAAACTCTAATTTTTAAAATCTACCCCCACCCTTTTATTTGGTTTGTGTCGGTGGATTTTGTTTATTTTTAAATGGGACCATCTCGACCCAAGACCCAGCCTAGGTACCAAATTTCATTAAAATCGGCCAAGTTGAGTTATGCGCGTTGGTCGTTACAGACAGACAGACAGACAGACAGACAGACAGACAGACAGACAGACAG